>CM040240.1:270614108-270949832 GCA_022545495.1 Chrysanthemum lavandulifolium
CGTAATATGATATAGTTTATGTTCAAACATATAATTTCAAATGAATTCACAATAGTACCTAACTCGACGAGAACAATCAATAGGACTAGACTTAATGTATCAAGAGTCAATCGATTTAGAACGTTATCTGACGTAGAACCATAGCACATAAGCAATAGCACCTAACTCAATGTATATCGTAGTCAATCGATTTAGAACGTTATCTGACGTAGAACCATAGCACGCAAACAAGGACAATTGATATAGTATAACCTTTGATTTAGAAACAATGGTAATCATGGTAGCATTTAGCCTTAAAATCTAAGGTACTTGTGAAAAATAGTTTAGCATGCATCTCCCCAAAGCAGTTATGTAAACAAGTAAAAGCAGGGGCTACGAAACTCACTTGGTAAACAGGTGATGACAAGAGTGAGTACACTGAGGTATAATGTAATGCGTCAACCGGGACCTATTACGAATGATATGATATGTCATGTGTTGCAATGTAATGTTATGCATGCATTCCATATGTTATTTATACCATTTATGGTTTTGAAAATATTACTCGTCGTCGAAAAAAATACTCTTTGACGTCTTGACCCTTAGAAAATGACTTTACATGTTTTACGTCAAAATGTCATCCTACAATGGTTTTATAATGATTTTTGGTGAAATTACTACTTTCGTCGCAAAACAATGTCGTCGGAAAATCATGAAATTAACAAAACGGCTTTGGAAAACTAGTCGTAACGGTGTACGTCGATCGTTAGAGAACGAACTCGACGGTTTTGGAAAGTTTGTATCGATATCTAGAAGTTTCAGTTCAGAGTTTTCGTCCAAAAGGTCTCGATCATAAAGATATCAAGGGCTAAAGATGGTGGTTTTGGCTAATTGTGTGCGTAAAATGAGTTTCGCCAAGTTTGAACATCCGTAATTAATTCACTATAAATCCGCTTTACAAACAGTTTGTTGTTTTGAAAAATATGGCCGATGAACTTGATTTTACTAGAAGACATTTCGCTCCAAAAGTTTCACATCATGGTTAAAAACAGCCGCAAACATGGTCATTATAAATAATGAAATACTTGTAACGTAAAATAATATAGTTTTTCGTAAAATAATAGTTACGGCAAGTTTATGAAAACGTGCATATCTTTGTCGTTTCAAATCCGCTTTCACGATAATATGTCCTTAGCTTCAGATCAAGTAAACTAATATATTTTGACTAGTCGAAATAATTTGTGAAGCTTAAGGCTGTTTTTGACCCGAATAAGTAAAAACAGCAAAGTCAATTTTCTCGAAAATAATACGCTTCGTCAAACTTTAAAAATCCATAACTTCTTCGTTATAAGTCCGCTTTTATCCGTTCAAGCCGCCACGGATTCGCTTTTAAAGTATATTTTCTAAATATCAAGGCCAAAGTTTCGTATCAATGAGGGGTTTTCCAGAAAATCGAATTAAGGACAGAACATAAATATATAGTTATCGAAAATAGTTTTTCTCGGACAAAACCTATTCTAATCCCTTCAAATCAACTCCAAAGCTAATCTAATCCTACCATACACCTTCTTAGGGTGTCATGGGTTCCTAATCACCATCAAGACCAAAGAATACCATGGGAATATTTATAGGATGACCAATATGTATATATAACTCAATAAATCATGAAAAATGGTATAAATCACATATCATGCATATTATCTCCAAAAATGAAAAGAAACATATGAAAATGAAAAGGAAACATGAAAATGATAAAAACAAGCTTACTAGTGATAATGATGAGGTGAAAGTAACAAGGATTAGCCTAAATACTCTTGGTTTTTATTTCAAAACCTTATAAAGAGTATATACTAGATTGTTATAACACTTGATCTTGCAAAGATTTTTGATCCTTGGCACCTTGATGTAGTGACCGGTTTTGAGAAGCCAACAAGAAGAGAGAAATAAAATTTACTAACACTTTGATAAAATGAAATGTATGAGAAATTATTTGAGTGCAAGACTTTTGTAGCTTGAATGAATTATTAGAAACATAAACCATGCCCAATAATTATTACACCTCCCCTTGTCGCCAAGTGGGGAGGTATGAGGCAAAATATATATATTTTTTTTTTTTTTTTTGTATAATTTGTAAAGAAAATGTAAGTAATTTGTAGAAATTTGTAACTTGTAGGATAAATGGAAATTTTGGTACAAGTGAGTTTTAGTAAATCAAAATAGAATGTAATGAGTTAATAAAATTGTAAAAATACTTTCCTTGTGAAATTTGGGTGATAAAATAATTATCGATAATTTTTAAGAAAAAGACGAACAATTAAACTTTAACGATTATAATACCAAATAAATTTGAAACACTAGGAAAACTAAAATATAGTTTTATAAACTAAATGTAAGTTTAAAATACCTCGGGATCATTTTGAAAGCAACGGGTTAAATATACAAAATAATAACTCACGCGATAAAGATTATTAAATATAAAAATTACGCGTTAAATGTGAAATGAAATGTCATGAATGAATTGTTATGATGCAAATGATGTCAATGGAATGTAGACTAATCTTAGTCCATATGAAATGTACGTGATGTTATGATCATGAATTCGCCGCTAAACCATAAAGGTTACGCGAATTTGGAACAAGTAAACCAAGTTTACAATAAATGTTGAAATAATGAGGCATAAATTGTGTCGAAATGACCGAAAGTACGGGTTGTCACATAATCCGCCTTGAAACATTCATCTTTGCTTTAGATCCTTCTCCGTACTCCAATGATCATAGCTTTTGCAACAAAGTTATGGTGTCATTGACCGAGGTAGAACTACAAGGTTTATGGTGGAAGGCAAAAGGCCTCACCCACCCACGGATTCCTCGGATGAACGGGAGAGGCAAGGAGAAGGTGAAGGTAGTAGCAACCCACTCGGAAACACCGATCTCGACCCTTTGGACTACATCAACCAATTGTCGGACATTCCTAGCCCATCACAAGAATGGCAACAAACCAAGGGGATCTTCAAGTGCTTCGCCAACTTCTTGAAGAAAAAGAAGTAGAGATGGTGTGATAAAGAGTGGAGGAGGAATGAAGACGGGGAGTGGTGGAGAAGTAAGGTAAGGTCATAGGACCTTAATTTGTGGAAACAATTTCAAACAATGGGTTGTAACATCTAAACAATACTTATGTAGAGTAGGATGTAGTATGTAGGTTTTGCCATAACTTGGCATTGAACAATCTTAACTTAGGAACGTGTAGGATGAGATTTTACGACTTTTTGAAATCATTCAAGTAGTCTTCGCCACTCATCTTTAGGTATCTTTAGTTCCCCCACACTTGCTATGCGTTATACTTGATGTGTTCTTGCATTTAGTCTTTGTAGAAACAACTAGGAGAAGCATTTGCAAGAGTGCAAAATTGCACATTCTTTGAAAGCCTTCGATCTTCAAGAGGCGAATCCTAGTGTTATAACTAGTCGGATCCCTCCCAAGAGGGAACCGGGATCCGTGACTCATGATGAGCAATCATGACTTCCTTACATAAAAACAACTCACTAGATCACCTCACACTAGTCAAACATAAGACCTTAGAACCAACTAAGTCTTCCTCAAGCATTTGAAAGCTTCACACTCACCCATAACTTACCTAGGATCTATTTCAAAGTATTTTTGATTCATCAACTCATCAAAACTCACCATATTTCCGCTCCAACGCTAACACATTATTCCTCACATCTCAATACACTTAGTTTGATATTTCTATCAATTTTAGCAAATTGATCTTAGCCACTCTTTACTCTAAAATAAGCTTGAAACTAGCTTTTTATTTTTCTTCATTTTTCATGATTTTATCAATTTTCTCTTAAGGTATCATCTAACTTCTAGGACTAATTACCACCATTCTTCCATTTCAAATCAAATGGTATCCTTCTCAAGCACTTAGTTAGACTATCTAAAGTCCACTTTCCTACCCAAAAACCATCATTAAGCATCCTCACTCCTTATAGTTGAGTATTTAAGACATCCACCACTCAAGACATCAAAGGAAAGTCAAAACCTCAAAATACATAGGCACTAGACCTTACAAAAGCACAATCATTTCATCACATATCCGTCGGCTGAGACGGATCCTCGGTTTATAACTGCATCTAATCCTCGTGAAAGGGATCCGTGTCTCAAAAAAACTTTAATCGCCTTTCCTCTTCAAATTTAAGCCACCTTTGGTTATCTAACCACTTTTAGTTACCATTTAATGTCCTTCTATAGCTGAACAATATCCCAAGTGCATGCTTAATCCTCTTAGTGGTCAAGAATTTAATTCCCTACTTCAAAAATATCCTTTATAAACCAAACACACTTAAGGTTAAGTCATCACTCTCACCTAACTCTAAAAAATAAGTAGTTAGAAGCTTATATTGCATCCTTACCATCACCATGACCAAGGCACTTAGCAACAACTCTTCAACCAAAGGCTCATCCAAAAGAAATGGTCATATGATTCATGAGATTTCATCCACCGAATCATCTCCGTAAGAGATAACAATGCTAGAATCCCACCTCAACAAACCCATTCAACAATTGCTAAGAGAACCGCAAGAATTAGCTTCAAATCTTTGGGCTAGAAAAGGGTCATCTAGTTCAAACCAAACATAACTAGTTCTAGCAAACCGCCTAAGCCCTCATTCCTAGAGCATGGAATACACTCATTGAATGAGCCCCTTTCTCACCCAAATCTCTATTCATTAGAGCATTCCAACTCAACAACTTTCTCATTAAATAGGGAACCACCTACAACACCGACTAGTCCATCATTGGAAACAAGGAACCACAAAGGACTTGATCATATGGAGGAATTTCCATTACCATCACCCTCATTTTTAGTAGAACCTCACCCTACATCTCTAAATGAAACCCCACTATTATTCGTAGAGCCTCCTCAAAACATCCATTTTCCTCCGATTCCCAATCAAGACAATAATTGCTCAAATTGTCTAATCACCCAAGGACTTGTTCAAGAAGTACGAAATGAGTTACATTTCATGTTTAATCATCTTTTTGAAAGTTTGGACCAAATCAACAAGTCTAATCATCCTTAGACTCAAGCACATTGTTGTGTTTTAAGTTTTAATAACTTATTAGTATTAATAGAATATGTATGGCTAGATCATTCTCTTAGTTTTAGAGATTTGTTAATTATCTCGTTGTTTTATTGAATGATAACTTATTTGCCATATTTGCTTTGAGTATATGTTTGTTGCTTGTATACATATCTCACTCTCATATTAGCATTGTTTGGTATATCACCATTGCTGAAAATCTGTCACCAGACAGACGGATCCCTGGAAATTGCCTAAACGGATCCCACAAAGGAGGGAACCGTGCAACAAAAGACAAATTTTCTACTAACTTGAGTCTTATTTTCAGGAAATTATGGACTATATACTTGTTTTCTAACCTTTATTTTGTAGATTTTCAAAATACACATGAAGACTTTGACACCTTAAGCTAGGGGAGCTTTGTGTCAAACCATACATTGCAAAACTAGTTGCAATATAATCCTTATTTGGATTACAATTCATGGCATCCCATTGCAAAGTTGCAATCTTCAGGGGAGCATTTTCGTCACAAGGATTTAAACCATTTGCAAACAAAGTTGCAATGCATTAGCTTATTAGTTTTTATTTACTTGACGCCCTCACAAAGGGATGGATTCGTCAATGGGAGTTAAGACGAAATTATTCCGTCCACTTGCTCTCTTTACATTTTTTCAACTTTTACACGCTTTTTTTTTTTTAAACAATGTGTTAGTTTCTTTTCGACTTTTTTGTTTCGACAAAAGGGGAGAAGAGAGTAAAACTCAATTCAAATTTTTACAATTTTAGTTTTCCTTAAAATTATTTTATGTTTTGTCATCAACAAAAGGGGAGATTGTTAATACAAATAAGCCGTAAAACGCTTATTTATATTTTACGATCTTCAATGTTTTGTCGATAACAAACGTAAAATCATTTTAACGAAACAAATAAAATACGTAAATAGTTTGAGCCAATAGTTTTTCTAAACACACTTACGTTTTCACAAAAACACTAAAACAAGTATAAGTGATTTTATGATTTAGTAATACATATGTACAACAACTAGTGTTTACATATTGGGCAAATATATACATAACTGGTATGTATTATAATGGGTAAAAACTAACAATCCGTGGTATTGACCCATACCCATTTGACTAGATACATTGCACCCATTAGGTACATTGTATCTAATGAAATACCCATGGATCAACCCATAACCCATAACCCATGACCCATAACCAAAATACCCATGGGCAAAGAGGAGCGTCCCACGGATCCCTAACATTACACTAGACGGATCCTCGAGGATGGGATCCGTGGGATCCGTAAAGCAATGAGTTGTTTCTCTATATAAATAGTGAGCCATTTCTTCCTTTGGCTTGACACTCTCACATACCTTCCCAAGTATTGTTACTCTCAACCACCGATCCTCTAGGGATCTTTCTATGTAGTTTGTATTTTGTTTTGTATGATTCTCTAGGTTCCTCTTAAAGGCGAGATCACCACTTGAAGTCGAGCAAGTTCAAGTCCATGAGTTACCATGCTTCGTCATCATCAAGACCACCGAGGTTCTCTTGTTGATAGTTCTTTCTTCCTCCGTAGAAGTGTTGTGTAGAAGGCATTAGTGAAGGATGCGAAAGAGTCAAGACAAAAGCATTAGTGAAAGGTGCTTAACGTCCGTGTCAAAAGCAATAGTGATGAATGCTAAAGGTGTCAAGGCGAAGGCATTAGTGAAAGGTGCCAAGCGTTTGTGTCAAGGGCATTGGTGAAAGATTCCTAGAATCAAATCAAGTGGCATTAGTTAAGAATGCTAATGTCGATAATCGATGAGGTGCATCGTTATACAAATAGTGATAGTTTGTTTCAAGGATGTTGATATCCTTGATGGTGTTGTAATAAGGAGCTGGGTCTCCTTTGGGATTAGGTGTTGTGTAGTGTTGGGTAGTAGTTCCTCCATTGTAATGGAACTCGGTACTTAGCCTAGTACCGGATAAAGGGTAGGCGACGTTGTGGTAGGTGTGGTTCACCTTGGTGAAAGAACCCGGTGGTTAGCCTAGTACCAGAAAAAGAGTATGGGACGTTGTGAAGGCTTCTCCGCCATAAGGAGTTGGTGTCATGTAGTGATTACGAACTTTCGAGTAGGTGACTCGGGGAGTGGGGTAGGGCAAGGAAGGTGTCCTTGTAGCCGAACCACTATAAATACTCGTGTCGTGGTTATGTGCTTCTTACTCTTTATCTTTCATTACACTTTTATATATCCAACTATAAACGTCCAACATACACATCTAAATAGATTGACATAAGTTGATCTAAATATTTTAATACAAAGTTTTAATTGGTAAAACTATTCAACCCCCCTTCTAGTTTTCCACAGAAAACTCTCAAAGTAGAGAGTCGCCTCGCGACACTTCACTTTCTACTCAACTTTTTTTTTCAAAAGTTGAAAATAGACCGAGGCGACTCACTTTAAGCAACTCTTGTCTATTGGCTAACATACTCCTATGTACCAAACCTTGTTACAAAATCAAAATTCGGTGATATACCCGATTTCGTTGGCACCATTTAGAGATTCATCAAAATTGATCTACACACGCTAAAAATTAACCAAAACACATATCTACCTATATTATAAAAGAGGGAGCAAATTTATTGTAGTAGGCTAAAATTTGACAACTCAGCATCAAATACCCCTCAAAATAAGCAAATTACCAAAAGAATCCATATCCAAAGTCATATTATGAAACTGAACTTTTTTCATAAACTTTACCAAAGTGACCAAAAGATGTCACCATCACAATAAATAAAAGATTATTTGAGTTGAAGTTTTCTATGAAACACCTCACGTGACACTTTGAGGAAAGCAACAAAACTAAAAGTCTAAAATCAATGCTCTGGACCAATCAAGTTCATTATCACTTCACCTTTTCCATCAAGATGCCCCTTCCCTTTCTCGCCGGAAAATTGCAACTTATAGTTTTCCATAGTTTGCTTCTATCTTTCATCATCCCTAAAATTTTCTCAAGCATCATTTACCATCAAAAAACCCTTTGCTTGTTACAGGTTATACACCAAAACACATACTGAGACTTTTATAAGCGTGTAAATATTCTAGACTTACATGTGAAATTTTTGCTAGATTATTCATATTTTTGAACATAAATATTAATATTTACATGTCTCATGTAAATGTAACAACATATTTTTTGGCCTTAGTTCATGATTTTTGATATTTGTAACTTTGTAAGCGTGTGATCTATTGCACGTGTCATGTAGAATGAATTGATTTGCTATGTACAAGTTAAGTAAGGGTGATCAGTCTTTAGTGTATAACCTCGCCTAGGACCACGCCCGACACCATTCATTCTCGCTTTAAAATAAAGCACCGCCTGTACACGCCAGACCTCGCCTTTGTACACGCCCACCGCCTAGGACCACGCCTAGCTCCTTAACTCCACGCCCAGCCCACGCCTTGCAGAGAAATCTCGCCTGTGCCCTCGCCTCCCACGCCTGTGCCACGCCTAAATAGTCTCGCCCGCACCCACCCCAAGAATTCCTTATACACGCATTGGTTTAAAACTATTACAGATTTAATCTAACGATAATATTGAAAAGTTCATTCTAGAAAATGTATAAGGCGAGGTTTATATCTGTAAAGTAGCAGTAGAAAGAGTTCGTTTAAGAAATTTTCTCCCTCAAAATTATGCCACGTCCCCCTTAATAGTTTGTCACTGTTTACATGACTTTACCCATTATTTCTCCTTTCTATGCACTTCCATCTTCATTTCAAAGCACTCATTTTTTTTTATCATCTTCTCTCTCATATACTAACATTCTCTAATAAACATTTTTTCTTACCTTTTACAGATTCATGCTTAAATATTTGCTCGTCGCTCTACATTTGTAAGTGAATTTACATATACATTTTTGCTTACATATATAAATATTCATATTTATCTTTTTGACCAAATTTTTCCTTGTGGTTTTCATTTTTCAATTGTGTCCTTAAGGTACTGTTGGTGTGTTGCGCAGGATCTTATCCAAGTTTGTTTTTTTGTCAAAATTTTAGTTTGTTATTGCTAAATTTCTTGATCAGTGGTCAAATTTGATAATTCTATGGTCTTTGTTGATGGTTTTGTGTTTTTCTTTTATTTTATTTTTGCTTTAAATCTGGTACTCATTTTTCATTAAGAAGTTTGTATACGAGTTCATATGACGGTTTTCCTAAGATTTTGTAGTTTTCTTAAACATTAGGACTCAAACTTGTCGATTTGATGGCTGTCTATGTTGTTGCTGTTATTTTTCTAGGATTACATTTTTAATTTATTTCATTATTATTATTACGATTACTATTAGGTTGTTGCCATTATGTTGGATTTGGGCTCTGGTGTTGGTGCATGCTACCCTTCTTTTTAATTGAAAGGCTTTATAAAAATAATACTAATGAAAACACTAATATACAATATACAGTATCAATTTCTTTCAACAAAATATGTCCTTTAAATTGTACGCACAACATCCCTTTAAAAGTGATACACTATTAGGGAACCCTCCCTACTCGAATACATACATGGGAATATTCCTTTGTCCCTCATTTTTCAAGACAACGCAGTTTTTGTCGGTTCAGTATTTACGATGCTTTTAAGCGTTGGCTTATTAAACTTTATATTTACATTCCGCGATTTTCGCGTTTATATTTTGATATAAACAAAATTATAAAATAAAAAACAAAAAATAAAAAAAAAAAAACTAGAGGGGGTCTTAATAAAAAAGTAGGCACCGTTCTAATAACTCAACCCTTTTAAAAAGGAGGCCAGTTTTTTATGCACGGTCAGTTTTTTTTTCATGTTGTTTGTAGGATTATTTTCAATAACTAAAAGGATGGCTCCATCCAGGGTGGTGTGCCGGCGTTGGTGTACCATCGGATTATTTTTATTTCCCGACATAGATTATCAAATTTTGTTTTGTTAGAAAAACTAATTAGTAGGTGTGCGATATACACTTCACATTATGTCATGTTATACCTAATGTATATTACTCCGACCTGTACAATTTTATTTCGAATATCATATAAGAGAAATGTAGACATTGGAACATGCATGGGAAAATAGTGGTCAACAAAGGACAGGATGAGGGCGTTGTAATTTGTAAATGAGGTTATGGTCTTTTGATGGGTACTACTAGCTAGGGTGTATATTTCTATTCTTTTAGCAATGATTTTCCTTATTTGTTATTTTTTTTTTTTTTTGTTTTGAGACTTTGAGAGCACCAAAAGATCATAATCAAGAGTTATAGCTTGTCTTTATCATTTTAATATTTACGTTTCATAAATTGTGGAACTACATTGCTTTTGCTAATTGGTTTGCTTATTCCTTCCTATGTGATCTTTATTACGTGCTCTTTACTACGTCATATGTGGTTTTATGGATATAAATTAGTAGAAGTTGAGTTGGGATCGAACTCGAGGCTATGGGATCGCACACTTTACGTATGAGAATTTAAAGTTAATAATTAAATATAAATGTTGTATTTATTTATTTATTAAACGAAATAACTAACGGACGTTAAGTAATTAATGTAGTGGACTAACAGGCGTTAAAGGTATTTGGAAAGGACTAGATTGCAAAGTTTGAAGTTTCGGAATCCCTTGGGATGTGTTGGACCGATCGCCAAGGGAAAAGGAAAGAAAGCCAAAACTTGTTCACCAAGTTTGCTTGATATAAATGCGCTTAGGGTCTTGTTTTGCATCTCTTGATTCACAAGCTAAACCCTAAATTGTTTGTGTGTTTTTGTTCTCTAAACCGGTCGACACCCTATAGGGTCGATCCAAGTCTTTTCCACAAAACCAAGTTATTTGTTTTATAAAACTAGCATTACTTTAATTCGGTTTAAGACGCGTGTACAAGAACATAGTAATAACACACTATTGTTATTATCTTGGATTGAATTACAAAACGGTGAGGGTAATTCATATAATCCTAACTAAATCAAATTAGGGTTCATCCGTTGCTAGTTTGTGGATTTGATTCTTGTTCGCTAGAATCAACAAAGGTACGATATTCTTTATGTTAATTAATTATTCGTTAATACATCCTTAACGCTCCGCAATATTACTTTGATGGTTTTGTGATTATTTATTTGAATGTCTTGATATATAATTCCAACAAAGGGCATCACGAGTCATTGGTTTTAATGAGTAATTAATTACATAAACGCGTAATAAAACAAATACTTGTATGTTGTTTGCTATGTTATCTAGGGTTTATGCTTAATTTATGTTTTGGTCGAATTTTTTTTGTAAATTGGGGCGTACCCTATTTTTTTAAGTCGACATATACATATTTTTTTTAGGGTTTTGAAATTGTTTGCTAACCTTATTAAAACCTAGAATTAATATTGATTACGTGATTAATTCATGAATAATTTGTTATGTGTCATGGAATTTTATATGCGATCTTGTGACTTATTTGTATAATTGTTATGATATCCATGATTATACATGCATGTTAGTCATGGATAAGTTGCTTTGATATATTGTTTAATTGTTGAGACATATTTATTTATTTATAAATCTTGAATTGGGAAAGACTCAATTATATATATATATTAATGAATCAATTATGTGCAATTTGGTATATTTAATTATGGGTTTACTAATCGATTCATCGATGTACGCGGCTCACTTTCTATTGCCGGAGTGAAAACCCTAAATTAATATATACATTAATTTAACCTAGATATTGATTATTAATAGGATTTTATCGAATAAGTTGCATGTGGCTACTTGTTTACACGTATAAATTGTTTATTATATGCGCATTGTTTTTTAGTAGTTTATTTTTATTGTTACTTGTTTGTTTATTATGTTAGATGCTTTTAAGCAAAGGGTAATTTTGAATAGAAAAATAATATGGACTAAACAATGGCGAAATTTAATTGTTTTGGAAGAGTTGTTGTCAAATAATTTAATTGATTGGTGACTTTGGTACAATGATCGAACGCTCCTCCATTCGAATGAACTATAAAGGGTTATTTAAGAAGTGCATACATACACCGAATGGATGTCTAAGGTTATGCGTTTGCGCTACCGGTCCTCTCTCTCAGAAGTTCGAATGGAGCTACTTAGTAAGCCATAAAATGTACAAGCTCATCTTAAAGGCGAATTAGTTTTAATTCCATGCGCTACTTCGGTGGTAATTATCCGAAACACTAAGTGTTTACACTTATGCAAAAGTACGGTATAATGGATGATAATTAATACTAAATTCCTTGATTGGTGAACCCAATACCTCAATCAAAACTTTGATAATTTGATCTTTATGAATTGGTAATAAAAGTTTTTATTAAATTATGCTACAAGATGAATGCATGACATCTTTGTACATATTTGATTCGACCACATAAAATCAAAACTAGTACCCTTTTAAAATTAAGAATATGCCATCTAATTAAAAGGAACACTTGAAGTTGCAATTTAAGTCATGACAAGACTTGGCGAGATTGTGATGGAGAGGTAAATCTCTATGTAAAGTCGACCTTACATGGACATATTTGCGCTTCTTTAAGTTAGATACTTAAGTTGAGTAGGAAGTGAGACCGGACTCAATGGCATAAGATGGGATGAAACATGTTTATATTTGCAATAGCGTTGGAAAATATAAATCCCATAATGATCTAGGAGTTGGAAATTGTTTGCCAATTAATGTTCGACAGACACCTTATTATATGCGTTTGTTGCTAGCGATCAACTGATGTAATGAACCTATGATAATTTGGATCCTAGTTTTCGAGAAAATTATATGGTTATATGTTTATATTACCATTGGGTATATTTATTTTCTTGAAAAGTGTATTATCGAAAATACTAATACTTGAACTTTTTACGTAGAAATGGCTCAAACACCGATAACACTAACATCGCTCTAAATTCTGCGCTCAAAAGTTTTTGATCGAGAAAAGTTGATCGGCTCTAAGAATTTCAATGATTGGCACCGCTTTGAGAATTGTCTCAGAGTTGTCGACCGTATGAAATATCTTTATGAACCTTGCCCGCCGAACCAACCGGTCCCGAAGCTACTCAAGCTCAAAAGGACGAGTGGAAACCGAGTATAAGCGTTATAATGATGTGGCTTGTCTTATGTTGGGAACAATGGAATCGCTTTCAAAAGCAGTTGAACATTATTTCCATATAATATGATCAATGAACTTGAACTATGTTTGAAAACCACCGCCCGAGATTTATGACTGACCGACGCTACATACAATGTAAGCGTGGAGAGGGTAAACCCGTAAGTGCTCATGTGCTGAAATGAAAGGTTACATGGACCAACTAAAAGCACTTGGCAAAACTTATGATGATGACATGGTCGTGAATCTTATTAATCGATCCTAACAAGGATTTTAATGGTTTTGTCGAATTTCAATATGCACTGCGTGGGAAGACAAGCATCGACCTACACGCATTGCTCATTGATTATGAGAAGGGTTGCCTCAAAAGGTTCCTACCGCCTGTACTTGCTATTCGGGTGGAAGAATTAATAAGCCAAAACCGCACAAGGCGAACAACAAGAAGGGAAGGGTAAGGGAAAGGTTGACAAAGGCAAACAGTGATGGCCTATCAACCTCAACCCAAGAAGAACCCTACTCCTAGGAAGGATAATCCTAAAAGGATCAAGCATGCCATCACCGAAGAGCGCTGGGCATTGGAAGAGAAATTCGCTCTCTATCTTGATGAATCATGGGCAACAAGATGAAGTATGAAGGGTCTGGGCCGCATTTCCGGTAATTTATTTGTCATTGAATTATTTACTCTAAATCATAATAATTCTCGGTATATGATACGGGCCGTGGTATTCACATTTGTAATACAATCGCAGGGGTTTAGAGTGGAAAGGAAGCTTGCTACGGGGAGCAATATCGCACGTGGAAATGGCGCATGCAAATTGCTGAAGCCATAGGAACGCTTAGTTTAGTATTGCCTTCGGCTTAGTAATCGTTATTAAACAATTGTCATTACGCACCTTCTATAATTAGAGGTGTTGTTTTTTCGCTTTGTTGGATGATGGTTTTACTCATACTATTTCACATAATGGAATTGATGTTTCTTTAAATGGTGTATTTTATTTTAAAGCAATTCATCGTGAATGGTGTGTTTGAAATTGATATGATTGAAATGTATCTAACAATAATAATAATTCAATGTTTAGCATTAACAAGAAGATAAAGTTAGACTTGAATTCTTCTTATCTTTGGCATTGTAGACTTGCTCATATAGGCAAGGCTCGCATGCATAAGTTCGCAACAAGAAGGGCTTTTGCAAAATATCAATGATGAATCATTTGATAAATGTGAGTCATGCATATCCGGGAAGATGACTAAGAAACCTTTCATAGCAATATGGAGAGGGCTTCGATCTACTTGGTCTTATTCATACCGATGTGTGTGGACCACTTAGACATGTGTCAAAGAGAGGTGCTACTACTTTAACCTTTATCGATGATTTCAATCGTCATGGTTATGTTTATTTACTTAAGCATAAACATGAGGTGTTTGAAACATTTAAGGTTTTAAAGTCAAGTAGAACCGAAATTGGAAAGAAGATTAAAGCTCTTCGATCCGATAGAGGCGTAGTATCTAAGCCAAGAGTTTAAAGATTACTTAGCCGAATGGAATTGTCCAGAATCTCACTTCTCCATATACTCCACAACAAAATGGTGTATCTCGAGAGAAGAAATCGTACATTGTTGGACATGATACGATCCGTGTTTAATCTTACCACTCTACCTTTATCCTTTTGGGATTATGCTTTAGAATCACTGCTCAGATTCTAAATATGGTTCCCACAGAAGGTTGATAAGACACCATATGAAATATGGCATGGTAAAACTCCTAACCTTGTCTTATTTAAAGGTCTGGGTTGCAGGCGTATGTTAAACGCGACTCGCAGATAAACTCCAACAAAGATCCAGAAGTGTATCTTCAGAGGATACCCTAAGGAAACTATGGGTTACTACTTTTACTATCCAACCGAAAATAAAGTAATTGTTGCTAGGTATGGAGATTTTCTTGAAAAGATCTCGATCTCAAGAATTCAGCTGGGAGAGTTTATGATCCGGAAGATGATCATGAAGATGCATTACCTTCCGAAAACACTAACGTATTTCCTGTGAGAACTCGATAGTCCGGGTCCTCCACCGTAAGTTGAAGTGATTCCGTCAGAGATCCGTAAGGAATATACGCACACCGAACGCCTATGTCTTAACGTAGAGGTTGAGGAAACTATGTTAGAGATCTTGGAGAGCCTACTAGTTATAAAGTCGCCATGGCAAGTCCCGACAAGGCTAAATGGCGGTGTTGCAATGAATGGGAAATGCAATCCATGAGAGAAAATGTGGGTGAGGTTGACTTACCTCCAAATGCCTCGGTGGTTGGGAGTAAGTGGCTCTATAAGATTAAGACCCACATGGATGGCAATGTACACGCCTATAAAGCTCGCTCTAGTCGCAAGGTTTTACTCAAACTTATGGCATTGATTACGAGGAGACCTTTTCTCCGTAGCGGACATTAGAGCTATTAGAATTCTCATAGCTATAGCAAGATACTATGACTATGAGATATGCAAATGGATGTCAAACCGCTTTCTTAAATGGTCGCCAGATGAAGACATCTATATGAAGCAACTCGAGGGGTTCGTGAATCCACAATTTCCAAACCGTATGCAAACTTCAAAGGTCCATTTATGGATTGAAGCAAGCATCAAGGCAATGGAATAAAAGATTTGATGAAGAAATCAAAAGGTATGGATTTGTTCAAAATCTTGATGAGCCATGTGTATATCACAAAGTTAGTGGGAGTGATGTAATTTTCCTAATTCTTTATGTCGATGACATATTAATTATGGGGAGACATTCCAAGCATGCAAAATGTTAAGGCATATCTTGGGAAGTGTTTTTCCATGAAGGATTTAGAGAAGTCGCATACATTCCGGGAATTAAGATCTACCGAGATAGGTCAAAGCGGTTAATTGGTTTAAGTCAAAGCGCTTACATTGATAAAATATCAAGAGATTCAATATGCAAAATTCCAAGAAAGGATATTTGCCGATGGAAGTAAAGCATGGCTTATGTAGCGATATGTGCTTCAACACCGCCGAGGTGGCACGCATGCGTAAAGTTCCTTATGCTTCTACCGTAGGATCTATTATGTATGTTGAGATGCACAAGGCCGATGTGGCGCTCGCTCAAAACATGACTGGCCGATATCACCGTAATCCGGGTGAACTTCATCGATTGTCATACATATTCTCAAGTATCTCGTAAATACTAAAGATATGTTTTAGTGTATGGTGGAAATCCGCATACGTAGCTTGGTGTTACAGTTAATCGCGATGCATCCCGGCAATGTGATAAAGATGATACGAAGTCTCGACGGGTTATGTCTTTGTCATCAATGGAGGAGCAATGGACCGGAAGAGCAAGAAGCAGAGTACAATTGCGATGTCTCGCAATGTAGTTTAATACATACCGCCTTGAGTCGTGAATGGAGGTCGTTGATTAGGAAATTCATTTCGTGGCTTGGTGTTATGCCTTCAATTGAATCACCTATTGATATGTATTGACACAATTACCGCAATCATATTTGCCAATGAACTCGAGTCATGAAGGGCACCGACATTTTCTACTAAGTATCACTATGTTCGGGAACAAGTCCGGAAGGTGAAATAAATCTACTAAAAGTTCACATGATGATAACTTAGTCGATCTGCTCACTAAGGCTTTAGCTAAAGACAAGCTTGTAGGACTTGCCAATGGAATTGGACTTCGCTTAGCTAAAAGTTTCATGCATAACCGTGATTAGTATTTGGGTAAAGGATATTGTAAAACATTTATTATTTTGATGAAATAAAGTTTGGATTATATTTATTTTCATTTATAATATTGTTGTCCTATATTTGCATGTTTAATCCGTGAGTAACTAAGTTATTCTAAATGTCCGTTGTCGATTAATGATATGGGAGTATCATTAAACTAAGACAACGAGAGATGTGGTAGAATATACTTGAAATTATATTGATGAGAATGCATACCAATTTCGTATGATATTCAATGAATTGAATATAGGACTTATCCAACTACATAATTTACTTTATGATATTGTTATAAGTAAATTATGAATAGTTATCCCGCACTTGAGATACCGTGATAAGTGTCATGAATGTAGTGCATTTCGTGGAGCAACTTAACGCTATACGAATCGGTAGTCATAAAGGTTGTTTCTAAATGTTACAAAGTTTGTGGGTTATTCTTGTAGTCAAAATAGAATTTGTTCCTTCAAATTTATTTGGAGTTTAACATCACGGGCCTCGTAGGTTGACAAGATGTTTGTCGGCCACACCCAAATCTCCCTAAATATGTTTAGATGATTAGGTAATCTTGGTCAATCATTTACAAACGAGAAATGTAATAGTTATATAAAGAATGACTTAATTCCATATCTTTATTTAACGTGGTATTAGAAACAAAAGGATAATAATAATGAGAAATCATTAAAAGGTTTTACAGGAGCCTTGCTCGAGTTGTACTAGAGGCATCAAGTGTTGCTAGACGCCAACCGAATGTGATCACTCTATTAAGATATATCCAAGTGGGAGTCATTGGTTTTATGGATATAAATTAGTAGAAGTGAGTTAGGATCGAACTCGAGACTATGGGATTGCACACTTTACGTATGAGAATTTAAAGTTAATAATTAAATATAAATGTTGTATTTATTTATTTATTAAACGAAATAACTAACGGACGTTAAGTAATTAATGTAATGGACTAACTGCGCTAAAGGTATTTGGAAAAGGACTAGATTGCAAAGTTTGAAGTTTCCAATCCTTTGGGATGTGTTGGACCGATCGCCAAGGAAAAGGAAAGAAAGCCAAAACTTGTTCACCAAGTTTGTTTCGTATATAAAAAGGCTTAGGTCTTGTTTTGCATCTCTTGATTCACAAGCTAAACCCTAAATTGTTTGTGTGTGTTTTTGTTTCTAAACCTACGACACCCTATAGGGTCGATCCAAGTCTTTCCACAAAACCAAGTTATTTGTTTTATAAAACTAGCATTACTTTAATTCGGTTTAAATGCGTGTGTACAAGAACATAGTAATAACACACTATTGTTATTATCTTGGATTGAATTACAAAACGGTAAGGGTAATTCATATAATCCTAACTAAATCAAATTAGGTTCATCCGTTGCTTAGTTTGTGGATTTGATTCTTGTTCGCTAGAATCAACAAAGCGACGATATTCTTTATGTTAATTAATTATTCGTTAATACATCCTTAACGCTCCGCAATATTACTTTGATGGTTTTGTGATTATTTAATTGAATGTCTTGATATATAATTCCAACAGTACATACCTGCCAATTATTAAAGGAAAACAATATGAATAGTTAAAAAAAATTGTGAGTCGTGTGAAAAGTTGTATGCATTGTGTTTAAAAATTGTGTCGTGGTATCGGAGAATATGTTATTAACGTAAATGAAAGATTTCTTTTTACTAGGAAAAAGGTTCAAGAAAGCATGGTGAATACAATATACTTGGTCAATAGTAAAGAAAACAGTAGCAAAGAGCAGTCTTGGCGTGTTGCACTAAGCTGACTGTCAAATTGATTTGCACAAGAAAATGTTACCATGCTGAATATATAGCAGAAAGGGTTGGTGGTTGTGTTTTGTGATAGTCACATTTTAATAAAATGATTGCATACCAAATGAAGTTATGTTACATAGTATTTAATCTTTGTTGATTACTTGATTGTGGCTGACATTTTACTTTCTTGCCAAATGTTGGAATGGATGATGCAAAAAATTCTGGTTGTGTGTATGGAAAGAAATGAAAGAATTTGACTCAATAAAGTATGGGTTGGTGTCATATCATTATCGCACAAGATATAAATGTCTTGTTAAGAAATCATACAATTATTGAAAAGTTACTCATACTTTTCTTTTTTACAACTTGCATGTTAATAAATTTACTTCTCAACAATGTGGAGCCTAACGTGTAAATGAGGGGGACGAGGGTGAACAAATTTTGTAGTCGTGGATTCTTGAGATTTTGTTGCAACACTGATAACTATTCAACAGATGCAAAAAAAAAAAGGAAACAGTAACAATACAAGTTTGAAAAGCAAGTTTTTAGAATGGTGGCATGAAAGAGTTTGTTGCTAATAATTGTATGAGTAAATTACACCATTCGTCCCTATGGTTTGCCCAAAATAACACCGCAAGTCCTTTTGTTTTTATTTTTGCGTCATGAGTCCTTATGGTTTGCCAAAATAACACCATAAGTCCCTATTGTTAACGATCGTTAGCTTTCTCCGCTAACTTCTACATGTGCCGCCCATTTCTAACGATCGTTAAGCGCCAGACGCGTTTGTCCGCTTTTGCACGTTATCGTCCGCTTTACATCGCCGCTCGCTTTTGCATACTTTTGTTCGCTGGTTCATGCCGTCCGTTTTACGTTTCCGTCCGCTTTTGCACGCTTTTTGTCCCTTTTGCAGTTTTGTCCGCTTTGCACGCTTTTGTCCGCTTTTGCACGCTTTTGTTCGCTTTGCACGCTTCGCCTATTTTCATGTTTCGTCCATTTTACATGTTTCGTTTGTTTTTCACGCTTTTGTTCATTTTTACGCCGTCTGTTTTGCATGTTTTCGTTTGTTTCTTCACTTTTTTGTACATTTTTTCACGTAAAAAAATGAACTAAAATGTGTGAAAACAGACGAAAACGTAAAAAAATGAACAAAAACGTGAAAAAACGAATGAAAACATGAAAAAAAATAGACGAAAACGTGAAAAACAGACGAAAACGTACAAAAAAAAATGCAAAAACGGATGAAAACGTGTAAAAACGGACGAAATTGGACAAAAAACGTGCGAAAACGGATGAAAACATGCAAAAACGGACGAAAACGTGTAAAAACGAACGAAAACCTGAAAAAACGAACAACAGTATGCTAAAACGAACGAAAACGTGTAAAAACGGACGAGAACGTGCAAAAACGGACGAAATCGTGCAAAACGGACGAAAACGCAAAACGTAAAGCGACAAAACGCAAACACGGATTTAAAACGAGCAAATACGGATGAAAACGCAAAACGCTAACGATCGTTAGAAATGGACGGCACATGTGGGAGTTAACGGAGAAAGCTAACGATCGTTAGCGATAGGGACTTATGGTGTTATTTTGGCAAACCATAAGGACTCATGATGCAAAAATAAAAACAAAGGGACTTGCAGTGTTATTTTTGACAAACCATAGGGACGAATGGTGTAATTTACTCTAATTGTATTTAAGCATTACAGTGGGTAGTGATGATGGCAAGCTAATTAAAGAAAACAAATGATCGAAGATTATGCTTATGTCATGATTAGTTATGTAGATAACTTACAAATGTTTATGTATATATGTGAGGTTAACTTTTACAAAAAATACATGATATGAAGATCAAATATACTAGAAGGTGATTTTGAAGACATGAATTCATGACATTGATTTAGAAATTAAATACGGGGTCAATATATTTATATTTTCATTCACAGGTTTAAAAGTCGGCTCGTAAGTAAATGGAACCTTTGATGTTTGTAATCAACTAATACGTATGTTATGATGTTTTGATTCATAGTGTTATTAATAATTTTACGAATAAAAACTGATTTATAATATTCAAGTTTAAAATTGATTTGTTTTAGTTTTAAACTTTTAATTATAAAATGATGATCATATTTATGATGAAAATACCAATAAGTCAAAATCTAAAAAAATAAAATAAGTAGTTTGTTGTTATACACTTAAGTGTAAAAAATAGTAGGTTTCTCTTCTTAATTAGCTAAAATAGTTTACAAAACTTACATATATGAAATCTGATAGATTTAATATCAACTCGATTATGTACGTTCTGGGTCGTGCTTAGCACGACCTAAAATACTTCACTAGTCTCTATATAAACAAAACTCACGTCTATTAGAGCGGAAGGCGTGGTGTTCGTCGTGTCTCGCCGATCCTAGCTGGCACGCTCGCCGTCCTCTGCCACGACCCCGGCCCTCTTCGTCGTCCTTCGCCAAAAAAGTGCTCGTCGTCTGCACGGCGAGATAAAACATTGATAAAGTGGGACCTAATTGATATATAAACGGTTTGATTTTTTCTTCTTTTTTTGATTTTCAAGTGTGTGTAACTATGTGTGTACACGCAGGAAGAAGAAGAAGACATGTGTTTTTTTTTTCTTTTTCTCAGTCAAATTTGGGCCAACGATGGAAGTGGGTTAGTTACTTACTTATTGTTAGATTTTTCAAATTTGGGCCGATGATGGAGTTATTTTTTTTATTTTTTCGAACTTTGTTTTATAAAAAATGTTATTTGTATTATTTGAATGAAATAAATATTATTATGTTATGTATTGTATTTTTATTTTTAATGAAATGAATTTAGTTTATTTGGAAAATTGAATAAAAAAATTAAAGTGGTAGTGGTGGGCCCCAAATAAAGAGGTTGAGGTTTGTTAAAAAGAAGACAAACCGCTTCTTATCAAACCGCATAACTCAAACCGCTTCATTTCATCACAGACGTTAAGCGGTTTGGTTTCCGATCTACACAGTCATATCCTATCACCATCTGTTACACCTTCGCCGGCAACAACCACTGGTATCCTCCCAGAGTCAACAAACACGGCTTCAGCGACAATGATTATCAAGACCCAAAAAACCCTAATTAAAGTCTTCAAAATCAACGACCATGGATGGATGTGGAGGTGAGCCCTCGATAAGAAAAAGGTAGACAAATGACTATGGTGAAATTTATGTTGTTAATTAGTTTATTTGTTATTTTTGATTTTTGGTATTTGTTGTGGGGTTAAAAATATTTACTGGAGTTTTTGGTTTTGGGGATTTAATAAAAATATTTGTTCGTTTCATCATAGGCGTTGTTCATCAATAAAAGAGAGTTGTTCATCAATAAAAAGAAGTTGTTTATCAGTTTTTTTTAATCAATTACATCACAATGTTCATCAATAACAAATATTGTTCATCGTATAATTTATTCATCAATCAAAAGTATTGGTCATCAATAAAAATAGTCATGTATTTGTTCATGAATAAAGTTGTTGTGTATTTGTTCATAAATAAAAATTGTTGTTCATTTGTGTTTATATTGTTGGGGGAATTGCATATATACTCACTAAAACTCAAAAATTTGCATATTTCCCATAATGCAAGTTTTTAAATGATGATGTACAATGCAATTTGAGCATGTTTTGGGTTTATATGCAAATATGCAAGTTTTAGTGGGTAAATATGCAATTGCATGTCCAACTATATTGTTGGATCTATTTAGTCACATTTATTGTCAAACTTAGTTTGCTTTGTGGATGATATGATAACCATGAATACGAGTTAACTTTTTATCTAGTAGAAAATTTGGCTCATAAAAGTTTCAGTCCGTCTTTGTGAATATTATCATATTATGATACTAATATTTGTATCTTGAACACTTTAAAAGATGTTCGGTTGTGACGATAACTTGGCCCAATACAAAAAGGTCTAAGAGGTAGCAACATTGTTGATTGCACCGAGTCCAAACTGCAACATGCAATTGAGAGAAAACCGTGCCAAAACATTGTTAAATTTGGTCTTACCTTTCTTTTCTTTTTTTCTTTTTTTTCTTGGACCATGGTTTCCGACCTTTTTATCTTCTTTCAATCCGCTTACAAGAAAAAAGTACGAGACTCAAACCGCTTCCTTGAAACTATTCAAAAACTATACTTTTTCAATCCAAAACACTATAACCAAGATGAATTAAGCCTTCCAAACCAAAACCTAAGCACTTATGATGATTCAAAACACAAAACTACTATCAAAATTCAAACTTTAACACTTTTAGGGTATAGAATTCGAATCAACAAAACACACAAATAACCAAATTTTTATGATCTAACCATGGCTCTTGATACTAATTGTTGGATATTGGTTATTGTAACACACAAACAATCAATTATATGGTTCGAATCTTAGCAAGAAACTTAGAGAGAAAGGGAGATGAGATCCTTTCAGAGAGAAAAGTGAGTGAAAACAAAGAGAATATTAGATTAAGAAATGAAGGTCCAACCTCTACCTGGGAGGTAGAGTATATATAGTTTTACATAATACGCCTCTCGCCGGGTGTGGATCGTGCATACAGCTGGGTAAAGACCCGCCCATCCTCCACGGTGTTACTCTAACTAACTAACTAACTAATAGATAACGAATGTCTACGAGCTAACATATGCTAGACAATAGTCAAGCGACCGACACTTCACTATGGATTTTCTAAATCCTAACAAGAATATGCAGCTTCTTAGTCGGATCTAATCGGTTCTTGGCCAAACAAAGATGTTCTTAATCGTTCTTACCGTTATTGGCCGAATAGCTAGTTCTTATCCGTTCTAACCGGTTCTTGGCCGAATAGGCGCTCATAGTGGATCTAATCGGTTCTTGGCCGAATATCTAGTTCCTATTTGATCTAACTATTTATTGGCCGAATAGCTAGTTCTTAATCGGTTCTTACGGTTCTTGGCTAGAATATCCAGCCTAACTAGTTCTAACCGGTTCCTACCGGTTCAGCTGTTCGGCCATTTTGACAGTATTTCACCGAAAACGGAGTTACGGTTCAAAAGTTATGGCCCTTGAAGTTTTGACGAAAAGTCAACTTTGGTCAAGCCGCAAGTGGTCAAACCGCAAGTAGTCAAACCTTAAAAGTTAAAACTCAGTTTTTTTGATCAAATCGCAGTGGTCAAATCGAATTGGTCAAGTCGCAGGATTGTCAAACCGCTGGAATACAAACTGATTAAATCAAACCGCTTTTAATCAAACTGCTTCTTATCAAACCACTTAACTCAAACCGCTTTTTATCAAACCACTTAGATCAAACCGCTGAAGATAAACCGCTTGAGTCAAACCGCTTATGTCAAACCGCTAAAGATAAACCTCTTGAGTCAAACCGCTTAAGTCAAACCGCATAAGTCAAACCGCTTATGTCAAACCACTTACATCAAACCGCTTACAAGAAAAAAGTACGAGACTCAAACCGCTTCTTTGAAACTATTAAAAACTAAACTTTTCCAATCCAAAACACTATAACCAAGATGAATTAAGCCTTCCAAACCAAAACCTAAGCACTTATGATGATTCTAAACACAAAAGTACTATCAAAATTCAAACTTTAACACTTTTGGGGTATAGAATTCGAATCAACAAAACACACAAATAACCAATCTATATGATCTAACAATGGCTCTTGATACTAATTGTTAGATATTGGTTATTGTAACACACAAACAATCAATTATATGGTTCGAATCTTAGCAAGAAACTTAGAGAGAAAGTGAGAGATGGATCCTTTTTAGAGAGAAAGTGAGAGAAAACAAAGAGAATGTTAGATTAAGAAATGAAGGTCCAACCTCTACCTGGGAGGTAGAGGGTATTTATAGTTTTACATAATACGCCTCCTGTCGGGTTTTGGATCAGCGTATAATGAGTAAAGACCGTCTGCTTCCACGGTGTTACTTTAACTAACTAACTAACTAATAGATAACGAATGTCTACGAGCTAACATATGCTATACAATAGTTTGGGTGACCTACACCTAACTATTGATTTTCTATATCCTAACAGAATAGGCACCCTTAGCTAGATCTAATTGGTTCTTGGCCAAAATAGCATGTTCTTAATCGTTATTGGCCTAATAGCTAGTTCTTATCCGGTTCTAACCGGTTTGTACCGTTCTTGGCCTGAATAGGCGCTTTTAGCTAGATCCAACCGGTTCTTGCTTTAATAGCCGGTTCTTTTTGGATCTAACTATTTATTGGCCGAATAGCTAGTTCTTAATCGGTTCTAACCGGTTCTTAATGGTTCTTGGTCGGAATATCCGATTCTTAACTAGTTCTAATCGGTTCCTACCGGTTCAGCCGTTCTGGCTTTTGATGTATTTCACCGAAACGGAGTTATGGTTCAAAAGTTATGGCCGCTTGAATTTTTGACGAAAAGTCAACTTTGGTCAAGCCGCAAGTGGTCAAACCGCAAGTAGTCAAACCGTAAAAGTCAAAACTCATTTTTTTGATCAAATCGCAGGATTTTCAAACCGTTGGAATACAAACCGCTTAAATCAAACCACTTTTTATCAAACCGCTTAACTCAAACCGCTTCTTATCAAACCGCTTAGATCAAACCGCTGAAGACAAACCGCTTGAGTCAAACCGCTAAAGACAAACCGCTTGAGTCAAACCGCTTATGTCAAACCGCTTAAGTCAAACCACTTATGTCAAACCGCTTACGTCAAACCGCTTAAGTCAAACCGCTTCCGATACAACGAATCTAGATGACCAAGATCCAAGAACTTGACAAATCGCTTCTCGATCGATCAAATCGCAGCCAAATGACATCAAACTGCATACAAGAAAATAGTACGAGACTCAAACCGTGTAACACCCACAAATCTCGGTACATCGGAAGACTTAATCAAGTTTTCGGGGCGTTACGATTGGATTGGTATCTCACACAAGTATAGCAAACAAGATAGTCATTATCATTCAAAACTAATCCCAAATTTTAATATTCAAAACGATAATCCAAAGTATAAATATTAGGCCCAAAACATGATTTAATAAAATAGGTCCCCATAATTTATCGTAGTCAACATATGATCCTTGAACCATGCCTCCTGCTAAGCTTCCACCGAACACGATTCCAAACGCCATTTAAATACCGAGAAAACATGTTAAAAGGCCGACTTCTATCCGGTGAGTTCATAGGTTTAAATTCAATAAAATCGTAGTGGACTCAGAGAGTTGATTTGCTATGCAAGACTAAAGATAGATAAACATCGTTCACAAACCGTTTCCTATCCGGAAATCATAATCCATATCCCGCATCCAGGGATCACTCGGGCCCATCGACTCTTGTCCAGCACTGCCGTGGCAAAGTCTAGAACAATTGACAACCCCGGACTAGGTCGAGGTAGAAGTCTATTCTTAGCTAGGCAACATTTATAGCAATTGGGATTGCTACCCTAGTCTAAGTCAACGACTACCGCACATCTATCTGAACATTCAAGCACATAAGCAAATCCAAATAGTTTTAAAGGTCCAAAAATAGTAGCATGATTCTCACCCCCAATTTAGTTAAAAACGTAGATAAAAATGGGGCTATGAAACTCACCTTAAGCAAGCAACGCATTTAATAGACACTAGCGTAAGATAATGTGTAATCACGCACAACAACCATCGACTCGGCACAACTTATTAATGTAAACCAATTTTAATATATATTTCCCAAAATCAACGTTATCTACCCCAATGTATTCCATTTCATTATTTCCAAAAATGTCTCGTTTCACCGTTTAGTCATAGTGTTTTGTATCCTCATGTGGGTGTATCAACTCAATATGATACCATGAATGCACTCAAACAACCAATATGTGACTCAATGCAACACAATGAGACATCTAAGCGATAAGCTCCATAGTCCAATAAGTTTCGGAATGAATAGTAGACCTTATCGAATTCGTCAACTCGATAAACTCAATTATTTATTCGTGTCGCTTATTATCCCATAAACCGGTCGCATCCTAAAGAGTTATAAGGATAATTCACCCATTAATAATGTTACCTGTAAAACCCTAAAAATATAAACGCATAATAAGACTATTTTACCCTTAAAATCAAAAGTTATTAAATACGTAAAATACATTGATGTTCATTTAACAAAATTAAAACCTAACTTACGAATATTTAAAAAAACTAACGTGAGTATATTTATGTAATAGACATTTGTACGACAAAGATAAACGCTACATGCATAAATCGTTGGGCCTCGCTTTGTTTTCTTGTGAATCCGATTGTTAGCCCAAGACGTGGTCTCGCTTATGTGGTTGATTTGAGCCGAGAGACCACACCCTCTCAAAAGCCCTAAAACCGAATTTTGTACCACCTATATATACAATCACATAAACACAATTTGAAAACCCTAGTTTTGCCTCTTTTCTTTTTTCTTCTCTATTCGGCCGAGCACCAACTCCTTTGGTGTCGAGGGTTTGATTCCAACGAGCTAAGGTATAACATGTTCTTCTCGTCTTCCTTTGATACACTTAACGTTATTAGATATGGTAACATGTTTTGTTTTGAATCGGATCTTATGTTGGCCGAACCTTATGAAACCGAAACAAATAAATATGAATCGGACCTTATCAAAATTTGAGAACATGTATTGTGAGGTGATTATGTGAATTTGTATTAATTATGTCGGCTATATATATAACCAAATCACATATATATAAATGTTATCATGCCTAATAAATTCAAACCCTAATTGGAATGGAACCCTAAGTGTAATTAATGGTCTAAACATGTGATTATAATGGTTTTAATAAACCCTAAACCGGACAGCATCATATGTCGAACTTGTGCGTGTCATAGATCGAATTTATAAGCACAATAATCTGGGTTTTTGTTGAAAAGTTTATTTTATGTCTTAGTTAAGTTTTCCAAGTGGTTTGTTGGATTTGGAGTTGTCTAAGTCGTATTTTGAATTTTACAAAATCAAGTGTCAAAGCTGAGAAAACGGTCTCGAAATTTAGTTGTATTGTTTGATTTTTCATTTTCAAACCATAAGGAATTGGGAGCTCTCCTTTACAGGAGTGATATTTATGACATAAATGAATTTCTGGGAGTTCGGGATTTTTCCAAGATGTCTAAACAGTCCAATAAGCGTAAACTTTAAGGTGTATTTTCCGATCACTTTCTCGGATAGGTCTCGACTTATGATTTTCCGTAGGTCATTTAGCATGGAAATAGAACCCACCAATTTTATAGAGTCTCTTAACTCATATGGGAACCCCGGATTTTGCTTGATTTCATTTGAGCTAAGTAAGTATTTTATAAAAATCGCTAAAGTCCGTCCGAATATGAGGTTAAGAAACCGAAAGATAAAATATGATATCAATAGGTAACACACTTACAAATGCATGTTGTTTATAAATGAGAATATACTTATAACTCTAAGAATGTTAATGCGATGAATCTGTTATAACCTTAATGATGCTAATAAGTATTAAATAAATCATAATCCGTGTAGATTCGTTGAAGGAGACGCGACGTTATATCTTCGTGATCCACTCGTTCGTTTGCTTTTCTCTCATTTGCTTTAAGGTACAGATATTCTGACCTTTTTAGTAAAGGTTCCTTATAACATTTTCTTTTCGTTAGCTTTTATATTAGGATTTCCTAAGCCTTTGCTATGAACCCTATTTTGTTTATTTGAGTTGTTGCTTATCTGAACTTATGTTTTATTGAACCATGCGATATCTGATTTGAACTTTATGTTAGGAAGACTTTGATATGCATATTTGTTGAACCTTGTTATATTTGAATATGAACCTTATGATATGAGTTATCCGATATGTTATTTGTGGAACCTTGTTTTGATTAAGACCCGCGTCATAATTGAAATTTTGTTTGACCTAAGTTAGTTTGACACCGAGCCAAAATATTAACTAGTCGCTGGGTTCCATGTCCGTGTCGTTGATGCACCTCGACATGACTCTAGGGCGAGAGTGAAGTTCGCCACGCCCCTTATCTTTTATATGTTATGAGCTCGATTCCAATGCCAAACCGCTGTTATCTCACACAAGCTAGCCACTTGTGAATGACTAACCGTAAGAAACTTAAAACAGCTTCGATACGGATTCACTGATAATGAAGGCTTAAGGGTATGTATGGATAAAACCTCAATATCGATATCAAAATAATCACGAATATAGATTCAAAATTCCTTTAGGAAAAGAATAATAAATCAAATCCCGTGTGTGATCGTTAATACGGATTAGTCAACCCAATCGCTTCCCAACGAGAGCGAATTGCCAACGCTGCTTTTGGTTTGGAATTTAATGCTCGATGTTTTGGATTAATGATTTTGATTTTATTAAACTACGGGAATGGGGAAAGTAATTAAAGGAAATCTAATCTACGGGAATTCCTAAGTGCGAATCTAACTAAAACGTAATTAACGAAACGTAATTAAAAAGCAACTACGTCTAAATTATATCCTAAAATGCCTAAAATTACTTTTACTCTAAAAATGATATTAGAAAACTATTTATGAATTAAAACTATTTTTTTAGGATTTTTCTGAATTTTATTAAAATTAAAAACTAATTTCCAACTTTTAAATCTAATTTAAAATGCTAAAAATATGAAAATTAAGGAGAAAAATGTGAAACTATTTTTATAAAATCTAAAATACCATAAGAGAATTTTCAAAACTATTTTTTTTTTATTTTTCTAATTATTTTTCTATTTTCTACAAATTTAAAACTATTTAAATCTAATTTAAATTGTGAAAAATACCAAATAAAAGGAGAAAATAGGAAAAATATTTTTATGCTTTTATATTTTTCTTAAACTGGGAAAATTGAAAAATTATTTTTTTGAACTTTTTCTTAATTATTTGAAATAAAAGCTATTTAAAAGTGACTAAAAACTATTTTAAATTGAGAAAAATAGCAAACAATGACCAAAAATTATGAAAAACTCAGGAAAATTCTAAATTATTAATCTAAATCTATGAAAAATATAAAATTCTAAGCTTATGTGTAAGATATTGAAGCTGCAATGTAAACTGATTATGAATAAGCTAAGGAAAATAAGCTAATAAGTGAATTAAGCTACCAAACAGTGACTAAAACTAAGTTATGCTAAAATAAGCTAATACCAACTTATTCTACCTAATCCTAACAAGCTACAAGCTCTGTCTATAGAATTAAGCAAACTGCCTAACCTATCAAATCAAAACTTGACCCCTACTGTTTGAGCTTATCCACAGACCAATCAGAGAAGCTTAAGTGAAAAACAGATATGTGGTCTTCAAGACCACAAACTACAATTGGACCAAATTTGAGACCCTAATAAGCTGTATTGAACCTTGTGCAAAGGCTGCAATATTTGTAGAAAACTGATTTTGACACCATTTTGACTTTTGAAAACAGATTTGAAAGTGTTGACCAGAGTGAAATTTGAATCAAAGTTATGAACTGAGAATTGTGTTTTAGGCTGAAACAAAACTTTATCAAGCAACTAGGATGATTTCTGAACATAGATCAAGGTTTTTGATTTTAAAATTCCAATGAATCGCTTCATAAAACCGATTGAAAATGTTCTTTTGACTTTTGGTGAATAACTCCTACAAAATCGGACCTAAATGACTATCTATATCCTAAATGAGCATGTATCAACTACAGACTTAATCAACTAATCTCTACCACGATTTACTAGCTAATTCAAACACTAGTTTCGTGATGATTAAGTGATTTTCTCACCACACTCAAAATCAAGCATAAGCAATCCTCAAACCGATTCGCTACTCAAACTAAACCTATATGTATCAAACTTAGTAGCAATTTCACTTAAAACTATCCGATCTAATGATGCAAATAAAACTAATAATGATATAGATGAGATCACAATTGTTACTAAAATCAAGCAAAGCTACACTAGATTAGACTAAATTCGAGATAACAAGCAATATTAGAACACATTATTCTACCGATCCAAATGATTGAGACAGATTGAGACTTACAAGTGGTCCTAGCCAATATGGCTTGAAGTCATGAAATAGTGAACCTCTAACCTATTAAACCCCTAACCTACTCCAATTCCATCTCAACTTTAACCCAAATCCAGCTTCTGCATCATCCCAATCCATGATCAAAACAAGAATCGTAATCCGCTTATGTAGCAACTGCAGCTTGGACTTTTGTTGACTGATTTTTTTGTGATTTGAGTATAGTGAATTTGAAGTAGATATAAACTCACTAGAAGCTAATATAAGCTTAAATGAGTCTATATTTAACAGTAGCTTAAGCTTTTACAAGCTTATAAGAAGATTTAGAGAATTTTTATTTTTCACATATTTTTTTTCTGTTTTTTTAATTTTTGGAGAATTTGAGAAAATAAGCTGAGATTACTTTTTAAAATAAGCTAAATGAAGCTAAATAAACTGAATTCAGAAACATTTAAACAATGATTAACGATTTAAGTAGAAAACTAAAATTTTATTATCACTAAAAAACTGAGTACGAATTACAAACTATGGAGATACATTGAAATATTAAAAACAGAAATGAAAATACAAAGTTTTAGCTACTTGTACTCTACTATAATTCTACATACATTTACAAGTGAAATGAGGTGCCTTTTATAGGCGAGCTAAGGCCTAAAGAAGGATCTAGAAATCCAAATGTGTGTTTCTTTGAGTGTATTCTGAGCCCTTGATCAATCATCCACGTATCCCATCAATTTTGAACCCTTGGATTAGATCATCCACGTAACTTCGACCAATCACAGAGCAATATTTGAGAAGTTGCACGGATTGATGACATGGCGCCACGTGTGTCCGAGAATGTCATAAGGTGTCGACGAAAGTACATTACTACCCTTAATTGTCAAATTTTGACCAATTGGCCAAAGGGTAACTTAGGGTTCATGTAATAGCAGTGTCTGGGGTAAAAAGGGCGCGGTTTTTTTTAATAGTTATTTGATTTATGTTGACTGGTTTAGTATCCTTTGACCGGGTCCAAGTGGTATACGGGTTATCTTTTATACCGTGGTTTTGGGTTAGCTATTGGACCGAGCAAGGGATTGGTTGGGCTTTTGGGCTTTGGGATTTTAATTGTGTTGATGGACCAAGATTTGGATTTAGGACTAATATAGTGATCCAAGGTGTATTTTAAGGATCCATAATGTGTATTTTCTGAATTTCAAAGGACTAAAGGTGTAAATCTGAAAATGCTCATTAAGGACCATTGTTGTCATTCTTCAAATAATCCAAGGGCTAATTTGCAACTTTTGAAACTTGAAGGGTCAATTCTGTCAAAAGCTCAAAGTTCAGGGACTGATCTTGACATTTCTTCAAACTTGATTGTAACTTCCAAAAATCATCCTCAGAGAATAAAATCTTCCAAAATACACAATCCCGACCTTCCGGCTCAGCTCAAACTCTCTTGATCTCTTGTGCTCTGATTTTATTCGATTTGGCTCCTTTTGTTTTTACATATTCGCACTCGCACAAGCACAAACTCAAGAAAACCACAAATATTAGCAATAAACGGCTCTTTCTTGGTTATTTTGGGTCTATTTTGATAATGAAAAGGTATGTGTTTTAGCACATACCAAAATACCCTGACGAGACCATTGTCGGCCCTCACGCAATGCAATCAACTCACGCTTAAAACCAAGGATTTCAATCTCTTCTACTAAACCTATGAAGAAGTAGCAAAGATTCCTCAAAAGAGATTAAGAAAGCCTTAATTCTAAAACGCCTGCTTACCTTTTTAAATTCACATATATAGATATTATGATTAAGCACATTCCGATTATGAATGACGGTTTGTTGAACTTTCATGTTGATCAATAACTCCAACATTTTTCAAACGACACGTTAGGATCACGGAGTAAAACACAACACAACATGAAGTGACCATACGGATAGAATACATCGTCCCGATTTTTCACAAGCTCCCAAACTAAGCGTAAAATCGAAATCATTGTTAGATATGACTCTAGATGCTAACACTACCCATGGAAGTTACTTATGTAAATACCTTTTGCTCCCATTTTCCTATTTTCCTCTAGATTTTTATTTTGTAGAAATGAATTTCTTCAAGTTTCTCGCTTTGATAACTTTATTCGATAAAGATATAAAGCTAAGTCGATAATTAGTTATCCATCTTCTCTCAAGAACCATTGTTCCAAAATGAGGTCCACATCAAGGAATTTTTATTCACTTAAACTTTTGACTTTTTCATAATTTTTATCATCATCATTTTTTTTTTTTTTTACGCAAGAACTTTTACTTGTATGAGCTATGAACTACTGAGCTTCACGGGTAATTCCAAGACTATAGGCTTCATGAAATGAGAATCCCTACCGGCTAGGCTAAGATCTCACTCAATCCCGCTTAAAGATCCAAGGGTCCGATCTCGACACCGCAGCTCACAACTTTACTTATTACTTTTCACTTATCACTTATTGCTTATTTATTACGGATCCTTGATGTGTACCCAATTTTTAAAACAAAGATTCTTTTAAGAAGATAAAGAACTAACTATCGCCAAAAACTCGACATCTCTAATTATTATTAGACAGATATGGGGTGAAACAATTTTGTGGGAACAAAAAGCCATAAGTACCTTCGATGAGCTCTAAAGAGAACCAACTACTCCACGCTTAGCATCTAAACTCATAAGTAACTCTATCATTTCTCGATCTCTAAATTTAAAATCCCAAATAATGAGATCCATGGATGCTTAGCCGATAATTTTAGATTATCTATGGTTAAGGGAACAAGCTAGGCTCAACACGCCTGGGTCAAGTCGTAATTCCATTCCTACTCTCACCAATGAAAGTCAACAAGGTGTCAAAACATATATTAACTTAGCAAATGCTTCGTCTAATGAAATCAAGTCATGCATATTTAAAGTCACTCGTGAAACTTGCAAAATCTTGGCCTTGTGAGCTAGAATTGTGATTTTATAGCTTCTTGTCTAAGAGACTAGCAAAACTTTTCAATCAAAAAGACTTAACAAAAGCTTACAAAAATTTTAAATTTTTCACAATTTTGCACAATTTTTATTTTCTAAGGAAAACGGGTCATGAGAGAATACGACAAAAATAAGCAAGTGCGGTCAAATCAAATCAAGATTACCCTACCCCAGACTAGAACGAAACATTGTCCTCAATGTTTAAAGCAAGGGTATCACAAAAATCTAAAAGCCGCTTATTAAGTATGCTCAAAGATAAACGTTAGTCGATAAGATTAGGATATCGGATTTCCATCAAGATCGATCATGAAACTCGAGTGGAGAAAATACAAACTTCGAGCACGAGAGTCTTCATATCGGGAACATCCTAAACACAACATCACAAACAACCAAACACGAAATCAAGAGGCTAACCCTTCACGCCACTTATTAGAAAATAGAAAGAAGATAGAGATAAGCATGGGTTGCCTCCCACGGCGCCATCGTTTTTCTTCACCGAGTCGCTAGCCCGACTCGCCTCAAATTCATTTGTCCTTGGGAAGAAAGTGGTAGAGATACCAGGTCAAAACGGTGTCCTCATTCCCGAAAGAATGAGACCGGTGGGTTGGAGGAAAGAAAGTGTCGGGCTCAAGCACATAAAGGTTAAATCCTCCCGAACTCACAAAAGGTTTTTCAAGAAAGATTGATCCATCATCCGGCGGTTTTGCGGGCGGACGTCGGGATGACGGATCAAAGAGAACGACTCCATAGAAGAAGGGAGTCCATGGTACAGAAAGGTGTATTTCAAAGGTTCAAACATGAAGGCATCCAAGATAGGATCCTTTTTGCGAATAACTTTGGTGATAAGAATGTACTCTTCGATGAGTATCACAGGGTTAAAAATCTTGTCCTCGGAAAGGAACGAAATCAAAGTCTCATCCACGTGAAAATCCTCACGAGAAAAGGAATCACTCTCGGATAAAAAATAGTGTGGAACCTCTGAATCAACAAGTTCATCAGTCGAAAACTTCACTTCCTTTTCTTTCTTCGGGAGAAACGGATCATCATATTCGTTCTCTTCATTCTTATAAAGAATCGAGTCGGTGGGAGCAAGTTCATCGGTGAACTTCTCGAAGTAAATCGACGGATCTTGATATAACAAATATTTAATTTCGCGTAAGTCGGCTCTAAAATAAAAAATGTCATCCTCACTTCCGGTGGAAGGGATCCATGCGAGCGAGTTCATCAGTGAACTCCTCGAGAAGTAAATCAATGGAAGAATCCTTGAGCTCGGGCTCAAGGATTAAAAGACGGCTTGACTTCTTTAATAACTTTTTCTTCCGAAGGAATATAAGAACTCGTAAAGCATTTTTTCAATCAAACGAATATCTCCTTCGATGTCGATGTCGGCGTTATCAATTTCCGGTGAAACTGAATCACTTTTCAAATAAGCCTCAATTTCTTTCATGATAGAATCATCCTCCTCATATTGAGTGAGGGAAGGGGAAGAATCAGAAATGATTTGTTTAGAAGAAAGTTCCATATTTTCAGAAGAGGGAGTGGAATTGCCACTCAAAGAAAACTCGACGTTTTTAGGAACAAGATCAATCCGATATACGTAAAGCGGAAGTGGGACAAGTGGTGTGCTCTTAGAGCTAGCATTTTCCACCACAACCGTTGTAGTCTCCTTTTCTAGTTTCTTCTTTTGCTCAAAGACGATCGTGAGACAAACTCTTAACCGTGAAACGTGAAAGACTTTGGATCAATTCTCGATGTCTTAGGCCCAACTTTTGAACAACCGGAGGTTGGACGCTTTTGTACTTCCATTATTAGTAGGAATTCCGGGTCCTTTGTCACCTTGGTGTTACTAATTTTGGCCACATCATATTGTTTGGTAAAAGATTTAGAAGTATGGTTAACGTTAAACGCGACGGCTTTTTTCCAACTCTTAAAGTGATTTCTCCTTCATACACATCAATCAACGCATGGCCCGGCCCTTAAAAATCATCTTCCGAGAATAAGGGCACACGAGGGCCGTGATCGAAATCAACGACAACAAAATCATGGGAAATCGAACTTCCCACTTTAACAAAAACATCCTCGGTTATACCGATTGGTGTTGTCGTAGTTCGGTCGGCTAGCTCGAGGGTCATACATGTTGGTGTAAGTGGGGCAATGAAAGCTTTTCATAAATTGATTTCGCATCAAATTGATACTCGCGCCAAGATCGCCAAGGCGGAGAATCGAATAATTCCTTGAAAATCGCACGGAATGAGGAACTTGCCGGGTCACCTAACTTTTCGGAAGTTTCTTGAGAATAACCACGAACAATTCTCATTCAAAGACGTTTTGCCAAATCCACAATTTTCTTTGTTACTTAACATTCCTTTTAGTGTCGAAACAAACTTAGGCATGAGAAGAAGAGCATCCGCTGGCTAATTTCAAGTGAAGATCTTGAAATATTTGAAAAATTTTTCCATTTGAAGATTTGCTTGTTCACGTTGCTTTTGATCATTCATCCTTGATGGGTACGGAAGTGTTGTTTTTGAGTTAGTCTTTTCAGCACTAACCGGAGCATCCTTGGGTTCAGAAGTCGGGACAACCGTGGGTTGGACATTCTCAGTACTCCCCTTATTAGTAGGAAGCACCGGGTCCTTTGTCACCCCGGTCTCACGGTCTACCACACAAGACGGAGAAGAAGAAATAATGGTAGGAGCCGTGGGTCCATCGTAAGCAACACCACTTCGGGTAGTAATCGCTTTCATGTCACCTCTCGGGTTAGGAATAGTATTACTCGGAAGAGAACCGAACCCGAGGGTTGAGAATAAAGTAGAAGGTTGATTAGCTTGAAAGAAACTAGCCATCATATCCCTCATTTCTCTCATCTGCTTGTTATTCGTAGCTTCCATTTCTCTTTTGAAATCATTCCTTATACTTGAGATTTGAGTTTGCAAACCCTTAATGGTGTTGTCGGAATTCTTCATGTAAGATGTAAACTCGTTGTTTGGAACAAATTTGACGAGGTGATTGATATTGTTGTTGAGGAGGTTGTTGATAAACTTGAGGTGGAGGAGCTTGGTAGTTTTGATTACCATGATTGAGATTGGCTCCTCGGTTTTGATTGTAAGATTGGTTTTGATAACGGTTTTGGTTTTGTTGAGAACGGTGCAAAACCGGGTGGTCCCATTTGGTTGGCACGGTATCCTTGGTTTTGATTTTGAACCGGATTAGCAGAGGCTACGGAAGCATTTCGAGATCGCCATCGGTGGCTTGACAATTATAGTACGGATGAGGACCACCGAAATAACACATGTTTCAAGAACGGCTTTGACCGGTTCGATTTATGAATCTTAAATTCTCTCATCATCGAATTAATAGCATCGATCCGACCCACTTAACTCACTCCTCTCGAATGTAGTTGTCGTCAGAGGATCTTAGAAACAATCGGTCGGTTTCTAGACGAAGAATCTTGATCGAACAGAGTAAGAGCATTATAGAACGTATCAATCTGATGAAGATCGGTAAAACCGTGATTTGGGCATTTTCGTAAAAGTTCTTTAAATCTATCCCATGCTTCTCCAAAACTTTCATCAAATTTTTGTTGAAAATTTATGATTTGATTTCGTAACATTGTAATTTTTGACGGAGGAAAGAATTGGTTCACAAATTTCTTAGAAAGATCTTCCCATGTTGTAATCGAACGAGGGGTTCTTTTTCTAGCCAAGTCCGGCTGCCCCTCAAGGGAAAATGGAAACAATCTCAACTTAATCGACTCATGAGACGCCCGAAGTTAATCGTAGAAGCAACTTGATTAAACCAACGGAGGTGTGCGTGGGGCTCCTCATGATCTAAACCACAAAAGGTTTATTAGACACCAATTGTATTAAATTTGTTTTAGTTCAAAATTTTCGGTGTTAATTGGTTGAAGTACGATAGCATCACCGTAGCCGCCTACGGAGCTTGAAGTAACTCGCTCATCATTCGAGTGTCTCGCCATGACGGGTTCTTCAACGATAGTACGTAACTCGGCACGCCTATTCTTTGATTACGCTACGTCGTGATTGAGAGCGAAAAGCATGCACTTTAAAACCAAGGCAATTAAAGAGACCGATATTCGAAAACACAATGAACTTAACCAATAATCCCAAGTGAATAAATCACTTATTAGACAAACGCACAAGCGAAGCGGAGAAGCTTTGTAGGTCGTGACTTATTAAAACCCGCTTCTTTTCACCGCATTTGTCGGTCGCCGCCCTTATACCCACCACACGCTTTGTTTATCCGATAGAAATAAATCAATTCACAAGCGACACAAAGGCAAGTTTTTGATCTTTGGTTCGGGAACTTATTAATGATAACACCTCCGCTGAGAATGTTATATAATTGGTGTCTTCTATTTATTAGCAAAACACAAGAGAAAATCTTTTGTATTTTTAATATGATATATATATATATATATAAAAGCAAAAAGGTGCTCAAACCTAACACGCTTGAGTTACCCACATACTACACACTTCTCTTTATTATTGGTTTTTTTATTGAAATCAATTTTGGCGCCACGCCGGGAGGGCTTGTAGCGAGTTTTCAGATTCCGTCTCGAATGTGTGCATTTGAAGATCCTTCCCGAGTGAAGTTACCGCTTTTTGTAAATATATATTTTCAAAAACCAAAAAATTTTAAAACACCAAAACATTCTTCCTAGAGTGTTTACAAAACCATAAAAATTAAAAACCAACAAAAGAAACCAAACGTCAATTGTTACGCCGGCTCACCTTGAAGGTACAACCTATACACGGGTATAAGGAAAGTCTTGACATTAAATTGCATCAAGAACGATCCACTCTTCGTTCCCGCCATGCACAGACTTTTGAGAGCTACCGAAACACCGTTGACGTGAAGGTTACAAAAATATTGTGTTTTCTAAATATAAAACCCAAAAGATTTTCATTTTCAAAATATGTTTCTATAACCCAAAAATATTCTTCTTTGCCCTCCGATTCGATAATTCTTTCCTCTTATTCCTCTTATATTTGATTCTTATGGACTCCTTCGACTATTTCATCGCTGTTGTAATTCACGTTTGGGATATGATTATCGTTGTTATAATCATATGTGCCCCAATTCTTTCAATAATCCTCAGAATGTTTCCAACTACCCTCCACAGCCCGAGATATCTTCGTTTGATCCATATTATTGTTATGGTTGTGGAGGTATGGTAGACTCGTCGAATGATTTTCGTTGTTTGCGGTGTATGCCCGAAATACATCATATTTATGAAGAACCCAATCCGATTGTGAATAATGATTCCATAATTGAAGAACACACCGAGGGTGTCGGGGACGATTTTTCCTGGATTCACGACATGTTTGAGAAACAGACAATCGAATTTAAGAATATGTTTCAAACTTTCTTCAATCAATGGCAAGCTCAACAAAGTATTAATGAAGAACCCGCCAAGTTACTAAGATGATCAAACCATTTCGAGCTACCCAAGAACCCACCGAGGGTCACGGAGACGATTTCTTTGAACGCCGTGCTTTTCTTAACAACATTGAAAACCTTGAAGCCTTGTCAAAATTTTGAAATATAATCTTGATGAACCCTTGATTCCTACTCCCTATCCGGTGAGGAGATGGAACATATTTCGAACCCGAGGTGATTCCGCTTGTACTCTCGACTCTAATCCGAAGAATTCTAGAATCGATCCTTCTCTTTCACGATTCGCTATTACAAGTTTGTCGAGTTACAACAAAACGGAACGAAATTATGAGCTTAAAACGATTTCTAAACAGAAAGAACCGGAGACTTCAACGGAAGCGATGGAACTTGCTAGCTCTAAGAGCACACCACTTGTCCCACCTCCGGATTCTTATCCCTCTCTCATTTATGAGCTTCTCATTTCCGACTCTTCCCCTTCACTCATGCCGGTTGAGGGAAGTGACGTTCTTTTGGAAGAGGTCGATGATTCTATTTCTTCAAACATTGTTGAACCCGTTGATTCTCTCATAATGGGGGATAAGCATCTTAGTATTATTCCGGAAACGGAATCGTCTAATGTTGAGATCCTTATCCCAAGCCCAAGAGAGTCTGGGGTTGTTGATATTTGTGATGAGCCTTCTCTTGATATTTCAAATGATCATGTTGAGATGTTCTCCGATTCTGATGATGATTTTTATGGAGACATCGATTTCGTCGACGATTTACCTTCTGAGCACGTCCATATAGAAGAAGAGAATGATTTTGAGCCAGAAGAAGAAGAGATTGAGCCCGATAATATAGAGATCGAGGATGAAGCATTACGTCAAACATTGTCGAATGTTTATCTTCTCATTTCCAAGATTGAAGCCCTTAACGATAAGTCGAGTTCGCATCCTATCTCCGCTAAAGATAGTGATTTCTCTCCCGAGCTTGAGACTTTCTGATTTGATGAAGAGATTAGTGGCAGTCCCACTATTGATGATTTTTATCCTCCGATTCTTGAGCGATTCTATTTCGATGTTGATATGAGCAAGGTTTTGAACGAAATTTCCAATACTCCGACAAGTGACCCGATCATTGAGGATGCGATCGATGACCCAATACCACCGGGTATTGAGGATGTTATGAATAATCCCGAGGGGGATATGGTTGTTCTTGATGGTTTTCTTGACTCTCCTCTCTTTGATGAGTCCATCATCACGTATCCCGTTGAACCCGCATGTGAAGACAAGATTTTTAAACCCGGGATATTTGACATAGATGAGCTTTATGCTAAAACCGACATTCTAGATAAGGATCCTCCGATGGATGCCTTCATTGTTAAGCCTACACCTCTTATCCTTTACCATGAGCTCCCGTCTTTCTTGGAGTTTTCTTATTGTAATCCGTCATTCCTTCGTCCACCCGCTAAACCACCGGATGATGGATCGTTCTTTCATATACCTTATGGGAGTTTGGGAGGAATTATTCCTTATGTGCTGATGCCCGACATTTTCTTTCTCTCCCATCCGCTTGCCTCATTCCTTCGGGAATGAGGACACTGCTTTTGACCACGTATCTCTACCACTTTCTTCCCCAAGGACAAATGAATTGGGACGAGTCAAAGCTATGACTCGGTGATCAAAAACAAGAAGCGCTTAGTGGGAGGCACCCATGCTTATCTCTATCTTCTTTCTATGTTTTCTAATAAGAGACGTGAAGGGTTAGCCTCTTCGATTTCGTGTTTGGTTGTTTGTGATGTTGTGTTTAGATTTTCCCGATATGAAGACTCTCGTGCTCGAAGTTTGTTTTTCTCCACTCGAGTTTCATGATCGATGTCGATGGAACCGATATCCAAATCTTATCGACTAACGCTTATCTTCTAGCATACTTAATAAACGGCTTTTAGATTTTCGTGATACCTTGCTTTAAACATTGAGGACAATGTTTCGCTCTAGTCTGGGGTAGGTAATCTTCGATTTGATTTGACCGCACTTGCATATTTTGTCGTGATACTCTCGAACCCGCTTTTCCTTAGAAAATAAAAAAATGTGCAAAATGAGAAAATTTAAAATTTTGTACGCTTTTGTTAAGTCTTTTGATTGAAAAGTTTTGCTAGTCTCTTAGACAAGAAGCTATAAAATGCGAATTCTAGCTCACAAGGCCAAGATTTTGCAAGTTTCCTGAGTGACTTTAAATATGCATAACTTTATTTCATTAGACGAAGCGCTTGCTAAGTTTATATATGTTTTGACACCTTGTTGACTTTCATCACCGTGAGAGTAGGAATAGAATTCGACTTGACCGGGCGTGTTGAGCCCTAGCTTGTTCCCTTAACCATAGATAATCTAAAATTATTGGCTAAGCATCCATGGATCTCATTATTTGGGATTTTAAATTTGCGGAGATCGAGAAATGATAGAGTTATTTATGAGTTTAGATGCTAAGCGTGAGTAGTTGGTTCTCTTTAGATCCCATCAAGGTACTTATGGCTTTTTGTTCCCACAAAATTGTTTCACCCTATATCATCTAATAAATAATTAGAGATGTTGAGTTTTTGGCAATAGTTAGTTCTTTATCTTCTTAAAAGAATCTTTGTTTTAAAAATTGGGTACACATCAAGGATCCGTAATAAATAAATAAATAAATAAGTGATAAGTGAAAAAGTAATAAGTAAAGTTATGAGCTGCGGTGTCGAGATCGGACCCTTGGATCTTTAGCCGGGATTGAGTGAGGTCTTAGCCTAGCCAGCCGGGATCCTCATTTCATGAAGCCTATAGTCTTGGAATTACCCGTGAAGGCTCCGTAGTTCATAGCTCATACAAGTAAAAGTTCTCATAAAAAAAAAAAAAAATTGTATGATGAAAAAAAATGAAATGGAAAAGTCAAAAGTATAAGTGAATAAAATTCCTTGATGTAGACCTCATTTTGGGACAATGGTTCTTGAGAGAAGCGGACAACTAATTATCGACTTAGCTTCATATCTTTATCGGATTAAAGTTATCGTAACGAGAATTTGAAGAAATTCAATTCTCACAAAATAAAAAATCTAGAGGAAAATAGGAAAATGGGAGCAAAAGTTAATTACACAAGTAACTTCCATGGGTAGTGTTAGCATCTAGAGTCATATTTAACAATGATTTCGATTTTACGCTTAGTTTGGGACTTGTGAAAATCGGGGACGATGTATTCTATCCGTATGGTCACTTCATCGTGTTGTGTTTCCTACTCGTGATCCTTAAATGTCTTTTGAAAAATGTTGGAGTTATCGATTGACATGAAAGTTCAACAAACCGTCATTCATAACCGGAATGTGCTTAATCGTAATATCTATACATGTGAATTAAAAGGTAAACGGGGCGTTTTTAGAATTAAGGCTTTCTTAATCTCTTTTGAGGAATCTTTGCTACTTCTTCATAGGTTTAGTAGAAAGAGATTGAAATCCTTGGTTTTAGAAGCGTGAGTTGATTGCATTACGTGAGGACACGACAATGGTCTCGTCTGGTATTTTGGTATGTGCTAAAACACATACCTTTTCATTATCAAAAGCCGACCCAAAATAACCAAGAAAGAGCCGTTTATTGCTAATATTCGTTGTTTTCTTGAGTTTATGCATGTGCAGTACGGATATGACGAAATGCAGAAAAAGAAGCCAAACCAAGAAAACCGAGCACGAGAGAGAAGAGTGCAAAAGCCGAGGTCGGGAAGATTTTGCAAGATTGGATCATCACTTTCTCAAAATGACGAATTGGGTCCTTGGAATTTATGAAGTTGTCAAGATTGACCCTTGGGATTATTTCTCCAAAATTACATTAATGGTCCTTTCATTTTGCCATTTGTCATTTCCTACCCTTAATCCTAAAAATAAAACTATCAATATCCTAAACCTTAGTCCAAAATCCTTATTTCAATCCACGGCCCAATATATCCCAACCCTTACCCGGTCTCTTAAACCAAACCCAACTAACCCAATATATCCAACCCGGTTTTAATATTAAACCCGAATTTCTTATACCCGGTCAAACAAACCAATATACCCAAGTCAAATAAACATAAAAAAATCCCAAACCAACCCAGCGCGCCCAAAACCTGGTTATACCCATTTATTAGTTTCACCCAATTTACCCCAATGATCAAAGCTTTTACCCGTACACTTAAGTAACCTTCTGGAAGCCTCTGACAACGTGTCAGAGGTGTGACACTAAGGGATAGCCAGCGTGGCATAAAGGAAGCTTGTGATTGGCCGAAACACCTCACCCAAGCAATCCAAGGGCTGTGAATTGATTTGATGACAAGAGAATGAATCTAAGGCTGAGATTAGACATTCGTGAAGCTTCTGAAAGGATCCCAAGCTCTCCTCAGCTGTGCTATTTATACCCCTCTCATCACAATAGATAGTTTATCCAATTCCTTAGGTCTTAGAGGAATTTTGATCATTTAATTTATGTCTTTTTATGTTTTCAAATAGTTAACTACATGTAATCTGTAATCTCAGTTTTTATAATGCAAGGTTAATTTCTAACTTTTCATTAATTGTCTCAATTTCATTTTTAGTTACTTTGTTGTTAAAATGATGTTTCTCAAGCCTCTATTCCTGTGCATTTAGTTCACATAAGCTTATTAGAGCTTATGTGAGCTGTTTGTAGCTTCATCCTGCTTAAATTTCAAGTTTTGAAAAAAGTCAATGAAAGTCAAACGGGTCAATTTGGTAGTCAAACTCAGTTTGAGGATTAAGAGTTGTTCTTAATCTGTTTTGTATTAGGATTTAATCAGTATAAGTTTTAGTTTTACATTGCTACTGTTTTTATTTTGAAATGTGTTTTTAAAAGGAGTGTTTGGATCTATTTCAATTCTTAAGTCTTAATCATGTGAGTGAGTTAGAATTAAGATATTTGGTTTTCATTACTGGTTTCATGGAGTTATACATCACAGATTTCAGTTTATTGGGACCTAATTGTATTTTGAGTTTTCAAAACTCAAGACTGTGCACTGTTTCATCTGTCCAATAGAGGTAATTTCACCATTTGCTCTTCAGCTTTATTAGTATAGATTTTGTTTTAATATCTGTTTCCCCTATTATATCTAGTAGTATAGTTGTTCTAGTTTAGCTTATTGGGGTAGCTTAAGCTTATTAGGTGCACTTATTTTAATCTGCTATGAGTTAATTGCTGCACAGGTCTGCATTCCTGTTTCTGTCCACTTTATCTGTTAAGTTTAGCAAGCTCATTTTGTTATATCCTTCTGATCTCAGTTGGTGAATTGCCAGTTAAGGATTAGGTAAATGTAGACTTCTAGTATTTAGTTTAAGTAGACGAAAATTTGATTCCAATGCCAAACCGTCAAGTTATCTCACACAAGCTAGCCACTTGTGAATGACTAACCGTAAGAAACTTAAAACAGTTCAGACACGGATTCGCTGATAATGAAGGCTTAAGGGTATGTGTATGGATAAAACCTCAATATCGATATCAAAAATAATCACGAAGATAGATTCAAAATTCCTTTAGGAAAAGAATAATAAATCAAATCCGTGTGTGATCGTTATCTGGATTAGTCAACCCGAATCGCTTTCCCAACGAGGCGAATTGCCAACGCTGCGTTTTGGTTTGGAATTTAATGCTCGATGTTTTGAATTAATGATTTTGATTTTATTAAACTACGGAATGGGAAAGTAATTAAAGGAAATCTAATCTACGGAATTCCTAAGTGCGAATCTAACTAAAACGTAATTAACGAAACGTAATTAAAAAGCAACTACGCCTAAATTATATCCTAAAATGCCTAAAATTACTTTTACTCTAAAAATGATATTAGAAAACTATTTATGAATTAAAACTATTTTTTAGGATTTTTCTGAATTTTATTAAAATTAAAAACTAATTTCCAACTTTTAAATCTAATTTAAAATACTAAAAATATGAAAATTAAGGAGAAAAATGTGAAACTATTTTTATAAAATCTAAAATACCATAAGAGAATTTTCAAAACTATTTTTTTATTTTTCTGATTATTTTTCTATTTTCTACAAATTTAAAACTATTTAAATCTAATTTAAATTGTGAAAAATACCAAATAAAAGGAGAAAAATAGGGAAAAATATTTTTTATGCTTTTTATATTTTTTTTAAATTGGGAAAATTGAAAAATTATTTTTTTGAACTTTTTCTTAATTATTTGAAATAAAAGCTATTTAAAAGTGACTAAAAACTATTTTAAATTGAGAAAAATAGCAAACAATGACAAAAAATTATGAAAAACGCAGGAAAATTCTAAATTATTAATCTAAATCTATGAAAAATATAAAATTCTAAGCTTATGTGTAAGATATTGAAGCTGCAATGTAAACTGATTATGAATAAGCTAAGGAAAATAAGCTAATAAGTGAATTAAGCTACCAAACAGTGACTAAAACTAAGTTATGCTAAAATAAGCTAATACCAACTTATGCTACCTAATCCTAACAAGCTACAAGCTCTGTCTATAGAATTAAGCAAACTGCCTAACCTATCAAATCAGAACTTGACCCCTACTGTTTGAGCTTATCCACAGACCAATCAGAGAAGCTTAAGTGAAAAACAGATATGTGGTCTTCAAGACCACCTAGCAAAATACAAGCTTATAAGAAGATTTAGAGAATTTTTATTTAACAGTAGCTTAAGCTTTTACAAGCTTATAAGAAGATTTAGAGAATTTTTATTTTTCACATATTTTTTTTCTGTTTTTTTAATTTTTGGAGAATTTGAGAAAATAAGCTGAGATTACTTTTTATAATAAGCTAAATGAAGCTAAATAAACTGAATTCAGAAACATTTAAACAATGATTAACGATTTAAGTAGAAAACTGAAATTTTATTATCACTAAAAAACTGAGTACGAATTACAAACTATGGAGATACATTGAAATATTAAAAACAGAAATGAAAATACAAAGTTTTAGCTACTTGTACTCTACTCTAATTCTACATACATTTACAAGTGAAATGAGGTGCCTTTTATAGGCGAGCTAAGGCCTAAAGAAGGATCTAGAAATCCAAATGTGTGCTTCTTTGAGTGTATTCTGAGCCCTTGATCAATCATCCACGTATCCCATCAATTTTGAACCCTTGGATTAGATCATCCACGTAACTTCGACCAATCACAGAGCAATATTTGAGAAGTTGCACGCGGATTGATGACATGGCAGTCACGTGTGTCCGAGAATGTCATAAGGTGTCAGACGAAAGTACATTACTACCCTTAATTGCTGTAATTTTGACCAATTGACCAAAGGGTAACTTAGGGTTCATGTAATAGCAGGTTTGGGGGTAAAAAAAGGGCGCGTTTGGTTTTTTTAATAGTTATTTGATTTATGTTGACCGGGTTTAGTATCCTTTGACCGGGTCCAAGTGGGTATACGGGTTATCTTTTATACCGTGGGTTTTGGGTTAGCTATTGGACCGGGCAAGGGATTGGTTGGGCTTTTGGGCTTTGGGATTTTAATTGTGTTGATGGACCAAGATTTGGATTTAGGACTAATATAGTGATCCAAGGTGTATTTTAAGGATCCATAATGTGTATTTTCTGAATTTCAAAGGAATAAAGGTGTAAATCTGAAAATGCTCATTAAGGACCATTGTTGTCATTCTTCAAATAATCCAAGGGCTAATTTGCAACTTTTGAAACTTGAAGGGTCAATTCTGTCAAAAGCTCAAAGTTCAGGGACTGATCTTGACATTTCTTCAAACTTGATTGTAACTTCCAAAATCATCCTCGAGAATAAAATCTTCCAAAATACACAATCCAGACCTTCCTACTCATTTCAAACTCTTTGATCTCTTGTGCTCGGATTTTCGTCCGATTGGCTCCTTTTTGTGTGTTTTACATATCCGCACTGCACAAGCACAAACTCAAGAAAACTACAAATATTAGCAATAAACGGCTCTTTCTTGGTTATTTTGGGTCTATTTTGATAATGAAAAGGTATGTGTTTTAGCACATACCAAGCTCAAGTTATATTATATGACCAATGTATGTTTGTGGGGCGTATGGATGCATCCTAGATCCGATCCGTTATCCGATATGATTTATTTTAGGTGAATGATGTCGGTGTACACGCTGCGTCTTCATAAAACTCGGAGCTAGCTACTCGAATTATTTTGAGATTGTTTCTATATAGTTATGATGTTTTGATATGATATGTTACGGGCTCGTGGTAGTTAACTAAATCTTTATCTGTTATTTCTATGTTAAGTATTACGATTATGATTCGGTATGTTCAAGTGTTAATAATTATGTGCTCGGCTTATTATATGTTGTTAATAGGTGTTTATGCTTTTGTATGTTTATGTGACTCACCGCTACTATGCTAGGTTATGATTAACATGTTTAAATATATTTAGCATGTTTGTCATCGATGTTATGTTAGTTTATCGTTATGTGAAATTCGTTGATCCGTGAGATGAATGTGCTAGTGTACAATTAAGTGTTTTGGAATTTTAGTATGTATGATGGTTCGGTTATTTTATGAACTTTGCCTATACGTTAGGGTATCTATCTCTTACGTTTGATCCGCTATGTTAAAACTTTCTTGATGTTAGGATTTGATCGAGAACCGGTTTAGCATGTGATTTATGTTCGATAGTTGCTAATGCCTATGTTATGTCTTTGTCTATTGAGTTATAGTTTGTCTCTGTGTTTTACGTACGTATGTGTAACTTTGCCATGTTTAAATTTCGCTTATACTAAAGTTTGATCCGGGAAAATGGTTTAATTTATAATGTCCGGCTGTTAACTTACTATACGCTATGTTATGCTTCTAGTACATTTAATTATAGTTTTTGTAAGGTGTTCTCATTGGTATGTGTGACTACTATGTGTTGACTGCTATTTCATTGCTACAATGTTGAGTTAAGTATGTTAGTGTAGATTAATTGATTTGTATGAATGCCATGATTATTTTCTAGGAATTGTTTTCGTTAGTCATTAGACTCTTCGTTTGGCTTATAAGTAATCTGTTATTCTTGATATGTTAAGTGTTTGGTACATTACGATGTGGTTGCGTTTGTGTCATTAATGTGCTATGAGATGTTTTAAATTGTTACATGGTTGTTTGGATTTACGTATATTTGTGCTTCATGAGAATCCTAAAGATCCCTCATCATCATTTCATTTTGATTTCGTTATTTGTATATTTGTTTTGTTTAGCTTTTGTTTCGTTATATCATTCACCTGGGCTTTGTAAGCTCAGCCGCATTTTCTTTTCCTGCGGCAGGTATTTAAGCATTCAAGATGAGCTTATGGGATAGCTGATTTGGGTTTGAGAGTAGAGCTGAGAGCAAGATTTGACCATAGAGATTTTAGATTTGTTTTGAAGTTTAGCTATTTATGTTTTCTTTATGAATATTTTGTAAAGGTTTCCGCTATTGTATAGTACTTAAGGTTCTGATATGAAACTGTATTTGTGATATCTTTACCCTTGTCGGGTTGGGGTGTTACAATTATGGTATCGAGATCTAGGTTTTAGGACCCTTAGAGCTTAGGCTATGACACAGCGAGGATTGGGTAGACATTAGGTTTTCGTGCATTCGGATATCTTTCGATTCCTTTTGACCGTCGTTCGATTTGACTTGATATTCTTTTGTCTTCACCGATTTGGCTCTCCTCTTTTCGCATCAATTTTGTTATTTTGTTTTCGCTCGTCCGTTTGTCGATCGTCGGATGGAGACTACCGTGGATCCGATGAAGATAGTCCGACCTGCGTTCTTGCAACATTCCTGTCTTTGGAGAGGTTAGTGAAGCGAAGCCACTCTCGACCGTCGTCTTCTAGAGACATCGGGATGCGGGCCGGAGGAAGGCGGACGGACCAACCAAAGCGCAAAAGCGGAGACAAGATTCAACCGGTGGCTAAAAGGTTCATCTACTTCATATGATTTAGGCGCGACATGTGTTACTCGATTCGTTTGTCATGCGTTTTGAGGCGGGTTGATATTCTGTTAAGTGATTCTGATATGTATTGCTTTTCTCTGATTTGTTCGGATCTCGGTTCGAATCATGAAGTTTATCGTCTAGCATTTTGTTACTATCCCAGTTTTCTTTTGGACCGACAATAATGAGTCATGAGGAACCGTTTTGTGCATTGGTCGCCTTCTTTTTGTTGTGGTATGGTAAGTTGTTTTGATGTCGTATATGCTGTATGTATGTGATCTGGTCTGTTATAGTATGTTACTTGCTATCTGTATGTTATCTGTATACGATATGTTTTGTTCTGATATTATTTATGTGGTTTGTCATGACCGAGGCAGGATATGATGACAATAAGAACTTTTATATGATGCAAGTATTATGGCCTTTGATCAGCGTGATAATCTGAGATCATATGATTTGAACTTATTGAAATTATATGACGTGCGGGAAATGCCTGTGGTTAATACGTGATTGGACTTTGACTTGTATCTATTATTTGTCACCCCTCATGTTTGCTTGGAATTCTGTACCTAATTGTTATGATTTGTGTAAACTATGGATTGCTATGTTTGCTCTATATGTGTACGTCTCCGTGTAACCTTATTGTGGTCCTAGGATTTTCGTGAAGTGTTTGAGGAACATTAGATCCTTTTAGGTTGATTATCTGCGACTAGCGAGACCATTAGGATTAGTTCCGTCTATGCATATGATTTATCTCATCATTAGATATCTGATAAGTTAGAATTGTCGTTTGATTTTCTGCATCTCATCCGTTATCTGCCATTACGTGATGAATATAGGATAGTCTGTTGTAAGTATTTGATTTTTGTTTTGATTCGTTTGTTCTGAGATGCGTTCCGTGTTCGTTTTAATTCCTCGAAATTCTGAAATCCGGTTTGTTTTACGTCTGTTCGTCTTGTTCAATTTCGAGGACGAAATTTTCTTTTAGAAGGGAGAGTTGTAAAACCCTAAAAATATAAACATATAATAAGACTATTTTACCCTTAAAATCAAAAGTTATTAAATACGTAAAATACATTGATGTTCATTTAACAAAATTAAAACCTAACTTACGAATATTTAAAAAAAAACTAACGTGAGTATATTTATGTAATCGACATTTGTACGACAAAGATAAACGTCACATGCATAAATCGTTGGGCCTCGTTTGTTTTCTTGTGAATCCGATTGTTAGCCCAAGACGTGGTCTCGTTTGCATGGGTTGGATTTGAGCCGAGAGACCACACCCTCTCAAAAGCCCTAAAACCGAATTTTGTACCACCTATATATACAATCACATAAACACAATTTGAAAACCCTAGTTTTGCCTCTTTTCTTTTTTCTTCTCTATTCGGCCAAGCACCAACTCCCTTGGTGTTGAGGGTTTGATTCCAACGAGCTAAGGTATAACATGTTCTTCTCGTCTTCCTTTGATACACTTAACGTTATTAGATATGGTAACATGTTTTGTTTTGAATCGGATCTTATGTTGGCCGAACCTTATGAAACCGAAACAAATAAATATGAATCGGACCTTATCAAAATTTGAGAACATGTATTGTGAGGTGTATTGCGTGAATTTGTATTAATTATGTCAAGCTATATATATAACCAAATCACATATATATAAATGTTATCATGCCTAATAAATTGAAACCCTAATTGGAATGGAACCCTAAGTGTAATTAATGGTCTAAACATGTGATTATAATGGTTTTAATAAACCCTAAAGCTGAAACGACATCATATGTCGAACTTGTGCGTGTCATAGATCGAATTTTATAAGCACAATAATATGGGTTTTGTTGGAAAAGTTTATTTTATGTCTTAGTTAAGTTTTCCAAGTGGTTTGGTCGATTTGGAGTTGTCTAAGTCGTATTTTTGAATTTTACAAAATCAAGTGTCAAAGGCGAGAAAGCGGGTCCGAAATTTAGTTGTATTGTTTGATTTTTCATTTCAAACCATAAGGAATTGGGAGCTCTCCTTTTACGAGGTGATATTTATGACATAAATGAATTTATGGGAGTTAGGGATTTTTCCAAGATGTCTAAACAGGTCCGATAAGCGTAAACTTTTAAGGTGTATTTTACGATCACTTTATGGATAGAGTGCGGACTTATGATTTTCCGTAGGTCATTTAGCATGGAAATAGAACCCACCAATGTTTTAGAACTCATATGGGAACCCACAGGTTTTGCTTGATTTCATTTGAGCTAAGTAAGTATTTTATAAAAATCGCTAAAGTCGGTCGAATATGAGGTTAAGAAACGAAAGATAAAATATGATATCAATAGGTAACACACTTACAAATGCATAAGAAGCTTATAAAATGAGAATATACTTATAACTCTAAGAATGTTAATGCGATGAATCCGTTATAACCTTAATGATGCTAATAAGTATTAAATAAATCATAATCCGTGTAGATTCGTTGAAGGAGACGGACGTTATATCTTCGTGATCCACTCGTTCGTTTGCTTTTCTCTCATTTGCTTTAAGGTGCGAGATATTCGACCTTTTAGTAAAGGTTCCTTATAACGTTTTCTTTTCGTTAGCTTTTATATTAGGATTTCCTAAGCCTTTGCTATGAACCCTATTTTGTTTATTTGAGCTGTTGCTTATCTGAACTTATGTTTTATTGAACCATGCGATATCTGATTTGAACTTTATGTTAGGAAGACTTTGATATGCATATTTGTTGAACCTTGTTATATTAGAATATGAACCTTATGATATGAGTTATCTGATATGTTATTTGTGGAACCTTGTTTTTGATTAAGACTTGCGTCATAATTGAAATTTTGTTTGACCTAAGTTAGTTTGACACCGAGCCAAAATATTAACTAGTCATGGGGTTCCATGTCCGTGTCGATGATGCACCTCGACATGACTCTAGGCGATGAGAGTGAAGTTACGCACGTCCCTTATCTTATATGTTATGAGCTCAAGTTATATTATATGATCAATGTATGTTTGTGGGCGTATGGATGCATCCTAGATCGATCTGTTATCCGATATGATTTATTTTAGGTGAATGATGTCGTGTACTGTCTGGCGTCTTCATAAAACTCGGGAGCTAGCTACTCCGAATTATTTTGAGATTGTTTCTATATAGTTATGATGTTTTTGATATGAAATGTTACGGGCTCGTGGTAGTTAACTAAATCTTTATCTGTTATTTCTATGTTAAGTATTACGATTATGATTCGGTATGTTCAAGTGTTAATAATTATGTGCTCGGCTTATTATATGTTGTTAATAGGTGTTTATGCTTTTGTATGTTTATGTGACTACATCTACTATGCTAGGTTATGATTAACATGTTTAAATATATTTAGCATCTTTGTCATCGATGTTATGTTAGTTTATCGTTATGTGAAATTCGTTGATCCGTGAGATGAATGTGCTAGTGTACAATTAAGTGTTTTGGAAGTTTAGTATGTATGATGGTTCATTTATTTTATGAACTTTGCCTATACGTTAGGGTATCTATCGCTACGTTTGATCCGCTATGTTAAAACTTTCTTGATGTTAGGATTTGATCCGAGAACGGTTTAGCATGTGATTTATGTTCGATAGTTGCTAATGGCTATGTTATGTCTTTGTCTATTGAGTTATAGTTTGTCTCTGTGTTTTACATACGTATGTGTAACTTGCCATGTTTAAATTACGCTTATACTAAAGTTTGATCCGGAAAATGGTTTAATTTATAATGTCGACTGTTAACTTACTATACGCTATGTTATGCTTCTAGTACATTTAATTATAGTTTTTGTAAGGTGTTCTCATTGGTATGTGTGACTACTATGTGTTGACTGCTATTTCCGCTGCTACAATGTTGAGTTAAGTATGTTAGTGTAGATTAATTGATTTGTATGAATGCCATGATTATTTTCTAGGAATTGTTTTCGTTAGTCATTAGACTCTTCGTTTGGCTTATAAGTAATCTGTTATTCTTGATATGTTAAGTGTTTGGCTATTCTGATGTGGTTGCGTTTGTGTCATTAATGTGCTATGAGATGTTTTAAATTGTTACATGGTTGTTTGGATTTCTGTATATTTGTGCTTCCGCAGAATCCTAAAAGATCCCTCATCATCATTTCATTTTGATTTCGTTATTTGTATATTTGTTTTGTTTAGCTTTTGTTTCGTTATATCACATTCCTTTGGGCTTTGTAAGCTCGGCCGCATTTTCTTTTCTGCGGCGGTATTTAAGCATTCAAGATGAGCTTATGGGATAGTGATGCGGGTTTGAGAGTAGAGTGAGAGCAAGATTTGACCATAGAGATTTTTGATTTGTTTTGAAGTTTAGCTATTTATGTTTTCTTTTTGAATATTTTGTAAAGGTTTCCGCTATTGTATAGTACTTAAGGTTCTGATATGAAACTGTATTTGTGATATCTTTACCCTTGTCGGGTTGGGGTGTTACATTACCCAACTTACCTAGCGGGCTCTTATTAGATTCGTCAACCTAATAAGTCCGCTACCCACGTGGATCAACACTATTAATGTTAGGTTATCCGTAACCCATGCACATACCGTAAGTAAATAAATACTTGAAAATAGTATTAAATGCCCATAATTGGCATATTTCGATAAACGTGTACTCGAAACATTAATTACTTATTTATTATAAAACATTTCCATTTTTAGTCGTTAGTTTCTATTTAAAAAAGTAAGTAACAAGATAAGACTTGTTATCGATATTTTTGGTACAAAAGCCTTTTTATTATTAATGTTTCATAGTTTATTAGCATTTTCATATATATGTTTCGTCAAATTCCAATATTAGTTTCATATCATTATTCGTTTCGAGTCCACAAGCACGAGTCATGACTTCTAGGCTTTTAAATAAATCGATAGTCCAAACTATACTAAAGTCCATGTTACGGCGTTGTCGGGGTCAACTATTGACTAAAAAGTCAAAGTAACACCGACGTTGCTCAAAGTTGACAATTTATATATATCAAGTCCAAATAAAAGTCATAATAGCGCAATTCAATCCCAAATCAACTCCAATCAATCTACATGACCAATCAACCAACCAAATATGCGAAACCAATGTTATGACCCTAATGGTCATGACACGGTCCTGATTAAGACCACATGAACCAAACAAGCTCTAGAAGCTTTTCGGCTCCACGCGTCTCATCCAAACACCAACAACATCAACCCACAAGCTACCACGACAACTCGACCCGGACCCTTGGTCCTTGAGGGTTACGTACGCCACCAAGCTATGCCCAACGTGGGTCTTGGTCGCTTGTACGCCCCATGTATCACATCCAAACACTCCCAAATCAATACCACAACCTCCAAACACAATCAATCAACCTCTAATCATCAACCAAACATCAAACCCATCATCTATTCTAACCAAAAACATAAAACTAACCTAAAATGCAAAGACCCAACAATATGATACACCACATGATTCCAAAACACTAGCTACATGTTTATTAAGTGTTAATTAAATTTAATCCCATGTTTCACCCAAAAGCCCTAAAAGTCGCCACCCATATGAGACCCATATGGCTCGTACGTGGCTGCACCATGGCCAAACATGGCGTATTCAAGTACCTTTTACCTTTTACAAACACAAGATACAAAACCCACTTGAAACCCTAAAGATTCGAGTTGTATTTTCAAGATTTGGATGTGTTATTGGAGTCTATATGGCGCGTGCCATATATGGTTGGAAAGAGGGGAAATAGATCTTTAAGATGGTGGTGGAGGTGAGTGGTGACACGCCGGAAGTTGGCCGGAATCCTGCCGGAAAGGTGGTAGCGGCTAAGGTGTTTAGGGTTAGGGTTTTAATTATTTTGGAGGAGAGAGAGAGTTAGAGAAAGAAAGGTGTTAGTGTGTGTTATTAGTGAGAGAAGTAAAAGGGTGGGAATGAGGTGAGGTGAGGGTATATATATATATATGAGGGAGGGACTAACTTGCAAATCATTTTGGGAGGGAGGGGGCGCCGGCTAGGGGAAAAGAGGAGGGGTCGAAGGCGTCATTTTTCGTAAACTATCCCGTTTACCCATTCCCGAGCTCATATATTGTCCCTCGAGTGTCCCACGATGTTAATTCGACTTTCTATTATCGTTATTTATGTTTTTCCACAAGTTTTGACTATTTATTGCCAATTTTCGAGTTACGGTCTAAAAGTTACGTTACTTCACGTTTTAGGCTTTTCTAGTGCCGAATCGAATAATGCCTACCAAAAAGAGTTAAAACTTACACGATAACTCGTCCAATAATGAAGTAAACCATAAAAACCAATAGACGATATAAAATCAAGTCACGGTTGATAAAAATAGTGTTAAAGGCAAAACTCGGTTTAGTTTAACGTAATGCGGTTACCTAAAAGAGACTCCCTAAATTGTCAGTTGTAACAAACCGCTTCCTTGTAACTCTTCAAAAACTAAACTTTTCCAATCCAAAACACTATAACCAAGATGAATTAAGCCTTCAAAACCAAAACCTAAGCACTTATGATGATTCTAAACACAAAAGTATTATCAAAATTCAAACTTTAACACTTTTAGGGTTTAGAATTCGAATAAAAAAAACACACAAGTAACCAATCTTTATCATCTAACCATGGCTCTTGATACTAATTGTTGAATATTGGTTATTGAAACACACAAACAATCAATTATATGGTTCGAATCTTAGCAAGAAACTTAGAGTGAGAAAGTGGGAGCTGGAATCCTTTCTAGAGAGAGAAAATGAGAGAAAAACAAAGAGAATGTTAGATTAAGAAATGAAAGGACCAACCCTTTACCTCGAGAGGTAGAGGGTATATATAGTTTTACAAAATACGCCCTCTGTCGGGCTGTGGATCAGGCATACAGTGGGTAAAGACCCGTCCGTCCTCCACGGTGTTACTCTAGCTAACTAACTAACTAATTATTAACGTAATGTCTACGAGCTAACATATGCTAGACAATAGTTGGGTTGGTGACACTTCACTATGGATTTTCTAAATCCTAACAAGAATAAGCGGTTCTTAGTTGGATCTAAGCGGTTCTTGGCCAAAATAGCATGTTCTTAATTGGTTCTTCTTGGTTATTGGCGAATAGCTAGTTTTATCTCGGTTCTAAGCGGTTTGTCTTGGTTCTTGGCGGAATAAGCGGGTTCTTATTGGATCTAACGGTTCTTGGTGGAATATTTGGTTCCTATTTGGATCTAACAATTTATTGGCCAAAATAGCTAGTTCTTAAGCGGTTTTCTTGGTTCTTGGCGGAATATCCGGTTTTAACTTGTTCTAACCGGTTCCTCTTGGTTCGGGCTATTCGGTCATTTTGACAAGTATTTCGCTGAAAACGGAGTTACGGTTCATAAGTGATGGCCGTTTGAAGTTTTGATGTAAAAAGTCAACTTTGGTCAAGCCGCAAGTGGTTAAACCGCAAGTAGTCAAACCGTAAAAGTTAAAACTCAGTTTTTTTGATCAAATCCTAGTGGTCAAATCGCAGGGTTGTCAAACCGCTGGAATACAACCGATTAAATCAAACCGCTTTTTATCAAACCGATTAACTCAAACCGCTTCTTATCAAACCGCTTAGATCAAACCGCTGAAGACAAACCGCTTGAGTCAAACCGCTTAAGTCAAACCGCTTATGTCAAACCGCTAAAGACAAACCGCTTGAGTCAAACCGCTTAAGTCAAACCGCTTACGTCAAAACACTTAAGTCAAAACGCTTAAGTCAAACCACTTTCGATACAACGAATCTAGACAAACCGCATCCAAGAACTTGACAAATCGCTTCCTTGATCAGATCAATTCGCACCCAAATGACATCAAACCGCATACAAGAAAATAGTACGAGACTCAAACCGCTTCCTTGAAACTCTTCAAAAACGAAACTTTTCCAATCCAAAACACTATAACCAAGATGAGTTAAGCCTTCCAAACCAAAAACTAAGCACTTATGATGATTCTAAACACAAAATTACTATCAAAATTCAAACTTTAACACTTTTAGGGTATATAATTCGAATAAACAAAACACACAATTAACCAATCTTTATGACCTAACCATGGCTCTTGATACTAATTGTTGGATATTGGTTATTCTAACACACAAACAATCAATTATTTGGTTCGAATCTTAGCAAGAAACTTAGAGAGAGAAAGTAGGAGATGGGATCATTTCTAGAGAGAGAAAGTGAGCGAAAAACAAATAGAATGTTAGATTAAGATTGAAAGGTCCAACCCTCTACCTTGGGAGGTAGAGGGTATTTATAGTTTTACATAATTTACGCCCTCTTTCGAGCTATGGATCAGGCAGACAATGGGTTAAGACCCGTCCGTCCTCCGCTATGTGACTCTAACTAACTAACTAACTAATAGATAATGTAATGTCTACGAGCTAACATATGCTAGAAAATAGTTGGGGTGACCGACACTTCACTATGGATTTTCTAAATCCTAACAGGAATAGGCAGTTCTTAGCTGGATCTAATTGGTTCTTGGCCAAAATAACATGTTCTTAACTAGTTCTTCTTGGTTATTGGCGGAATAGCTAGTTCTTATCGGTTCTAATGGTTTGTCTTGGTTCTTGGCGGAATAGGCAATTCTTAGCTAGATCTAACGGGTTCTTGGCGAATAATTGGTTCTTTTGGATATAACTATTTATTAGCCGAATAGCTAGTTCTTAATCGGTTCTAATTGGTTCTTCTTGGTTCTTGGCGGAATATCCGGTTCTTAACTTGTTCTAGCCGGTTCCCATTTGTTTGTTCATTCGGTCATTTTGACAGGCATTTCGCTAAAAAGCAGATTCTGGTTCAAAAGTTATGACCGTTTGAAGTTTTGACGTAAAAAGTCAACTTTGGTCAAGCCGCAAGTGGTCAAACCGCAAGTAGTCAAACCGTAAATGTCAAAACTAATTTTTTTGATCAAATCGCAGTGGTCAAATCGCATTGGTCAAATCGCAGGATTTTCAAACCGCTGGAATACAAACCGATTAAATCAAACCGCTTTTTATCAAACCGTTTCTTATCAAACCGATTAACTCAAACCGCTTCTTATCAAACCAGTTAGATCAAACCGCTGAAGGAAAACCATTTAAGTCAAACCGCTTAAGTCAAACCGCTTATGTCAAACAGCTAAAGACAAACCGCTTGAGTCAAACCGCTTAAGTCAAACCGCTTAAGTCAAACCGCTTATGTTAAACCGCTTACATCAAACAGCTTACGTCAAACCGCTTAAGTCAAAACGCTTAAGTCAAACCGCTTTCGATACAACGAATCTAGACAAACCGTATCCAAGAACTTTACAAATCGCTTCCTTGATCAGATCAAATCGCACCCAAATGACATCAAACCGCATACAAGAAAATAGTGCGATTCTCAAACCGCTTCCTTGAAACTCTTCAATAACTAAACTTTTCGAATCCAAAACACTATAACAAAGATGAATTAATCCTTCCAAACCAAAACCTACGCACTTATGATGATTCTAAACACAAAAGTACTATCAAAATTCAAACTTTAACACTTTTAGGGTATAGAATTCGAATCAACAAAACACACAAATAACCAATCTTTATGACCTAACCATGACTCTTGATACTAATTGTTGGATATTGGTCATTGTAACACACAAACAATCAATTATATGGTTTGAATCTTAGCAAGAAACTTAGAGAGAGAATGTAGGAGATGGGATCCTTTCTAGAGACCGAAAGTGAGCAAAAAACAAAGAGAATGTTAGATTAAGAAATGAAAGGTCCAACCCTCTACCTTGGGAGGTAGAGGATATTTATAGTTTTACATAATACGCCCTCTGTCGGGCTGTGGATCAGGCAGACAATGGGTAAAGACCCGTCCGTCCTCTATGATGTGACTCTAACTAACTAACTAACTAATAGATAACGTAATGTCTACGAGTTAACATATGCTAGACAATAGTTGGGGTGACCGACACTTCACTATGGATTTTCTAAATCCCTAACGAGAATAAGCGGTTCTTAGTGGATCTAATTGGTTCTTGTCCAAATAGCATGTTCTTAACTGGTTCTTCTTGGTTATTGGCGAAATAGCTAGCTCTTATCGGTTCTAACTACTTTGTCTTGGTTCTTCGCGAATAGGCAATTCTTAGTAAGATCTAAGCGGTTCTTGGCCGGAATAGCTGGTTCCTTTTTGGACCTAACTATTTATTGGCCGGAATAGCTAGTTTTTAACTGGTTCTAATTGGTTTTTAATGGTTCTTGGTCGGAATATCCGGTTCTTAACTAGTTCTAACTGGTTCCTATTGGTTCGAGCTATTCGGTCTTTTTGATGAATATTTTCTTTGAAAGATTCTGGTTCAAAAGTTATTGGCCGTTTGAAGTTTTGACGTAAAAAGTCAACTTTGGTCAAGCCGCAAGTAATCAAACCGTAAAATTCATAACTCATTTTTTTTTATCAAATCGCAGTGGTCAAATCGCATTGGTCAAATCGCAGGATTTTCAAACCGCTAAAATACAAACCGCTTTTTATCAAACCGCTTCTTGCTTAGATCAAACCGCTGAAGACAAACCGCTGGTCAAACCGTTTAAGTCAAACCGCTTATGTCAAACCGCTAAAGATAAAGCGGCAGGTCAAACCGCTTAAGTCAAACCGCTTAAGTCAAACCGCTTAAGTCAAGCCCTTATGTCAAACCGCTTCGTCAAACCGCTTAAGTCAAACCGCTTCAATACAGCGAATCTAGACAAACCGCATCCAAGAACTTGACAAATCGCTTCCTTGATCAGATCAAATCGCAGCCAAATAACATCAAACCGCATAAAAGAAAATAGTACGAGACTCAAACCGCTTCCTTCCAACTCTTCAAAAACTAAACTTTTCTAATCCAAAACAATATAACCAAGATGAATTAAGCCTGTTAATACAAATAAGCCGTAAAAACGTTTATTTATATTTTACGATCTTCTAATGTTTTGTCGATAACAAAAGTAAAATCATATTAACGAAACAAATAAAATACGTAAATGGTTTGAACTAATAGTTTTATAACACACTTACGTTTTCACATAAAACACTATAACAAGACTAAGTGATTTTATATTTTAGATACACATGTACAACAACTAGTGTTTACATATTGGCTTAACAAGTTTGAGTAACTCATGAGTTAGATACATATGTACAATAACTAGTGTTTACATATTGGGTTAATACATACTTATATTAAGTACACTAAAATAGGTAAAACAAGTATATACTAAAATGGGTAAAAGTAAGTATATACTAAAAAGATAAAACTAGCAAATGGTTTTGACCCATAACCCATGGTTTTATATATACCACTTACACAAGTTCAATGTATCCTTAAGGTACATTGTATCTAGATTGAAAACCATGGATCAACCCATAACCCATGACCCATGACCCATAACCCAAAATACCCATGGGCAAGAGGAGCGGACCACGGATCCACGGCTTTGTGCTAGCGGATCCCAGTGGAAGGATCCGTGGGATCCGGGATACAATAGTGAATTTCCTCTATAAATGAGAGCCATTTCTTCCTTTCTATTCATTCCTTTACACACATACTTCTCCCAGTATGCTAACCCTCTAACCTCGGATCCAAGAGATCTATGTAGCTTTTCTCTTTTGTTTTGTGTGATCTTGTAGATTCCTATTAAAGGAAAGATCACCACATCTTGAAGACGTGCAAGCTCAGTCCATGAGTTGCCATGCCCGTCATCATCAAGACAACGAAGGTTCTCTTGTTGATAGTTCTTCCTTTCTCCATAGATGTTGGGTTGAAGGCATTAGTGAAGAATGCCGAAAGTGTCAAGATGAAAACATTAGTGAAAGATGTTGATCATCTACGTCAAAGCATTAGTGAAGAATGCTTAAGGTGTCAATACGAAGGCATTAGTGAAGGATGCCAAGCGTTGTGTCAAAGGCATTAGTGAAGGATGCCGAAGAATCAAATCAAGTAGCATTTGGGAAGAATGCTTAGGTCGTATAATCGATGAGGTGCATCGCTATACATATAAGTGTTTATTTATTCACAAGGATGGTGATATCCTTTATGGTGTTGTAACAAGGTAGATCTCCTTGATAATAGGTGTTGTGTCTTGAAGGGTAGTAGTTCCTCCATAATGGAACTAGGTGCTTAGCCTAGTACCTAATAAAGGGTAGCGACGTTGTGATAGGATTAGTTCTCTAAGGTGTGAAAGAACTTCGGTGGTTAGCCTAGCAAGTATAAAGGGTAGGCGACGTTGTGTTAGGTGTGGTTCGCCTTGGTGTGAAAGAACTCGGTATTTAGCTTTGTCCGGAAAAAGGTTAAGCGATGTTGTGAAGGCTTCTCCGCCATAAGGAGTTGGTGTAGTGCTTACGAACTCTCGAGTAGGTGACTCGGGGAGTGGAGTAGGGCAAGGAAGGTGTCCTTGTAGCGAACCACTATAAATAACTTGTGTCGTAGTGATGTGCTTCTTACTCTTTTTCTTTCATTATATGTTTATATATCTATCTATCAACGTCCAACATAAACAACCAAATAGATTGACATAAGTCGATCTAAATATTTAAAAGGAAGTTTTAAATTGGTAAAACTATTCAACCCCCCCTTCTAGTTTTTCACAATTGGCATCAGAGTTTCGTTACCAAGTTTCTTAAAGTATGTTGTACTTTAAAGACTTGATACGATCCATGTATGTTTGAAAACTACAAAGAAGGAAATTTACTTTGGTCATATTTTATTTTAAATCATCTTGGTTGGACATTGATAGATCATTCTAACAACTTTTGGTTTCAAGAAATCTTCATGCTAGAGTCTCTCCAAAATCTTCATTCAAAGAATCATGAAGTCAATATTCAAAGAAGGATCTAAAAAGTAATCACAACCTTTGCACACCAAGTACAAAGGATTACTTTAAAAGCTCATGAAGTATTGTTGGTATTATGCCAACCAAGAAGCAAAAAGGTATGTTTCACTTTTCATTAGATAGGATACATGAGATTCAATTTATTTCATAAGCTCTCTTTGTTTACTTATCACTAACATCGTTAGAAGTCTCTTTCGTCACCTTTCCGTCCTTTTCATCATCGGGAATAGTATTCCTTTTGACTCGTCAAACTAACGCCGTCATCACATATGAACCCTCGAGATGTGATTCATCTAAAGCCGTCATCCATAAACAATCGTCATTTAATACCTCCGAACTAATTTTAGTTAGCCAATTTATAAGCCTACTACAAAAATAATACCAAACAACCCTTTTTTCTGTTCACAGTAGCCGGATCCCTCTAGTTGTACTAGCCGGATCCCAAATACAAAGGATCCGGGGGAACCGTGGAGCAGAACTCACTATCACGCTTTCAAAAATCACCACTGATCTTTTTCCTCTATTCTCATAACACAAAACGACTAAGCTCTTGAATCCATCCTCATTGGATTCCATAACCTCAAGTATTCCTTCCTAGAACACCATTGTAAGTAATTACATTAACTTGTTCTAACTTTCATCATCCTCATTCTAGGGTTTATGGTTCCTTAATTTATAATCAAATTAATTTAATTAGGGTTTTTCAAATTAATCATGAAAAGGGGCTTTTAACAAAATCATATTGTGTTCACAACATTGTTAATACAAATCAAAACCATAAACCCATTCCAACTAATTTTACCTAATTGGAAAATTTGTATTTCTAGGACCAACCATGCCCAAAGCCACTCAACAAGATCATCATGACACCGTCCACTATCTTACTCACTACTATCGTAAAAGGGGTCTAACCAAAACTAATCGTAAAATTTTCAAAAGCCTCACAAAACGACTTATTCACGAAGGTCGTGTAGTCAAGGAATGTTTCCTTGAAAATACCGACACTCGTCAAGTTTTCTCGACAATCAACTTTGATTGTCTTCTTGACATTGATGAACAAATTTGTCCGGTTTTCATTTTGAGTTTTACAAAAGCTTTAGGATCATTAGAAACACCGATAATAGCATCTCAATCGCCTTTATCATCAACACACAAACTTTACTCTTCCTCTCAACACTTTCGCTCAAATTCTTAGCATTCCTTGTGAAGGAATTTGTATGTACTCTCAAGATTGGGCAATTAGCGCTCAAAACCTTGCACTTGATCCTAAGCCTCTTTACAACACTCCTCGACAATCCGAAACCATTCGCGATACTATCTTTAAGATTAGGACCGACCAATCCCGTTCGATCGTAACAAAAGCTAATTCACCATAATCCCTTTAAAATGGAACTTTTGAAATGCATCCCATGTTTAGAAAATGGGAAGAAATCATAGGAAAACATCATTAGCCTAGTTGGAAACAAAGATCATCCAAGCATGCCTTGTGCAAATGATCTATTGTCTTACCCACCAAAGGCCATTTAATCTTGCCTATTACATGGTAAGGAGAATGGTGGGTATTCAAAGCCTCCAACATGGTACTCCCATATGGTATGCTCCTAACACGACTTTGTAAGTATGTTAGTGCATTGCAACCATCCCCTATCAACGATGATCATTACCTTTCCAATCACGTCATGGTAACCCTCACCAAACAACCCTCTAAGCGGTTCATGGTCAATGGAGAAACACGAAGCTCTCTCGGACTCCTCGGCCGGAGAAGAAGAAGAAGATGAGAAGACATTGACCACATATCAACATCAAATTGGACATCCTTGAATACCACGAACAACTTCCAACCATTCCAAGCGAGACCGTGAATTCAAACAAATAAGAGGCATGATTCAAAACCTAAACACAATCTCACTAAGCCGTCAAAAGGAAAAGGAAGAATTGTGAAAGAGACAATAGGAATGTGCTTAGTTTCATTTATTTTATGTTTGAATGATTTCTTTTTAGCATTGTTGGTTTATGGTATTTTGGATATTGTTTCTTTTCTTATAAGTGGTGTTATATGAGGGCTTGCTTGTTCTTATTGCTTGTTTATAGACTTAATATTGTGCAAAATCGCACATCATTTACGAATAGGTTACGATCTGCGGATGCGGATCCCTAGGATTAACTGGCGGATCCCTCCTTGAGGAACCGTGGGATCCGTGTCATCGGATCGACAATCTGACATTCCACATCAAAATTGCTTTCTAGATAAACTTTACATTAGTTAAGCATTTGACTTTAGAACCTAACTAAGTCTTATTCAAGGATGAGAAAAGGTTTAGACTCACTAAAGGCTCACTTAAAGATCTTAGTCTAAATACCTCTTGATTTATTAAAAAAAAAAATCAAATAAAAAACCACCATATTTCCGCTCCAATACTCACAAGCTAATTCTCATCTTTCAAAACATTCAAGTGGACAAACTGAACAATTTTAGGAAATTGTCTCTAGTTATCTTTATCTCAAAGAATGTCAAAAATTAGTTTTTCAATTCCTATAATTTTTAAGGATTTTTCAAATTTCATCTCAAGCTAAAACCTGATCACTAGGATCATTTATTATGACTTGTCACCCTCATAACTCCTAGTGATATCCTTGAACATCCATTGGTAGTATTCTTGTCCCTTCCTTCTTCCATAAAAAGCAATCATGTGCACAAACACTTATTACTCATGATCATTCAAGTACCTCCTCTTCCTAAACACTTAGGAGAGCTGAAACACCCAAAACAAGATAGGCTTTAGTTTCTAGAAACCCTATTTCAAATCTGTCATAAGCTTCTTTGAGCGGGATCCTAGGAATAGCCTGAGCGGATCCTCGAGGAGGGAACCGTGGGATCGGATGACGATATATGTCTAACATTGCTAACCCAAACACTCCATCTCATCTTAAATGAGTTCCTAGATCGATGAAACTACGAATTTCAACCTTGTGCATGTCAATCATCACATTTCCAAGAACATTAGTGGATTAAGTCTTAAATACTAATTGCCAAGATCCTCTCTTTATAAACCGCATTGCCTAGAAACACCTTAGTCATCTCACACAAATATCAACAATTGCAACCATTTCCCTTAGTCATTTCAATATGAGAAGGCTCTAGTGCTTATTGATGAGTGTATAAATACTCGTCATTTTGTACAAATTAGGCGCAAAACATCGAAAACACTGAAATGCATCAAAATGATAAAATATCACAAATAAGTGTTTTATGTGTTTTAAATGCAAAAATATCAAAATCGGTGAAAAGCGTATCAAGTTTGCATAATTGGCGGTTTAGTCCCCAAGTTTGAAAAGTTGTCAAAAACAGTCTCTGGTAAAACCAAATAAAGAAAAATATCATTTTAAGTCCCTAGGGATTTCTAAGTTGTCAAAATTGGTCCTTGAGACTTAAAATTACAAAATTACAACTTTAGTCCCTGAACTTTGAAATTTGGCAAGTTTAGTCCTTGGAAAATCAAAAATGTCAAAACTAGTCCTTGTACTATTCAAGTTTGTCAAATTCAGTCCTTATGGTAACTTTGGAGTATTGGCAGTTTGGTCCTTCAAGATTGGAGTATTTACAGTTTTGGTCCTTGTCTAAACTAAACCTAAAGTCTTGTCAAATCTAATTATGGACCCCTGCCACTTTCCTCTTTGGACCCCATCACTAGTCTTTTGGACCCTTTGGTCAAACCTCGGTCAAACAACGAAAAAGGCGCCAGCTGTTTATCCCTTCCACTCCCTCTGCTGCTTGCTGCAAGCCCGGCCGCCCATCACTCACCTTTCCCTTTCCTCCACCCCCATCATCACAAATCCACTTGCATTTAATGCCACCCCCTACCTACAAATTCTCGAGCCTACAAGTCAATTTGCATTTCCCGCCAAAATATAAAAATGGCTAAAATGCTCAAAGCTCTCCCATTGGCCAAACAAAGTGGTGGGATTCTCTCGAGGCAGCGTGGAGCTCATTTGGAGCATAAAGAGGAGAAAGGCAGTGAAGGCAGTAACTTAGTTTTTTTTAATTCTTGTATGTCGTTTTTTATAAAACTATCTTAATTAGTTTATGATTCTGTATCTTTGAGCTTTATTGTACTAAAACCAAGTGATTTGATCATTGTAACTCAGTTTCAAAGCTTAATTCAATGGCTCATTTATAATTCAAGTTTTAAGTTTACTGTTTAAATTTGCAATCTTCAACTGTTACATCCAAGCTTCAACAAGCTTATTTTCAAATTTAAATAAGCTCATTGAAGCTTATTATAGCTTCTAGTGAGTTTATCAAGCAGGTACAAGCAGTTTTCATCCATGGTCAACAAAAGTCAACAAGGAAGGAATTTTGGGTAAACAGGCATTGAAATGGAATAGGGTGATACAGGACTTGGTATTGGGTTGAATATAGTCTAGTGTAGTGATCTTGGGGTTTGGTTATAGCCTGCATACTAGCTGGACACTTGTAAGCTTGTTTTCCTATTTCCACTTTTAATACAGTTTTAGAAATTGTGCCTGTATTGAAATCTTTGGTCATTAAATAAGTTTAATCAGTAGTAATTAGCATATTAGAATTAGTTTAAGTAATGAAATGAGTTTAATCAGTGATTAGCTTAGATTACTAGTCAAAACTGTTTCAAAAAGGGTGTTTGGTTATGCTGAATTATCTGTCTCAGAGGCATATGTAGTAGTTGATTTCTGTTGGTTCATGTCTAATAAGCTTATTTAAGCACATTCCTGTCAATAACTTGGGTCTGCAACCATTAAAGGTCAACATTCTATCAAATCTGTCTTAACTGATAATCTGTGTGGATTTGGATTTGCTAATTCATTGTTTTGTGTTTAGAAGTCTATAACATTGCTTGCATTAGGCTAATTACATCATATAACATCAATAACAGTCAACAAATTGGATTCAAAGTTCACTTTGGTCAAATGTTCATAACTATGTCAAAAGTCAAAATTGCAAAAAAGTGGATTTGAGCTCAACTGCAAGGATTTTTCCTTGACTCATTTCTAGGTCTTATTAGGTGAAACTTGTTGTTTCAAAAACTTCAGTTGGTGCTCTTTCTTATAACCATTTTAGCAGAATTTTACAATTTTCTTAAAAGCTCCAAACTAGCTTGTGAATTTGGCCCTAGCATACGCTCACGATGGTCTCGATGGCGAGTTTTCTCGGTTTTGTGCAAGGTGCAGGGGCTCAAAAACTTATCATAGCCTGATTTTGGTACAATTGATCTCACCCAGTCTAGTCTAGGTTACAATTATACATTTTCATTTTAGCTTAAATTGTAGCTTGTGCTTGCTTCCAAGTAGCCACTTTGAAATCTGTTTTTAGCTTATAGCTCCACTCATCAAATCTGTGTTCATTGTGATTACATGGTTTATGCTTGTTGTTCTTAGTTGAATTTCGATTACTTATAGCATATTTAGACCTCTGTAATCGATTGGGTAGCTTGTCTTGTTCATTTAGCTTATTAAAGTGCTTATTTATAAGCATTTGCTTTAGATTTCAATTTCTTGCAAATAAGCACTGTTTTCCAATTTTCCTAGATTCGATTACATCATTTTAGAATTTTTTAGAAATTTTCAGATTTTTCTAAGTTCATTTGCTATTTTCTTAATTTAAATTAGTTTTAAGCATTTTTAATTAGCTTTTAATACAAAAATTCGAGAAAGGTTCAAAAAATAATTTTCATTTTAATTAAGTTAAGATAAATATAAAAAGTAGAAAAAGTAATTTTCCATATTTTTCATAGTTTATTTTGTAATTTTAGTAATTTAATTAGTTTTAATAGTTTAAAATTCATAAAAATAGAAAAATAATCGGAAAAATACAAAAATAGTTTTGAAAATTCTATTTTGATATTTTAGACTTTTCCAATTCATAATTTTATTTTTCTAGCTTTATTTCCTATTTTCTTGTATTTTAGGTAATTATTAAATAGTTAAAATAGTTTTTAATTAATAATAATTAGATAAATAGTTATAAAATAATTTTCTTTTTTCTATAAATTTTCTTATATCATTAGGTTTGTAAAAATATCATTTCATATTTTAGGATTAATATTGTGTAAGTTTCACGTTTTTACTTGTCGTCGCGTAGTTTTAAATTAAGTTTTATAAAAACATAAAAACAAAAACATCGGTTTAAAAATAGTGATAGCGTTTATTTAATAAATTTAACTTTTAATTTCCTTTAATTTGCATTTAAGTCATTTGTAATTTATTAATCTTTTCTTTAGGTACAAATAACTCGAATCCTTCGATCGCTATCCTTGGTGATTATTAGACATCGATTGTGTTAAACACCGGTCATCCTCAAGTGGGACTTAACGACCGGGAATCCATATTCTCTGATCTAAATTGCAATTGGTGTGTGAAATTGTTTTAAGTTCCTTACGGTGGTCATTCATGAGTGATCATTTCGCGTGAGAAAACTTGACTAGTTAAAGCCGGATCACTTATTCATCCACCAAGAACCACCCAAGAAACTTGCTAGAATCATACATGAAGTTTCTTCAACGAATCATCTCCGGTTAAGTCCACCAATGCTAGGATTTCCCCATCAAGGAAACCAATCAAACTAATCCCCAAGAATAAGATTCCTCAGGATATCTTCACCAAATTCTACCATAGCAAACAAACCCCCAACTCAACCAACATCATTGGCACCTAGAGATACTTCACAATCATTCTCACACTCTCACAATGTAGAAGACTTACCCTCTTGGCCATCTCATCTTTCACCATTACCATCGATTCACATGAAAAGATTGAGCCACTTAAAATCAAAATGTTGAATCAACACTTGATCCAAAAGCAAACCCTATCATCCTTCCAATAGTCCATTTTGGATTGTGAGAAGACATCAAAAGCAACCACTTGACCAAATGGAGTTGATGTCTCTCTACCTTTAACCACAAGCATTATAGAGCCACCACTAAATGAGTCTCAACGAAATCATCCTTTATTTAAAGAACCTCGACCAACTTCACTTGAACTTTCACTTCAAGAAATTCAAAACCATAACAAGGATTGCTTTCATTGTAAACACGTTGAAAGGTTGATACATGAATTCGCGAAACATCGTTTCATGTTTCATCACCTCCTCGAGCGTTTCAAAGGGTTAACAAGCCTAAACCACTATAACCATAATAGTCATAGCTCGAACCTAGAGCGTTTAGGACATCTTTTAATAATTAAGCTTTTTAGTCAAATCTTAAGTTTGGGTAACTTATTAACATTAATAGCATCTATTTGGCTTATTCATTCTCTTAGTTTTAGAGATTTGGTTGTGTATCTCTTTGTTTTATTGAATGAATACTTTTTATGCCATGACTATTATGTGTGTTGTGCTTGTTATTTTGTACTTTTATCTCATTCCTCAAGATGCACTCCTTGACATTTCTTCACCTTTGAAGAAAGCTGGAGCAGATAGCCGGATCCTTCACATTAACTAGGCGGATCCTCCTTGAAGGGAACCGTGGGATCCGTGATACTGAGCACAAATTTCTACTAACTTGAGTCTCTTTTGCAGAAAATTATGCACTATACTCTTGTCTTTCTAACCTTTACTTTGTAGATTTTCAAAATAACACATGAAGATTTTGACACAATAAAAGCTAGGGGAGCTTTGTGTCAAACAATATTGCAAAATCATTTGCAACAACCCATTTTGGATTACACTTCATGTCACCCCATTGCAACTTTGCAATATTCGAGGGGAGCACGTTTTCGTCACTTAGGCGAACCATTTGCAAACTTAATTGCAAACACAAGTAGCTTATTTTACATTATGTCCTTGACGCCCTTTTTCAAAGGGATGGACTCGTCAAGGGGAGTTAAGACGAGTACCATTCCGTCTACTTGCTCTCGTTACATCTTTTATAATTTTCTTATAAAATTGTGTTAGTTTCTTCAAACACTTTTTGTTTCGACAAAAGGGAGAAAAGTAAAAACTACTAAATTCAAGCGTTTATGAATTTTAGCTTTTCCTTAAAATAATTTTATGTTTTGTCATCAACAAAAGGGAGATTGTTAATACAAATAAGCCGTAAAAGCGTTTATTTATATTTCACGATCTTCAATGTTTTGTCGATAACAAAAGTAAAATCATATTAACGAAACAAATAAAATCGTAAATGGTTTGAACTAATAGTTTTATAACACACTTACGTTTTCACATAAAACACTATAACAAGACTAAGTGATTTTATATTTTAGATACACATGTACAACAACTAGTGTTTACATATTGGCTTAACAAGTTTGAGTAACTCTATGAGTTAGATACATATGTACAACAACTAGTGTTTACATATTGGGTTAATACATACTTATATTAAGTACACTAAAATAGGTAAAACAAGTATATACTAAAATGGGTAAAAGTAAGTATATACTAAAAGATAAAAACTAGCAAATGGTTTTGACCCATAACCCATGGTTTTATATATACCACTTACACAAGTTCAATGTATACTTAAGGTACATTGTATCTAGATTGAAAACCATGGATCAACCCATAACCATGACCCATGACCCATAACCCAAAATACCCATGGGCAAGAGGAGGCGGACCACGGATCCACGGCTTTTTGCTAGCGGATCCCAGTGGAAGGATCCGTGGGATCCGGGGATCTGATGGTGAATTTCCTCTATAAATGAGAGCCATTTCTTCCTTTCTATTCATCCCTTTACACATACTTCCCCAAGTATTCTAACCCTCTAACCTCGGATCCAAGAGATCTATGTAGCTTTTACTGTTTTGTTTTGTGTGATCTTGTAGATTCCTATTAAAGGAAAGATCACCACATCTTGAGACGTCTGCTCAAGTCCATGAGTTGCCATGCTTCGTCATCATCAAGACAACGAAGGTTCTCTTGTTGATAGTTCTTCCTTTCTCCATAGATGTTGGGTTGAAGGCATTAGTGAAGAATGCCGAAAGTGTCAAGATGAAAACATTAGTGAAAGATGTTGATCATCTACGTCAAAGCATTAGTGAAGAATGCTTTAGGTGTCAAGACGAAGGCATTAGTGAAGGATGCCAAGCGTTGTGTCAAAGGCATTAGTGAAGGATGCCGAAGAATCAAATCAAGTAGCATTTGGGAAGAATGCTTAGGTCGTATAATCGATGAGGTGCATCGTTATACATATAAGTGTTTATTTATTCACAAGGATGGTGATATCCTTGATGGTGTTGTAACAAGGTAGATCTCATGATAATAGGTGTTATGTCGTGAAGGGTAGTAGTTCCTCCGTAATGGAACTAGGTGCTTAGCCTAGTACCTAATAAAGGGTAGGCGGCGTTGTGATAGGATTAGTTCTCCTAAGGTGTGAAAGAACTCGGTGGTTAGCCTAGCACCATATAAAGGGTAGGCGACGTTGTGTTAGGTGTGGTTAGCCTTGGTGTGAAAAGAACTCGGTATTTAGCTTTGTCTGGGAAAAAGGTTAAGCGGCGTTGTGAAGGCTTCTCCGCCATAAGGAGTTGGTGTAGTGCTACGAACTCTCGGTAGGTGACTCGGGGAGTGGAGTAGGGCAAGGAAGGTGTCCTTGTGGCGAACCACTATAAATAACTTGTGTCGTGGTGATGTGCTTCTTACTCTTTATCTTTCATTATATGTTTATATATCTATCTATCAACGTCCAACATAAACAACCAAATAGATTGACATAAGTCGATCTAAATATTTAAAAGGAAGTTTTAAATTGGTAAAACTATTCAACCCCCCCTTCTAGTTTTCCAAAAAGCCTTCCAAACCAAAACCTAAGCACTTATGATGATTCTAAACACAAAAGTACTATCAAAATTCAAACTTTAATACTTTTAGGGTATATAATTCGAATCAACAAAACACACAAATAACCAATCTTTATGATCTAACCATGGCTCTTGATACTAATTGTTGGATATTGGTTATTGTAACACACAAACAATTAATTATATGGTTCGAATCTTAGCAAGAAACTTAGAGAGATAAAGTGGGAGATGGGATCCTTTCTAGAGAGAGTGAGAGAAAAACAAAGAGAAGGTTATATTAATAAATGAAAGGTCCAACCCTACCTTGGGAGGTAGAGGTATTTATAGTTTACATAATCGCCTCGTAGGGTGTGGATCGAGGCATATAGTGGGTAAAGACCCATCCGTCCTCCACGGTGTTACTCTAACTAATAGATAATGCAATGTCTCTGAGCTAACATATGCTAGATAATAGTTGGGGTGTGACACTTCACTATGGATTTTCTAAATCCTAACGAGAATAAGCGGTTCTTAAATTTGGATCAAGCGGTTCTTGGCCAAAATAGCATGTTCTTAGCGGTTCTTCTTGGTTATTGGCTGGAATAGCTAGTTCTTATCTGTTTCTAACGAGGTTTGTCTTCGGTTCTTGGCGAATAGTGAGTTCTTAGCTTGGATCTAAGCGGTTCTTTCTTGGAATAAATTTGGTTCTATTACGATCTAACTATTTATTGGCGGAATAGTTAGTTCTTAAGCGGTTCTTGGCCAGAAAATCTGTTCTTAACTAGTTCTAACTGGTTCCTACTAGTTCGGTACATTACGGTCATTTTGTGGTATTTCACTGAAAGCGAGTTACGGTTCAAAAGTTATGGCCGTTTGGCGTTTTGAGGTAAAAGTCAACTATGCTCGAGCATAAGTGGTCAAACCGCAAGTAATCAAACCGTAAAAGTTAAAACTCAGTTTTTGATCAAATCGCGTGGTCGAATCGCATTGGTCAAATCGTAGGATTGTCAAACCGCTGGAATACAAACCGATTAAATTAAACCGCTTTTTATCAAACCGCTTCTTATCAAACCGCTTTACTCAAACCGCTTCTTATCGAACCGCTTAGATCAAACCGCTGAAGACAAACCGCTTGATTCAAACCGATTAAGTCAAACCGATTATGTCAAACCGCTAAAGACAAACCTCTTGAGTCAAACCGCTTAAGTCAAACCGCTTAAGTCAAACCGCTTATGTCAAACCGCTTACGTCAAACCGCTTCCGATACAACGAATCTAGACAAACTGCATCCAAGAACTTGACAAATCGCTTCCTTGATCAAACAAATCGCACCCAAATGACATCAAACCGCATACAAGAAAATAGTACGAGACTCAAACCGCTTCCTTGAAACTCTTCAAAAACTAAACTTTTCCAATCCAAAACACTATAACCAAGATGAATTATGCCTTCCAAACCAAAACCTAAGCACTTATGATGATTCTAAACACAAAAGTACTATCAAAATTCAAACTTTAACACTTTTAGGGTATAGAATTCGAATCAACAAAACACACAAATAACCAGCTTTATGATCTAACCATGGCTTTTGATACTAATTGTTGGATATTGGTATTTTAACACACAAACAATTAATTATATGGTTTGAATCTTAGCAAGAAACTTAGAGAGGGAAAGTGGGAGATGGGATCGTTTCTAGATACGGAAATGAGATAAAAACAAAGATAATGTTAGATTAAGAAATGAAAGGTCCAACCCTCTACCTTAGGAGGTAGAGGGTATTTATAGTTTTACATAATACGCCCTCTGTCGGGATGTGGATCAGGCATATAGTGGGTAAAGACCCTGTTAATACAAATATCGTCATTAAACGTTATTTATATTTTTGATCTTTGCCTAAGTTTTGTTAACGACAAAAGTAAATTTAATTTATAAAAGCTTAAAGCTTGTCAAGTTTATTAGATATTAAAACAAGCTTTCTCGAACAATATATTCATCATTCAAGCATTTACATTTATGATTAGTAACATCTTGATATGACTCTAATCATTATGTATGATAGTAGTTTGTAGAATGTGTTAGGTTCTTAAAACCAAACACTACTTAAGCATTGCATATTTCTATAAATAGTAATACAACATTTGACATCATGTATTACATCATGGAAATCATTAGAAGATTCCATTAGATATTTTATGAAGATTTGTACTCTTCATATCTTGCCAATCTCACTTAGATAGAGTTGACTTTAGGCAAGATTTGATATCTTGGTTGTCGACCGGCGGTACCAAAATGGTACAGGCGGAACCCTTTTAAGGGTCCGTCGTCGTGGGCAGCTCTGTCCATTTGGCTATAAATAGCAATGCCAAGCCAAGTTGTTTCTCATCCCTTTCTAACATACTCTCATACATATCTTCTCTAACCTTTCTAACTTTCGGTTTCATATCATATTAGTGATCTCTTTTGTAGCAAAGAAGATCAAGTCATATTCAAGCTTCAACGAAGTTGGAAGTCTTGTTTGTTTAGTGTTGTATGATCTAGTGTTGATCCATACTTCATTGTTGTATCAAACCATCATAATCTTGTGAGTGTGGTGGTTAGTATTTTAGTCCTCAAAATACATTGTGTGTGGGAGTAGTTGTACCCTTGGAAAGAACTCGACATCTAGCTTAGTGTCGGAAATAGTGTAGCGAAGTGTAAGGTTTTCTCCGCGGTGAAAGGAGCTTGTTGACTAGTGAAGTTAAACTCTCGAGTGTGAGACTCGGGGGTGGAGTAGGGCAGGAAAAAGAGTCCTTGTAGGCGAACCACTATAAACAACTTGTTGTGGTTTGATCATTTCTTTCCTTATTTACTTATTACATATAGCTTGCATATTTCATTAACATACTTAAGATCAATATCAATTGATCTTTCAATAAGTTTCAAAACAAAGTTTTTAATCGGTAAACTATTCAACCCCCCTTCTAGTTTTCTACAATTGGTACGAGCCTCGTTGCTCAAGAATTTCTAAAATAACATGTATTTTATAAACTTGAAGCGATCCATGGATTACGAAAACTTTAAAGAAGGGCAATCTATAAAGACCACCACTCTTTGAAACCAATGGATTTATCTATTGGAAAAACGTTTTGAAACATATGTAAAATCAAAAGATATAGATCTTTGGTTTATTATTGTTAAAGGAGATTTTAGTTCTACAACAAAGGATATTTCGTTGATGAACAAAAAGAAATTAGTTGCTAAAAATAATGAAGCTAAAATGATGCTTTATAATGCTTTACCTAGAAAAGAATATGAAAGAATTTTTATGTGTGAAACCGCCAAAGATATTTGGGAATCTTTAATTGTTACACATCAAGGTAATTACAAGTCAAGGATAACAAAATTGATCTTCTTGTTCAACAATATGAACAATTTGTTATCCACGAAGATGAAACCATTGATTGTGGCTTTGCTCGTTTAACACTATCATTACATCACTTAAAGCACTTGATGAATCTTTTCGTAGTAAGAACTTTGTCGAAATTTCTTAGAGCACTCCATCCCAAATGGAGCTAAAGTGACCGCTATTGAAGAATCAAAGATCTCTCAATAATGTCACTAGACGAGCTAATTAGCAACCTCAAAGTTCACGAAATGGTAATGGAGAAAGATTCGGAGATCATCAAAGGAAGAAAGGAGAAGATCAAATCCGTTGCTCTTAAAGCAAAGGCGGAATCAGCGATGATGGTGAATCTTGTTCGGTAGTGAAGATGAGGAGTATGCCATGGCCATTAGAGATTTCAAGTTCTTTAGAAGAAGAGGAAAGTTTGTAAAGACAACCTCGAGAAGAAAAGCCATTCGAAAAGATCGGGATGATAAGAAGATTAAAGGTGAAAGAAAGTGTTTTAGATGTGGTGATGTAAGTCATCTCATAGGAGAATGTCCCAAGCCACCTAAAGCAAAACTCAAAGAGCTTTTGTAAGTGGTGCTTGGAGTGATAGTGAAGGCGATGAAGAATCAAGCAAGGAAGAGATCGCTCTAATGGCACATGAGTCAAATGAGGTACTTTCCGACTCTTCTTATTCTTCATAGATGATGACATTGCAAAAACAATATAATCAATTGTGTGAGCTAAGTCTAAAAATCATAACTAAAATAAATTTCTAAAAACCAAAAGGAGTTTTGGAAAATGAGGTATATGAGTTAAAAGAAAAAGCAAAAGCGACTTGAAAAGGAAAAGCAAATGGCGATGATTGTAAATCATGTCAAGAACTTAATCTTGAAATAGAAAAACTAAAGCTCACACAAAATCTTAATAGAAAATAATTCTAAGTTTAAAGGTTTAACAAAAACATCGCTCTTGCCGATGAAATAGTTAAAATCCATAAAACACCGGGAGACATGAATGGGCTAGGTTTTAATGAAGTATTAATTCAAAGAGTCAAAACAAAGCGGCCGAAAAGGGCGAACATTACATCAAAATTGCTGCGATGATCTGACGGACGAGACGGAACCAAAATAAGGGTTCCGTCCGTTGTCTAAATGGTACCATGGTGCTTGAATGAGCAGAATGTTCATGTCGGACCGTCTTGAATTTATTAAAGTAACAAAGAAAACCAATGATAATGTTAAACTAAAACCAACCATTATATCGAGAGTAGGACTTGTTAAAAATGAATTTAGATAAAAACTACTCAACAACGATATAAAACCTCTTTTGCCAAGCGCCCTTTCCTAGAGCATCCACAGCGTTCAACCTAACTACCAACACAACGGTTGGAATCAAAACTTTCCTAGACCATATCAAACTCAGTTACATGCCATGGAACCTTACCCATCATTTCCATACATGAATCAAATAAATGGTATGTTTAACCCAAACGGACCCATGAGATATTGGGGACCAAATGTTTGAGTTATTTGCTTCTTAGGTATGCTTGAAAGTTGGATTGGAACCGATGAATGGATAAAAGATAGTGGATGCTCATGACACATGACGAGGCAACAAAGTCTCTTCTCATCATACCAAGAGTATGGCGGAGGTAATGTCACTTCGTTAGCAATCTCAAAAGCAAAATCATTGGCAAAGTACGATTGCTCATAACTCTCTAACTATTGAAAATGTTGCTCATGTGGATAGGTTAGGATTTAATCTACTTAGTATTAGCCAACTATGTGCTAAAAGTATAAAGTACTATTTGATGAAAATGGTAGTAAAATACTAAAAGATGGTATCACCATAGCTAAAGGAGTTAGGAAAAATAACATATCGTCATGAAAATAGATAAAACATATAATGACAAACTTTGCTTAACAACATTAGCGATAGCTCATCTCTTTGGCATAGGCGCTAGGTCATGCTAATATGAGACTTATACAAAACCTATCTTCAAAGAGTTGGTTAGAATTTACAAAACTAAAATATGACCAACACTTTTGCGGCGCTTGCAAAATTGGTAAACAAACACATAGCGATCACAAATCTAAAAATATGGTGTCCACATCTAAGTGTCTAGAATTGTTACATATGGACTTGTTTGGACCATCCGCTATAAAAGCTATGGAGGCAACTTATACACTTTGGTCATAGTAGATGATTACTCGAGGTTTACTTGGGCGTTATTTTGAAAACCAAAATGAAGCTTTTGATAAATTTGAAATACTTAGCAAGAAAATTCAAAATCTTCTAGGTGTCAAAATTGTGTCGATCCGAACGGATCATGGTCGTGAATTTGACAACGAAACTCAATTTGGAAACTTTTGTGATACAAATGGTATAACACATAACTTTTCGCTCACGAACACCTCAATCAAATGGAGTAGTAGAGCGTAAAAAATAGAACAATTCAAGAAATGAGTAGAACAATGCTTAATGAACAAAACATTCCTCAAAGTTTTGGTGTAACACCGATTGACACTTCTACATATATTTTAAATAGAGTCTAATCGTCCTTTCTAAACAAAACACCATATGAACTTTATAAAGGTAAAAAGCGACATTAGGATATTTTAAAGTCTTTGGTTGTAAATGTTTTATTCTTAATACTAAGGATTATCTCACCAAGTTTGACCCAAAGTCTTATGAAGGTGTATTTCTTGGTTACTCTCAAACTAGTAAAACTTACATTGTCTTAATAAAGAAACAATGATAGTCGAGGAATCGTTGAACATAACATTTGACGAAAGTCCACCTCCTCTAAGACATCACCTTTGGTAGATGATGACTTAGTTGAAATTCAAATAATAGAAAGTCAAATTAATAATAACAAGGAAGATGAACCATCAAATAAGGAAATTGTCAACATCAAAGAATCTAAAAGTCATCCATTAGAAAGGTCATAGGACAACAATCAAAGAACCTTAAGGTCACAAGCTCAAAATCAAAGTAATCATTTTGTTTTGTATCCACCATTGAACCAAAAACCATAAATGAAGCAATAAAAGATGAATCATGGGTAATGGCCATGCAAGAAGAATTAAACCAATTCGTTAGAAATGATGTTTGGAAACTAGTTCCAAAACCCAAGATCAAACTATAATTGGAACAAAATGGGTCTTCGAAACAAAATGGGCGAAAATGGTATAGTATCTAGAAACAAAGCTAGGCTTGTTGCACAAGGCTATAATCAACAGAAGGAATCGACTATGATGAAACTTATGCACGGTAGCTAGACTTGAATCCATTAGAATATTACTTGCTTATGCATGTGCTTATGACTTTAAATTATTTCAAATGGATGTTAAAAGTGATTTTCTTAATGGGTTTATTAACGAAGAAGTGTATGTTGCTCAACCTCCGGTTTTAACGACTTTGAGAAACCACATCATGTCTTGAACTCAAGAAAGCATTATGTGGCCTTAAACAAGCACCTAAAGCTTGATACGACCGTCTTAAGACTTTTCTTATTGATAACAAATATACTATGGGATTAGTAGACAATACTCTTTTTACTAAGAAAAAGGAATCACAAATTATTATTGTTCAAATATATGTTGATGACATTATATTCGGATCAACTTGTCAAGAACTATGTAATGATTTCTCTAAAATCATGCATGACGAGTTTGAAATGAGTATGATGGGTGAGTTAAACTTCTTTCTAGGACTTCAAATTAAACAACTAGAAGATGGTATTTTCTTTAACCAATCTAAATATATAAAAGACATGCTTAAGAAATTTGGTCTTGAAGATTCCAAACCAACTAAAACACCCATGTCCTCGGACACTAAACTCACCAAGGACGAAGGGTGAATCCGTAGATAACACTAAATATAGAAAATGATTGGTAGCCTACTCTATCTTCTGGCTAGTAGACCCGACATTATGTTTAGTGTTTGTCTATGTGCTCGCTTTCAAAAAACCAAAGGCATCACACTTAGAAGCATTAAAAGGATTTTTAGATACATTAAGGAACAATGTGTTTAGGATTATGGTATCCCAAAGGAACGGGTATAGAAACCATAGTGTATGCCGACTTCGGATCATGCCGGTGATTATGTCGATAGAAAAGTACAAGTGGTATTTGCACTTTTGTTGGACATTGTCTCACCTCATGGTTTGCAAAAAGCAAACGGCTTTAGCCATCTCTACTTCTTGAAGCCGAATCGTCTCGGTGGGAAAAGCATGTCAACAAGCTCTTTGGATGAAGCAAGCTCTAAGTGAACTACGAATTCATCTCAACGACATTGTGATAATTTGCGACAACAAAGGAGCCATCGATCTCGACAAGAATCCCGTTCAACATGCTCGTACAAAACACATTGAAATTAAGTCATCGGTTTCTTGCGACAATGTTCAAAAAGGCAACATTTCAATCGAGAAAGTATCCTCCGAAGACAACATTGCCGACATCTTAACTAAACCTCTTAGCGAGAACCTTTTAATCTTCTTAGACTTGGTTTAGGGTTAATGGAACCAAACATGTAGGATAAACATAGCCTAAAACATTAGAATAGTCAAACCAAAACAATTTTGCCTTGTATACTCTCATGTAGCCACGGCGCCAAGCGACAACACGGACGGAACCAAATATTTGGTGCCGTCGGTCAATAATTAATCTCTGAAGGTATAAAACTACTATATACATAACATCCTCTTCCTCACAACCCACTTTACCAAAACGTGTATAACTTAAACTAAGCTCATTATTGTCATCTTCCCACTCACTAATCACTGAAGATAACATCATTGTAAGTATCCTAACTACATTTCATCTCTTAATTCTGAGTCTAGGATTCTTATTTGTGCACAAAACTATCACAAATCATTACATGGGGTTTTATGTATGCTTTTATACCAAATATGAATTCAATTGGCAAATTGCATAACTAGTCATTCAAATTAGATACTACATTATTATATTGCATAAACAAATCATGTTTGCCACTAATTGATAGATAATAAATATAAGGCCTTATTCAAACAACCAAACACCCCATGTCAAAAGTTTTGAAAAGCTTCTCACTTGTAGGAAAACATTTTCATTGCTAATACAAATAGAAGCGTTAGAATTTTCATCACTTGCATGCTTGAATACTAAAGGTATTGCATAACTAATATGCACTCCGGGTATATTCAAATGTAGCCACATTGAATTAGGAGCATTTGGGTTATCTCATGGTATTTGCCAAACACCCACTAAAACCATTTTGTGCATAAAATGAGTCGAGATAACATGACTCAAATTGTTTTCATATAGGCACACACTAGAATCAAAAAGCGTTAAAATTTATTTTCAATTTTTCTTAACATGTTAATTCTTGTCCTTAGGAATAAACATGGTAGCCGCAAGATTCTATGATCACAAAGACACCTTAACTACATTCCCAAACACCACAAAACCAAAGGACTTACCAAGGACCAAGTAGAAATATTTAAGAGTCTAGAATCAAGGTATTTCCATGAGGTAGAACCATTCACTCATCCTTCCTTGAAAATACCAATCTTAAGTGAAGAACTAGCACGCCATTCAATTCGATTGTCTTCTTGACATCGATGAACCAATTGTCCTAGGTTTGTGTTAGAATTCTATGCTAGTGTGACCGGCTTTAGTGATGAAGGCGATGATGAATTCTGTCTTGGGTTTAGAATCAACCAAAATGACTACACCATCACCTTAAGCAACTTTGCTCAAGTGTTAGGAATTCCCAACCGAGGAACTTGTGTCTACACGGATAAGTGGTCACTCATGGCTCTTGATACAATCAATGACCGCTCTCTTCCTACATAACCCGTTTGGCCGATAAGGATGTCATCCGTGAACACCTTTTAACCCAAAAGTGATACAACCCGAGTTACGAAGGGAAAAGAGGTAAACCGAGATCCATATGGAATGGAGCTAAATGAACTTAAGCCGAATTTGAAATGAGAGGAACTACTTAGAGCCAACGTCATTAGCACCATAGGGAATAGGGATCACATAAGCTTGTCTTTGCCACATGCTCTACAACTTGTCCACGACAATCATTCAACTTAGCCTACTACATAGCTGGGAGAATGATTGATATTCCAACTCAGGATCCGTTGCTCTTCCATACGGGATGCTTCTCACCCGTCTCTATAGAAACTTGGCTCAATTCCACCAACCCCAAAAGGATGCACCTTCACTATGAACTCATCCCTGCATCTTTGTACCTTTGAGTGATGCTCGAGTTGCTAAGACTAAAGGCAAGAGAGCTAAACCTCCAACTCCTTCATCATCATCATCAAATAGCTCAGGATGGTCTTCAGCTCTCATCTTCCACCTCATGAGTATTACGCATCTCTTCCCGAGATTGAGAATGAATCATCGAATTCAAGCAAACTAAGGGAATGTTCGAGTGCCTTGGTAGGATGATGAACAAGATTTACAAGAAATTAGACAAATAAGGGTACTTTAAGGAGTGTTTGGAACAATGCATTATCGTTAATGTTTGATACTATTTAGTTGCTTTTATTATGTAGGATGATAATATAACTTGAAACAATGGTGTATGCTAACAATCTCATGCGGGGATAGCACAAGTATGCTATCAAATTTTACCCATTTTCACTATATTGTGAAAATCAATAAGCCTTGCTCAAAATCTATGCTCCACTATGTTTACATATGTGTTGTTTACTTTTCTAACTAGAAATGTTTAGTATATGACTTTTGAGAAAAATTTCAGGTTTTGAAATTTCCCACACCTAAAAGCGAACTCGTCCATATTTGACACTCCACGGATCGAGGCGGCACCATAATTTTGGTACCGTCCTTTATGTATTTTGGTACCGCCATGCACATGCAGGCGGACGGGCATTTCAGCACCCTTTTTAGGTACCGTCCGTGTATGATTTTGGTGCCGTGGATCCTCCGGGTAATTTTCAATTTCGACTCTTCGTGATTCCAAATTATCTTCCATCACTTATAAATCCTCTTAACTAGTTTATCTTGTTATTAGAACTAGTATTATTCACTAAGGTATATAAAATCCATTTCCACCAAAATTCAAAATTTGAAAAATCCACCCAAGGAGCCCTTTGGCATAAAGGAAGGAACCAAATTTTGGTACCTTCAAATCGTGGGTAATCAATATTAGGAAATTCCACTCACTAGAACACATTTATTGCATATCTTTCTTCTTCACTCCATCTCTTTGTATGGATTGACTTGGGTGATATGACTAGCATTCAACCCACTTCCAAATCATTAGAACCTCATCTCTTCAATGGTTCAACATCAAATCAAACCATTTCTCAACAATTTCTTACCTCTATAAATTGAAAGGCTTTACCATGATCATCCTCACACCTTCTTCATTCTCACTATCTAGCAAATCAAAACCCAAGTTAAAATGACTAAATCATCACCAAAACCTTGCAAAAAACCGCTAGAATTAGCGTAAGGCCTTGTTGTTTTGTTCATCTTAGCTCATCATCCGAATCTTCACCACTCACAATCTCATCTCCCATTAGAGATGATACAAATCTTACCTAGCTACACCCACTTCATCACACATTGTGATCACCACTCCACCACCAACAAAAACACCTACTTCACCTCCACCCAGGCACCCATCCAAACATCCAAAACACCTCACCACCTTCACCAAGGTCTCCCACTCTCGGCTCCCGTGGAGTTATTTTCAACTCCACCAACATCACCAAATCCTTTCCTAGAGGACTTGGAGGACTTGCCTCCTAGGCCAAGTCATCCACCACCATTGCCATCTTTTGGCACAATTGAGCGAATCGCTCATGAGTCACCTCGGTCATCCATTGACCCAAACGCCCCATTAGGGCCAAAACCTCTCCTTTTTCACCCCATTCACAAGGACATTCATGGTCCTTTATACGGGGATCATCCACTTCCATCATCAATGTCCCTTCATATTGAGGACATTCCGGAGTGCATGTGGGATGACAATCCCACTCGAGAGGAGATTCAAGCCGAACTCCACAACCTCCACCAATTCAAAGGCATGGTGGATTCTCACTTAAGTGAGACAATGCAAATGCAAAATTCTTTGCTTGCATCCATCATGACCACTCAAACATTCCCAACACCACCAACACATCACCATTCCACCACCACAACCTCCCAAACTTTCTACCCTCCAAGGCATGGTTGCTCAACTTGTGAGCAAGCGGGTTAAACAGTGGAACGGACCGGGTTATGGTCCATGACTTCCATGAAGAAATGAGGTTCATCCTCGACCCACATTCTTGGCGTCTCAACGCTCTTTCCCATCCACCATCACTTTAGGATGGTTTTAGAATAGTCTTTCTTTTATTTGCTTTCTTAGGATAATTTTATTTTCTTGTACTAGAAACACATCATTGTGTTCTCTTTTCATGATCTTTATTCATGGAAAAATTTTAACTAATGAATGTTGTTTATCATATTGTTGGTGTCATTACATAGTGCTTGGAAATGCTTGTGAATGATCATTATTACTAACCATTTTTTGTAGCTTTATTTTCACAATCCATGTATCTTCCCATTAAAGCACCCAATTTAGGGGAGCTTTGAAAAAGGGAGATAATAGCTCGGCTCATTACATTCGCATAGCCTCTTCTTTTTGTTGAGACAAAGGGGAGAAAATATAGAACTTTGAAATTATTTATATTTGACTTTTCGAAAAAGTCAAGCGCATACATTGACTTTCTAAAAGTCAAACAGAACTCTCATTGATAATACTTGACTTTTCTTAAAAAGTCAAAGCGCATACTGACTTTACGAAAAAGTCAACATCATGCATCAACTAATGAATTCTTTGACTTTCATAAAAGTCAAATCTCATACTGCATTATCATTTCCTTTTCAAGTTCTAAAACTAATATTTTATAACTCTTGTACAAACTTTGTTTCTTTTATAAAATAAAATTTATATTTTGTCCTCAACAAAGGGAGATTGTTAATACAAATATAAGTCATTAAACGTTATTTATATTTTTGATCTTTGCCTAAGTTTTGTTAACGACAAAAGTAAATTTAATTTATAAAAGCTTAAAGCTTGTCAAGTTTATTAGATATTAAAACAAGCTTTCTCAAACAATATATTCATCATTCAAGCATTTACATTTATGATTAGTAACATCTTGATATGACTCTAATCATTATGTATGATAGTAGTTTGTAGAATGTGTTAGGTTCTTAAAACCAAACACTACTTAAGCATTGCATATTTCTATAAATAGTAATACAACATTTGACATCATGTATTACATCATGGAAATCATTAGAAGATTCCATTAGATATTTTGTGAAGATTTGTACTCTTCATATCTTGCACAATCTCACTTAGATAGAGTTGACTTTAGGCAAGATTTGATATCTTGACTGTCGGACAGCGGTACCAAAATGGTACACAGGCGGAACCCTTTAAAGGGTCCGCCGTCCGTGGACAACTCACATCCATTTGGCTATAAATAGCAATGCCAAGCCAAGTTGTTTCTCATCCCTTTCTAACATACTCATACATATCTTCTCTCAACCTTTCTAACTCGGTTTCATATCATATTAGTGATCTCTTTTGTAGCAAAGAAGATCAAGTCATATTCAAGCTTCAGCGAGAGTTGGAAGTCTTGTTTGTTTAGTGTTGTATGATCTAGTGTTGATCCATACTTCATTGTTGTATCAAACCATCATAATCTTGTGAGTGTGAGTGGTTAGTATTTTAGTCCTCAAAATACATTGTGTGTGGGAGTAGTTGTACCCTTGGAAAGAACTCGACATCTAGCTTAGTGTCGGGAAATAGTGTAGCGAAGTGTAAAGGTTTTCTCACATGGTGAAAGGAGCTTGTTGACTAGTGAAGTTAAACTCTCGAGTGTGAGACTCGGGGGTGGAGTAGGGCAAGGAAAAGAGTCCTTGTAGGCGAACCACTATAAACAACTTGTTGTGGTTTGATCATTTCTTTCCTTATTTACTTATTACATATTGCTTGCATATTTCATTAACATACTTAAGATCAATATCAATTGATCTTTCAATAAGTTTCAAAACAAAGTTTTTAATCGGTAAACTATTCAACCCCCCTTCTAGTTTTCTACAGACCCGTCCGTCCTCCACGGTGTTACTCTAACTAACTAACTAACTAATAGATAATGCAATGTCTATGAGCTAACATATGCTAGACAATAGTTGGGGTGACCGACACTTCTCTATGGATTTTCTAAATCCTAATAGGAATAAGCGGTTCTTAAATGGATCTAAGCGGTTCTTGGCCAAAATAGCGTGTTCTTAGCGGTTCTTCTTGGTTATTGGCCGAATAGCTAGTTCTTATCTCGGTTCTAACTGGTTTGTCTTGGTTCTTGGTGGAATAAATTTGGTTCATTTTGGATCTAACTATTTATTGGTGAATAGCTAGTTCTTAAGCGGTTCTAACGGTTATTGGCCGGAATATCCGGTTATTAACTAGTTCTAACGGTTCCCACCGTTTATCTTTGTTCCGTCGTTCATGATAGTATTTATTTGAAAGGAGTTCTGGTTCAAAAGTTATGGCCGTTTGAAGTTTTGAAGTAAAAAGTCAACTTTGGTCAAGCATGAGTGGTCAAACCGCAAGTAGTCAAACCGTAAAAGTTAAAACTCAGTTTTTTTGATCAAATCGTAGTGATCAAATCACGTTGGTCAAATCGCAGGATTATCAAACCGCTGGAATACAAACCGCTTAAATTAAACCGCTTTTTATCAAACCGCTTAACTCAAACCGCTTCTTATCAAACCGATTAGATCAAACCGCTGGAGACAAACCGCTTGAGTCAAATCGCTTAAGTCAAACCGCTAAAGACAAACCGCTTGAGTCAAACCACTTAAGTCAAACCGCTTACGTCAAACCGCTTAAGTCGAAACTCTTAAGTCAAACCGCTTCCGATACAACGAATCTAGACAAACCGCTTCCAAGAACTTGACAAATCGCTTCCTTGATTAGATTAAATCACACCCAAATGACATCAAACCGCATACAAGAAAGTAGTACGAGACTCAAACCGCTTCCTTGAAACTCTTCAAAAACTAAACTTTTCCAATCCAAAACACTATAACCAAGATGAATTAATCCTTCCAAACCAAAACCTAAGCACTTATGATGATTCTAAACACAAAAGATGAATTAAGCCTTCCAAACCAAAACCTAAGCATTTATTGGTCGGAATAGCTAGTTCTTAACTTGTTCTAACTGGTTCTTACTGGTTATTGGCCGAAATATCCGGTTCTTAACTAGTTCTATTTGGTTCAGGCTGTTCCGGTCGTTTTGACAGGAATTTCGTTGAAAACGGAGTTAAGGTTCAAAAGTTATGGCCGTTTGAAGTTTTGAAGTAAAAAGTCAACTTTGGTCATGCCGCAAGTGGTCAAACCGCAAATAGTCAAACCGTAAAAGTTAAAAATCAGCTTTTTTGATCAAATCGCAGTGGTCAAAACGCATTGGTCAAAACGCATTGGTCAAATCACAGGATTGTCAAACCGCTGGAAGACAAACTGCTTAAATCAAACTGCTTTTTATCAAACCGCTTAACTCAAACCGCTTCTTATCAAACCGCTGAAGACAAACCGCTTGAGTCAAATTGCTTAAGTCAAACCGCTAAAGACAAACCACTTGAGTCAAACCGCTTAAGTCAAACCGCTTACGTCAAACCGCTTAAGTCAAAACTCTTAAGTCAAACCGCTTCTGATACAACGAATCTAGACAAACCGCATCCAAGAACTTGACAAATAGCTTCCTTGATCAGATTAAATCGCACCCAAATGACATCAAACCGCATACAAGAAAATAGTACGAGACTCAAACCGCTTCCTTGAAACTCTTCAAAAACTAAACTTTTTCAATCCAAAACATGATAACCAAGATGAATTATTCCTTCCAAACCAAAACCTAAGCACTTATGATGATTTAACACTTTTAGGGTATAGAATTCGAATCAACAAAACACACAACTAACTAATCTTTATGATCTAACCATGGCTCTTGATACTAATTGTTGGATATTGGTTATTGTAACACACAAACAATCAATTATATGGTTCGAATCTTAGCAAGAAACTTAGAGAGAGAGATTAGGAGATGGGATCCTTTCTAGAGTGAGAAAGTGAGAGAAAAACAAAGAAAATGTTAGATTAAGAAATGAAAGGTCCAACCCTCTACCTTAGGAGGTAGAGGGTATTTATAGTTTGACATAATACGCCCTCTATCGGGCTGTGGATCAAGCATTTGGTGGGTAAAGACTCGTCCGTCCTCCACGGTGTTACTCTAGCTAACTAACTAACTAATAGATAATGCAATGTCTACGAGCTAACATATGTTAGACACTAGTTGGGGTGACCGACACTTCACTATGGATTTTCTAATTCCTTACAAGAATAGGTAGTTCTTAGCTGGATCTAACTGGTTATTGGCCAAAATAGCATGTTCTTAATCGGTTCTTCTTGGTTATTGGCGAATAGATAGTTCTTATCCGGTTCTAACCGGTTTGTACCGGTTCTTGGCCGGAATAGGTAGTTCTTAATTTGGATCTAATCGGTTCTTGGTGGAATAGTGGTTCTATTTGGATCTAACTATTTATTGGCGGAATAGCTAGTTCTTAAGCGGTTCTTGGCGAATATCCGATTCTTAACTAGTTCTAACCGGTTCCTACTCGTTCAGTTTGTCCGGTCATTTTGATGGTATTTTTTTGGCAGATTCACGGTTCAAAAGTTATTGCCGGTTTGAAGTTTTGACGTAAAAAGTCAACTTGGTCAAGCCGCAAGTGGTCAAACCGCAAGAATTCAAACCGTAAAAGTTAAAACTCAGTTTTTTTGATCAAATCGCAGTGGTCAAATGTTGAAACTTGTAGACCTTGATAGATCTTGAGCACTCGTAGATCGTTAGTATTGCTTATGTAATCACAAACAAACTAATAGAAAATCTCTACAACTTGTATTCTTTAGTGGAAATCAAACACAAGTACAAATACAGATAACTAAGAACTTGTTGATCCTCTATGGATCTTTATATTGATACTAAAACTTTTGTTTTTCAAGTCGTACATCATTCATTCTATTGTGTTCCTTTTATAGACAAGGAACCCTAAACCGTTTCCCAAGAAACGTATAAACATAAAACTAAATAAGATATACATTATAACTTCCTAATAAAACTCATGCATATCCTAACTAAATATAAACTACGCGAATAACTATCTCTGCGAAACCATCTACGGTTTCACTACTTGATGAAATTAGAACTTTAGCAGATTCCACACTTCTTGATAATTTCGACATAATTCATACTTCACATAATTCCCAACAATCCTCCCCTAAACTGGAATTTGACTTGGTTAAGTTTCAGTTTCTTGATAGATCTTTAACTCTTCAGAATTTGAGGATTGTACACGAACACCAGCAACAAAAAATCAAAAGAAGAACACCTCGATGATGACAAAACTTTAAAACTCCAGATCTTTGCAGCAACAAATGACAAAAGGTACATCAAAACATATTAGTTTCATACTATTCTCATCACATCCAGGTGTGTTAACTCTGTGAGAGGTGAATCATTGAAAATAATGGATTTGATGTCTCTTTACCAATAGCCATCACTCTTTGGAGTAGCCAATTGTTTAAGTTCGTAAAATATGGTACATCGATAACCATCGATTTATTGGCAAACCGGTAACCATATAAACGGTTTGACATGTCTTTACATGGCCGTTTGCTCGGGACTAGTCAATTCTTAGAATTGGTGAATTGATAACCAAATATGGTATGCCAATGCCTTTACCACAAGCCATATACCGTGGGCTAGTCAATTCTTGGATTCATAAAAGGAATAAACCATGGTGAATTGATGACCATACAACCCTCGACAATTAAGCATGGGTGGTTGCGGAGACCTATGATTTTGAGCAAACCATTACAACTATCAACAGATTTGATGTGTCTTTACCAAAGTTGTACCCTTGGACTAGCTAACTCTTTGACATACACAAGGTACATCGGTGAGCTAATAACCATAAAAAATATACAACAAACACGCAATAAAAGTTAGACATACGCAAGAATATACATACGTTTTTTTTTTTTTTTTTTTTTTTTTTTTTTAACTAAAATTCAAAGAAAACAAATATTACAAACAATACAAGATACCATAATCAAGATGATGCTTTATGTTGCAGAAACTGAGTCTTAATCAATCCAACACATTGTTCTGCATATAGTCTATCATTGCCAGCTGGATCAGGAGGAACTTCCAACTTCTGTCTAAGCATTCTTTCCATCAAGAACACAGACAAAGGATAAGTCTTATCTGAGAACATGCACACAATCATACCACATTTGGTCTCCACCACATGTACACATGGCATAGGATAAAATCTCAAATTCTCAACCTGCCACTTATGTGAATTCTTCCAAATAGAATACCCTTTACCATCTAGAGAATGAGAATTAAGCAGAACTTGAAGATCACCCGGCAAATATAAACGAACCCCCTGTGGTGAATGAGTACCATAATGCTTAGTGACAAGTCCATACAAAGTCGCGCAATCATGTCTATCCACCAAATGAAAAAATTTCCTTCAAGTTGAACTTCATAGTAGAATTATCCAACCGATAAATAGTGTTAAGCTTCCCATACATTAAAGTCCAATTAGTCAACACATCACGTGATCCCTCGGAAAAACATCAACGAGATCCTTCTTTAATAAAGTTGACTCATCGACCTTTAGATTCAAAGGAATATGTTCATGAGATGTCTTAACCCTAGATGTATGTAACCTAGCTAATCTCACGGATCTCCTTAGAAATGTGTTTCCTTTAGACACCCTCTTCTTCCTCCTACGGTATATAAATCTCCAAATATGGTACATCCTCGATTCTTGGGAACATCTTTAGCATGAGTGGAAGAAGTAGAAGTAGACTTAGTTGGAACACTACCACGTAAGGCATTCATTTTGTCAAGCATCCCTCTGGCCTTCTTAGCCTTAGCGACCTTTTGTTCGACTATCTTGCCCAATTCATCTCCCACACTATCAACAGGTGCAACACTAGGCAATGCTTGAGAAGAAACAATAGGAGATTCAACAGAGTGAACCATTTCAGTTGAATGTATAACCTCGGTAGATGCTTGATAACGACGAGGAGAAACCAATTTTGGTGCTACATCATCAAAATTATCCACAATTTCAACTGTCTTGGGTCTCTTAGCTTTAGGAACATCTGAAGTACCAGCAATCCTTTTCAATGTAGAAGCAGATGTAGAGACAGGTGATGTAAACTTCATAATCATATTATACTTTCTTAACAAATCATCATCGAGATAAAGCTAAGACTTGCTTCATTGTCATGCGAGTTATATAAAGTACAACTCGATTTTCACTATCTTCCTCATATATGCTCTCTTACGTGCTTCAGGTTGGTGGTTTTCCCTTTTGCTTTATTCCTTTGAGCAACAATAGCTTTTCTTTGTCATTGCGACTTGCTTCTTTTGGTTTCCAAGTGCCATCATTTGTGCAACAAAAGTTTCACTATTAAAGTCTGCACCTAAAATGCGTTGTGCAAGAGTAGGATCAAATGCAGCTTGATTAGTATAAGCATCCCATTGTGCATCAGTGATCTGAGGAGACAATGCATCAAGCTCTCTTTGTCTCTCAGGAGGCAAATTGGTAGCTAACTGAGTTTCAAGAATTTGAGCCACTGCACGACTTTTCTGCATATTTTCATACTCAGCAAACATCCTAGCTTGTGCTTGCCGTTCCTGTTCATTCACCAAATCCGAACCAAGCTTCTCATCAATCACTGCTCCCTTCCCTTTGTCAGTAGGTTCCTTAGCAGAACCAGCTTGAGGAATATTCACAAAAGGAACTTCAGAAGAAACACCCAAGTTAGCATCAGAAGAAACATGTTGAGAAAGATCCTCAACAGGTGTAGAAAAGACTTCAGCATTTGGATCCAAATTAAAACTTCTTCCAGCAACAAAGACTGCAAAATCATCTGCTGAAGGTGGAGAACTTGGTTGTTCTTGTACAAATGAAGCTTGACCATGTTTAGAAGCAACATCCTCCATTTGAACATCAACAGACACAACATCAATACTTGGTTCCTTTGAAGCTTCATTGGATTCCTTATTCAAATATTGTCTTCTCCTTTTTCTAGTAAATCTAATGGGTTCCTTTTTCTTTGAAGATTCAGCAACAACTGGAGAAGAAACATGAGTCTCTTGAGCTGCATCAACCAAGATTCCAAGTGACTCAAACTGAGTATCCTCTTGCTCTTCATCAGAAGAAACTGGAAGCCTCCTTTTGCTCTTGTTCCCAAGTTGTTCCTCTAAATTCTTAACTTTACTCTTCAACTCTACAATCTCACCACCAAGAGAAGACTTGGTCTCTGCAAGCTCCTTTTGAGATCGTGAACCTCCTCGCCACACACATTCACTAGAGCATATCTGAGATGTCGGTGTAATAGGGTCCTCGGCTCCACCGGATGATTGCTCGGTGGTAATGGGAGCTTCATTAGGCCTTCGGGAGAAATATGAACATGCTCAAATTAGGAGATCCTTCAAATTGGTTCCTAATAGGACTAGGTGTGGGCAGTCTATCAGTCTCATGCTCAAACTCATCAAGAGTAACTTGAGTGGGTGGTGGACTAGTACAAGGTCTAGGTGAAGGTATAGTTGGAGGTAGGTCAGGAGAAACATGAGATGCTTCATCAGTAGTAGTAGGGCCCTTATCAATGGCAACTGATGGATTACCATCAGCAGTATCATTGGTAGAAGGTGGATCACCAACAACATTATCCTCATCAATGACCTCATTGTTTGAGGCAACATAGCTGCTAGCAAAGGATGATGTTCCCCTCATAATTAGTTTTCATTGAAGCAAATAGCTTAGCGATTAAAGCTCTATAGGATAAAAGGCTTGGGCTTGGGTAGTAATGTCTAAAATCATTTGCAAAAATCTAGGGTACATAAAAACTTATGCTTTTCCTCGAATATTTTCAACCATATTATGAAAATAAACCTAGAAAAGTTATAAGTTAACCCACGAGAAAGACATACTATACCACATCCTAATTGAGTAGAAAATTGATCCCATCCTCGATTTATTGCTTATACAAGTGAAGCAATGTGTGTACAAAAACCTCCAGCATAGGAAAAGTCGATTCTTGAACCATATATCGGTCCTCGTACTACGATATCCAAAAGCTCTTAGCCCGGCAAGTATCATCACAAAGCATTAGAGTGATAAACCCCATTGACATCATCAAGCGGCGTCTCTTATCAACTCCTCATCACAACATACTCGGTTCCGTCAACCATAGCAACAATCTCTCGTGTCACTCCGTTTGAGCGGATGCCCAAAATTGTGTAACCAACGATTCATATATCACATTAGGAGAATGTGTTAAAGCATAATGAATCTTGGATCTCTTCAAGAACTCCACCATTGGTACATATAACTCATCACCTTTGCTTTTCCCAGAAAAGCAACTTTATTATGATCTTTCTTAAATTGAAGCTCCATGAGAAATCGAGATAATGGGTTATGATTAAATCAAGCTGGAAGTGTGTTTTAAATCGTATGAAGAGGGAATCAGTTAATTAGAGACGAAGATATACGAATAATGTATTAGTAGAAGTTTCCCAAATTTTGGTCATATATATCGAAATAAGGTGTTGACCAAATCGGCGTGGAATGCAACTTCTACCAAATTTAAATTACCACTTCAAAGTGAAACAATGATCAATCTGGCGAAGGAGGTGAATCGGCAGAAACAAATCACGTAATCAAGAAGCACACTTAACTCTCATCAATTACCCCAATTCTCTTTACAAACCCTAATTTCTCCAAAACTCGCAATCAACACCAATTACCAATGTGGAATCAACTAGAGTAATAAACCTCACATCCTCATCCTCATCATCATCATCATCATCATCAGTGATGATGCTAACCCATGGCTTTATTACTTTCCTCAACCATATCCGAGACCTAAAAAATCACCCTTTCTCCCTTCTTGAGAAGATGGCGATTGTGGTAGATCCTACGAGTCATCAAAGGTTCGGATGATTCTCTTGGCGCCTAGAACCAATCTTGAACAAATTGGTTAGAGAGGAAACAAAGAAAGGACAACCTTCATCATCCCAACCCCAACCAAGGCCACGTACCAGAAATCCACCACTCCCAAAGGACAGAGAGGTGGTTCTTGGTCTTCCTGCACCATGTTTTGGTGCTTCATCACATATCGTAAAGGGGAAGGGTAAAAGGAAGATGGATTGATTTTTTGGTGAAACCAGTAGATGAAGCACAAAGGACAATGTCATATCACACATCCATCTACTGTATTCATCTTCGTTTTCATCAATCCATCCTTCCCATTTTGATCCTTAGCATCTTCGTCGTACTGGTCATGCACATCCAGCGTTTGGAATAAATGATATGAGCTAGTAGATGATAGGAGCTAGAATAGGTTTATTTTAAGCTGTAAGTTGTAAGCTGTATAGATATGGTATTTTATTTTCATTTAAAGTTGAATGTAAGCTGTAAGCTGTTTCTTGAATGAATGAATGAACAATTAACTTCAGTACTTCTCTTCAGTAGAAATAATTAGCTCACTTCAGCACTTTGATTTCAGTAAAAACAAGCTTTTAAGCTTACTTGACCATATTCCAATTGATCAACCATGGTGAACTTCAACTTATATTGGCAATCTGCAAAACAGAACAGACACAAAGAAACATACAAACTAAACAAAGACAAACAAACTAAGATTACATTAGCTGGTTAGTGTTAAACAAAGTTATAAACTAAGAATTTACAAAGTTTACAAACAATCCTCCCTCGAGGCCTATACCTCCCCTTAAACTTTGCGGTTAAGGGTTAAGCATACCAATATGGACCACAAGGTGTTGAAACCTTGGTCCATCAAAAGCCTTTGTTAACAAATCGCCACATTATCATCGGTGAATTTTAACCACTTTTATCAAATGTTTGTCATATGCATCTCTAATAAAGTGGTGCTGATTTCAATATGTTTAGTTCTACTATGAAAAGCTGGATTTTAACAATGCATATGGTACTTTGATTATCAATAAAAATTGTTGTGTTCATGAAATTATACCCATAATCCAACAATTGATTTTGTATCCAAAGAACACATCTGACAATTTGCGCGACAACATACTACCTTGATAGATGAGGTAGCCACAATAGTTTGTTTCTTGCCTTTGCCAAGAAATCAATCTCTTTCAAGGAATTGGCAACCTCCGGTTGTGGATCTCTATCCGATTAGCACCGACATAGTCACTATCACTATATGCTTCCAACTTAAAAGGAGACTCTTTTGGGTACCAAAGGCCTAAATGAGGTTGGCCTTTGAGGTACTTAAAGATCTTCTTGACTGCATTGAGATGGGAAGTAAGTGGAGTGACTTGATGTCGAGAACAAACACTCACAGCAAAAGTAGTATCAGGTCTGGAAGCTGTTAAATACATCAAAGAACCAATCATTGATCTATATAAGTGAACATTCATAGCTGGATCTGCTTCATTGTTGGTCTTTATCTTTAGAGCTTCATAAGGTGTAGTGGCAGTCCTGACACTCTCCATACCAAACTTCTTCAAGATGTCCCTTACATATTTATCCTGACTGATAAAGATACCATCGGGTTTCTTTGAACTTGGAGACCCAAAAGAAAGTAAGCTCCCCATAGCACTCATCCGAAACTCTCCCTTCATTAGCTCCTCAAACTTCACACACTGAAGCCTCTTTAGTGGATCCAAAATAATGTCATCCACATAAACTTGCACAAGTATGATGTCGTGGAATTCTTCTTAAGGAAAAGTGTCTTGTCAATGGCACCTCTTCTATAACCATGCTTCATCAGAAATGAAGAAAGCCTAGCATACCATGCTCTAGGTGCCTGATGTAGTCCATAGAGAGCTTTGGCTACCTTGTAAACATAATTAGGATGATCTGGGTCTTCGAATCCTTTAGGTTGAGTGATATAAACCTCTTCTTCTATTTCACCATACAGAAAAGCACCTTTAACATCCATCTGATATACCATGAAACCCATGTAAGATGCATAAGCCAAGAATATCCGTATGACCTCAACTCTAGCAACATGTGAAACACTTCATCATAATCAATCCCTCCTCTTGTCTATACCCACGAGCTACTAATCTAGCTTTGTTTTTATCACAACACCTCTTGCATCTCTTATTCTTCAAAATCCATTTAGTCCCAATTGCATACTTGCCATCGGGTAGTGGTACCAAGATCCAAACTTGCTGATTTTGAAATTGTTGCATTTCTTCTTGCATTGCTTCAAGCCATTGGGAATCTTCAAGAGCTTGAGTAACAATAGTTGGTTCCACTTGAGAGAAAACAAGCAAACAGACAATGTTCATAGTACGTGTGATTGTCTATTTGTTGATTTGAGACATAAGAGATAAAAGCCACTTGACCATATTTAAAACTTGTCACAGTACCCCTAGTTCTAACAGGTGCATTAGGATCACCAATAATATTAGGCTGTGGATGAGCATTGTTGATGCTTTTAGTAGCGATGGTGTTGACATCAATGGAGGTATCAAGATTAGTCACGATGGGTTCAAAATCGGTGTCATAGGAAGGCGAGGTGAAGATGCGACTTTGGGTTGATGATGAACAAGATCTAAAGGTCTTGGAAAACGTGTATAAGGTTCTCTAAAGTGCAGTGACACTCTAGTAGAAATAGGAGTAGAAACACCATGTCTATCGTGATTTGGTGATGATAGGAGAAAGCAGGATCACTTTCAGTGAGAATGGTTGTTTCCAGATTGCTTCTCTTGCAATCTCCTCGACATTCCTCTCGACTTCTAGGTTAGATGCATACTCTTGTTTCTTAAGCCTAGCAAGGTCCTCGACATAGTGTGATTCATCTTCACTCTCATCAGTGAGAATCTTTAGAAGTGTCACCGCAAAATTGTTAGGAGAGAAGAAGGCACAATAATAGGTTGTTCATCATCTTCAAACTCAACTGTCGAAGCTTGACATCCATGGTACCTGCATTGTTAGTAGGAGACTCTTGAGTACCTGCATTTTGGTTTGCCACATGTCTAGAGTAACCCAAATAATCAGTTAAGTAATAAAGGTCAAAAGACCACACATGACCCTGTCCTTGAACATTAGGCTTATCTTCTAGAATTCTCAGGCTCAAAGTCTCTTCTATCTTCTTAGCAGATAAATTATACACCATGTAAGCCTTACTATGAGCTGAATAGCCCAGAATATAACCTTCATCGACTTTCTCATCAAATTTACCCAACGGATCACTAGTATTTAGAATGGTCCTTGACAACCAAAAGGTTTGAGGTAATGAATAGTAGGAACTTTTCCAAAGAAGTTCATATGGTGTTTAGTGAGGTCTAGTAATGGATACCTGCTCAACACATAACAAGTTTGTAAGCGCTTGATCCAAAACATAGTGGGTAGTTTCAAGTGCATAACATTGATCTTGCTGACCTCAATTAAGGTTTTATTTTTCTTTCGGCTACCCCATTTTGTTGTGGGGTTCTTGGAGTGCTATAGTCCCTTTTTATCCCTTTAGACCTACAGAGTTCTATAAGTATAGCATTCTTGAACTCTGTCCCATTATCACACCGAATGCCTTTAACTTTTTTGTTCAACTGGTTTTCAACAAGAGTAATGAAGTCTTTCAGCACTTGAGATTTTTCATCTTTAGTCCTTAGAAAGAATACCCAACAAAATCTGCTATAGCCATCAGTGATAACCAGACAAAAATACTTGTGATCAATGCTTCTTATTTGAGTTGGACCAAAAGATCCATATCACGGTGAAGAGGTTCGAAATAATGCTCACAGCGATATGACTTTGTATGAGGCTACGTGTTGCTTTCCTTGTTGCATGCAACACAATTATATTCATTGGTGAAAAATTTGGCGGTAGTCCTTCAACAAGACCTAGTTTAGAAAGCTTGTTTATGGTCTTGAAGTTCACATGAGGCATCCTCCTATGCCATTTAGTAGACTCATCTAGGGATGCTTTAGCCACCAAACAAGTTAAGTCACCTACGGTTGAACATCTCTTAAGTTGAATGTATATAGATTGTGATTACGAGGAACTCTCGTGAATTGTTGTATCTTCGGTAGTTTGAAGTCTTTAGATAGCACAAGACATTCATCCTCGAGAGAAGAGTACTTTGTTCTTGGTGTCACAGTTGTGAGGCGAGAACAAATTGAAATGTTGAAGTTCCTTGACATAGTATACATTCTCAAAGTCCAGTTGAGGTGTTTTGATGGTCCCTTTCCTAGTGATTCTACCATCACTTCCACCAAAGGTCACATTGCCTCCTCCTTCAATGGGTACACAATTATGCATCATATATCTGTTTCCTGACATGCTTCTTGAGCAACCACTATCAACAATACCAACTTCCTTATGCTTAAGAGGATGATCCTACAACAACAACAAAAAAATATACAAATTATTAGTACACTATGGAGGCTCAAGTCATTACTGACTTGAACCTGCCTTATGGATCATTAGATTCAGGCCATGCAGATGTATAAGATCCACTATTGTTCTTGGGTTTCCATTGAAATTTAGGTCCCTTTGAGTCCAAGAACAACTTTCTTTGAGGGCTTCACAAAGAGTATCGACTTCCTTTCCCAACATGCATTGAGTCAACATATCCGGGCCAATAACCATGTTTAAAATATGAACTTGTTGGTTGCACATATGGTCTAGCAACTGATCTTCTCCAAGAAAAAGGAGAAGGATTATAAGTTGCTTGTGGAACATAAGGTGATATATCATTAACATTAGTCCACATTGGTCTAGACTTCCTATAACCACCACACCCACTCATCCTTTGCTCATGAAAATCACAATCCTTAATTAAATGAAATTTACTTCAACAAACAAAACGTGTCTTCTGTTTAGAAGATTTATTCAAACCAAAAGATGTTCTATTACAAGCAGAAGTATTCAAACCAAAACCATGAACATAATTGTTTTTAACAGAATTATTATGCAAAGAATTAAAAAGCAAGTCTTCAGAGGAAACTATCTTGGAAGTTGATTCCTTGGCAGAAACTCTGACATGCTTGTGGGTAGTCTTGGGTGCAGGCAGGGGAGAAGACTTGGGAAGGTCTGACTTGTCATTTGAATCACACCCAGTCGATTTAGACCCTTGGTGGAAGACTTGTCACTTAACACAAGAGACAAAGTCGATGGAGATGAAATGTCGAGTGCAGCAAGTCACTTGACTTTTTGCCATATAGATGGTGATACGCTTACGCAGCGCGTTCGGGGTCAAATGAACTTCCTTTTCTTCGAGCAAGTTTTATAACACCCTAGGCAGTGAACCTAATCGTTGTAGTGTAGTATTAGGGTAAGCCACGTGTATTAATATCGTTCTCTAGGGGAATAGTGTCGTTAGGCTGAAGTGTATGTCGATTTAAGTCTAAAGGTGAGGGATGATTATTTTTTGTATTTTTATATTTTATGAATCTCGGTTTTGGAGGGAGGGTGGAATTAGTTGCTAGTCAACTATCCCAAAAGATACTAACTAAATTATAGGTCTACCGGGGCGTGAAGCATATCTACTTATGATGTATTACTCCTTGCTAGCTATCCATTCTACCTACTAAATTGTCACGTCCTATTGATGGTTGAATTGTCACGTCCTTATTCTTAACGCGTTGTGTGTCTAAAGTCATAGGGTATGCGTTAATCCCTAACTCTTTGAACTTACCAAAGGGTCTAATCTACAAAACCCACTAGGGATAATAAACTCTTACTCTAAGGCACTCTTTGGATGGTTTAGCTTACAACTACTCAAGGAGTTATATTCTAAGGTTCACAAAGATTTAATCAAGCATTAAGTACACAACGAATGACCTATCACATTACTAGATCATTAATCAACTAAGATAAGAGACAACCAATCAAACAAGAGACAGTAGGATGCAAGAATTATAAACTAAACCAATTAGACTCATTGAAATTGTCACACCCTAATGATAAAGATAGACACAAGCATCACTAAGAAATCAATAAGATCTAATTAATTATATACAAGTTTCATACAATCATAAGCAAACACTAGGTGAATTAGCCAAGCATAATTAATGCGAGCAAGCAACAATTATGATAATTGAAGACATACCATAGGATTGGATTAACAAACAAATCATTACATGATGTTTATCAGTGTTTGAAACCCTTTAAGTTCTTTGGAAAAATACCTACCTAAACCACGGAATCCGACTTAGGGTTTAGGGTTTACAAAAAGTGAAGTTATAATGTTCTATTTATAGGCGATTTTACGTCGGCAAAGTAATGACGTCACACTTATAGAGTGATGACATCATGACCATTTTTCACCAAATTGTAGATTTTCTTGTTCGGTCGCGTGGGCTTTTGAACCACCTAAATCCGAGTTCGTATGCAAAGTTATGGCCAAAACAATATCAACTACTTGGCATCTTTGTGATAGTCTTGATCGACTTGTGGCGGCGTCACCTTGTGGTTGTGGCGCGTCGGCTTTCTAACGCCGTCAAGTGTAAAAAGCAATTTGGCTCTTGAGCCGTCACAAAATCCTCGGCGGCGTCGCGATTAGCGATGGCGCGTCACCTTCGGTTCAGCGACACAGTGTCTCGATTCTTGACTTTGGCCATTTCTTGATATATTCGCGCCTTTTCGTCCAAATAAGTGCCATTCCGACATTTTGCCTTCAAGAGACCTAAAAGTGAAAAGGAGCGATATTAAGCAATAACGGATACAAAGTGATCAAATAAGGGGTTAAATAACCCCTCAAAAAGGTACCTTTTAAAACCTTATCAGATGGTGTGATCCGTCGAAGTCAACAGAAATGGAAAGGTCAATGGGCATGTGCTCACCTCTAATAGGTCCACGAACAGCATGTAATTCACCTTCTTTGACAAAATTAGCTAAGCCTGCTGGTGTAGATTTATGCCCATCATTCCTAGCTTCCAATCCTACATACTTTTGAAAACCTAAACCTATTGCAGAGGTCACTGGTTGACTACTATAGATCTCTCTAGCTAGATTTGAACCTGATATTAACCATTGTTTATGTCTAGCTATTTCCTCATCTAGTTTCTGTTTCAACACTAGATTTTCTGAGATCACATCTGCTTTTTCTTTCTCAGATCTTCTTAAATCATTTTTAGTACATTCTAGATCACTCTCTAACACCCTTAACTTTTCATCATAAGCTATTTGATTCTTCTGAAACCAAACCTTTTGTCTTTCTAATGTTTTTAAAGCCTGTTTATAAGCTTCAACTTCAACATAGCATTCATTATATTTGGGTTTCAAAATATCATAGGCTTCTTTGAGTTCATTATAACGATCACTACAACCAAACAAACAGTTTTGTACTTGAGAGATGCCCATCATGGCAATCTGATCATGCATATCCTCTGAAGTATAGCTTGCTAGCAACCCAATATTCTCAACACCAAGACCATCATCATTCTCCTGCTCATGTAACTTCCAGTCGACATTGCCATCTAATAAGGTTTTAAAATGTACCTTTTGAGGGGTCGTTTAAGCCATTATTTGATCACTTTTGTATCCGTTATTACTTAATATCGTTTCTTTTCACTTTTAGGTCTCTTGAAGGCAAAGCTAGCTGTAATGGCACTTATATGGACGAAAAGCGCGGATATCTGAAGAAAAGGCCAAAGTCAGAATCGAGACACTCAAGCCGCAAAATACAAGGGGCCAGCGTCCTTTGTTAATATGACGCCGTCGGAGGAATTTGTGACTACGCTCAGTGAAATCTCTTATTTTTGAAGGACGGCGTCGGGCTTTAAAAGAGTAGGCCGTCGCAACTCGAGGCGACCTAGATTCAATCGAGACGGCGTCTGGTGAAGAGGGCGGCGTCACAAGCATAAGGTGGCGCGTCGCAAGATTAACTTGCCCAAGACGAAACCCTAATGAAGGCGACACGGCGGCGTCACAAATCATAAGGTGGCCGTCGCATATATAATCTTATATATATAATCCGAATTTTTCGGTTTTAGAGTAGTCTTTTGGGTAAACTTTTGGAGTAAAACCTAAACCGAACCAAGGTCGTATTTTAGGGTTCTAAACCCTATCTTACACCAAGATAAGTTGTTTACTTCATTAATTTAATTATGTATTCAATTATTTGTGTGTATGCTTGCATGTTCTCCATGTCCGGCTAATTTACTTGTGTGTTTGCTTAGGAATATGAAACTTAATTATTGAATATTGATTGGTTGTCTCTTATCTTAGTTGTTAATGATCTAGTAATGCGATAGGTCATTCGTTGTGTATTAATGCTTGATTAAATCTTTGTGAACCTTAGAATATAACTCCTTGAGTAGTTGTAAGCTAAACCATCCAAGAGTGCCTTAGAGTAAGAGTTTATTATCCCTAGTGGGTTTTGTAGGCGAGACCCTTTGATAAGTTCAAAGAGTTAGGGAGAAACGCATACCCTACAACCTTAGACACACAACGCAACTAAGAATAAGGGCGTGACAATTCAACCACCAATAGGAGATAATTCGGGAGTAGTAAAACCTAAGTAAACACATCTTTAAACTATCATACGAGCACACAATAATTAGACATAGACTACCACCACCTTAGTTTAGATAATTAGATAATAGTAGAGTAATCGGTAGAAATACCAAACCCCCAATCGAACCCGAGATTCGTACTTTTCCTTTTCTTAAAAATATAAAAAGATAAAAAAAAATAATCTTCTTCAACCCCACCTTAGCGTAGTAACTTCTCACTAGCATTCCTATTACCCTAGAGAACGATATCAATTCCGTGGCTTACCTAATACTACACTACAGCGATTAGGTTCCTTGCTAGGGTGGTGAAAAACTTGCTCGACGAAAAGGAAGTTCCTTTGACCCCGAGCGACTCGTGTGGCGTTATCAAGTTTTTGGCGCATTGCGGGAATAGAATAGCTAGTTAGTAGTCACGTCGTTTAGGTTTCTTTACTTGATTCCTATCAAGTAAACTTTTTCTCATTTTAGCTTTCGTAGTCTATCCCCTTCTTCGTGTTTGTGTTAGTAAAACCCTTTTCATTTGTCGCTATGGCAAGTGAAATTGCATTGAATCATTAACAAATGAGGAACAATTGAATTTAAATGATTGGATTGGTTTTATTGTTCTAATGAATTTGTGAGTGAACTTAGAGATATCCAAAGGAGAAGGGTGTAAGGTTGGATGGGTTTGATAAATTTTGTGCTTGTGTGGCTTCTATTAAGCGATCCTTTGTTAGAATCAACTCCTTCTAGTGAGACCCTACGGAAAATTTTTAAGAAAAGCATCCTAAGTATAAACCGTCGGTTGTTACAACTTGAGGAAATGGATAAGGAGGATTTATCTAACCTTAGGCATCATGATAAAAAAAGACCTAGTTTTTAAGAACATGGAACCTAAACCCAAACAAGATTGTGAGATGGTTGAAGCTAAAATACTTAGTTGCATGTGTGGGATAGATTTCAAAACATATGACACACGTGAGGAATCCTTTAGGCAAATAGAACATAGTAGTCAAGTTTTTGAGAACAATTCTTATGAATCGGACCAAGAATTTGAAATGGCCAAAGAAGGGTTTGAGATGCTTAGGAGTGTATTTGGGTCAGATCATACTAAACATTTAGGAGATCTAGATATAATGGAAAATAAGATGGAAACTCCAAGCCCACAAGCCCTACCATCACTTGAGGAACACACATCGCCTATAACTTACCCAGAAGAAGTAGAAGAGACTATAGGAACCCCAATTGATATAGAACCTTTGGGCCAAATGCCACTAGAGAATGTAGGTTTAGATGCTTGTTGTCATGACCTCTCTCTTAGTCCTAGGGAAGTTCCTAATTTTGATGAGCCGGGCCTCAACCAAAACCTTACCCAATTTTCCGTCTTTAGATGTGAATCTTGGAATTGAATTAGGCCCCAATCCACCCATCAAAATAGATAGTCCGGGTAGTTGCTTGATAAAGGTGGTAGATTCTAGGCCATGTAGAGTGGAAGCTAATATAGGAGTAACCCATAACCTTACACATATATCACCCATTCATGGTTGATAACAAGAAACATTATGGGTTTAAACCGGGTTTATTAGGTCAAGATGGATCCTTAACTAAGAATCTTTTGAAGTTGATAGAAGATGATCCATTTTAGAATGATTTGATTCACCCACTACACCAATAGAATTAGGTAAGGTTATAATGAATGGAGCACACTCCTTTGAGCATATAAATCACCCATCACCCTCTCCTCACGTAGCAAATTTCCACCCTAAGGGTGTGTATTGCTACTATCACCCGCACTCAAACTTAAGTGTAGGGAAAACTTTCCCTTTATCTGTTAAATAAGGGTAGAGTCAGGCTCGTGACTCGAACAAAAACAAGTGCTTCTTGGGAGGCAACCCATGTGTATTTGTTTTTCATTTTCATTTATATGTCGTATATCTTTTATTAATTGTTTATTCTCATGTTTGAATTTGTAAAAATGCTTTATTTTGTGTTTAACCTCGTCTTAATTACATATAAAGGTATTTTACATAAGGGATAAGTGTAGGGAGGATTACACACGTTTTCAAAAGAAACGTGAACATGAGAATTACAATTATTTAAAAGATATAAATGTGTGTTGTTAGAGTCAAATGCTTGTATCGAGTCATAATGGATGTTTTGCGAGGAATTTTTCGATTCTAAAGATATAAATTTTCCGAGAAAATCGCAGACCGGTTTACGTCGGGATAACTGACGGCGTCGAGATCACAACTTGGCGTCGGGAGGAGTAGAAACAACTTCTAACTTTTCTCGTTTTACATGCTACTTATAATTTTGGAATTTTTCAAGTCTTAATTTTCCAGAAAATCTGCAAATATCCATTCCACAAGCATTATATCTTATTTAAGTCTGGAATTACATCTTGTTGTGATTTTTCCTTGTTCGGTTTTGTTAATACAAATAAACCGTAAAAACGTTTATTAATATTTTGCGATCTCTTTGTGTTTTGTTGATAACATATATAATGTTGTCTTAAGTATAATTATAAGGATGCATGTTATTTTTGTAAAGCATTTACATATAATCTTTTAAATACAAAAATGTAGTAACTAAAGCATTTGTTGTAATAGTTAATTAGGATGGGTAAAAATCACAACCCATGGATCTTAACCCATACCCAAAGAGACTTGATACAATGTATACTTAGATACATTGAATCTAGATATAACCATGGACCAACCCATGACCCATAACCAAAAACCCATGGGCAAAGAGGAGCGTTCCACGGATCCCTAGCTTTGTGCTAGCCGGATCCCAAGTGGAAGGATCCTTGGGATCCATGTGAGCAGTGAGAAATTTGCCTATAAATGAGAGCCATTTCTTCATTCTAACTCACCCATCTTCTTTCTAAATCTCTCATACACTCTCATTCTCTTCTAACATATAGATCACTTGATCTAGAGAGTTGTTCTTCTTTTCTTTCTATTTGTGATCCTCATATAGGTCCTCTCTAAGGCGAGATCACGAGCATTCTACAAGTCATCCAAGCAAGGGGTCCTTGATTGATTTGTCACTCCATAAGATTTACATGGCGAAGATCTTGTATTTGATATTTCACATATTTGTTGTGTAATAGTTGTGTTGGTTTGGTCCACCGTGCTATGGACTCGGTATCTAGCTTTGTGCGGATAAAGTGTAACAACGTTGTGAAGGCTTCTCCGCCAAGTGAAGGAGTTTGTTGACATAGTGCTTGAACTCTCGAGTAGGTGACTCGGGGGGTGGAGTAGGGCAAGGAAGGTGTCCTTGTGGCGAACCACTATAAATCGGTTGTGTCATTTCTATCCCTTATCTTTGTTTATTTGCTTACATTATCATTAGATCTATCGTTCTCAACATCCATACGATTTCACATAATATCGAATCTAAAGTTTTGAAATCAACTTAAAATCGGCAAAACTATTCAACCCCTTCTAGTTTTCCACAATTGGCATCAAGAGCTAAGTTTATAAAAGTTTTAAAATAAAATTGTATTTTAAAAACTTTTCGATCACTATGGGTTATGAAAATTATAAGGAAGGGCAATCTATGCAACGACCACCACTACTTGAAACTAATGGTTTTATATATTGGAAAAATAGATTCGAAACATATGTGAAGTCTAAAGATATTGATCTTTGGTACATTATTGTTGAAGGTGATTTTGAGGCTACCTCAAATGATGATAAAGGAAATTTAGTTCACATACCTCATGATAAACTAAATGATGAAATGAAGAAAAAGCTTTCTAAAATAGTGAAGCAAAATGGTTTTATATAATGCTTTACGAAAAAGGAATTGAAAGAATTTCTATGCTTAAAACCTCTAAAGAAATTTGGAATTCTTTAGTTGTAACTCATCAAGGCAACCAACAAGTTAAAAATAATAAAATTGATTTATTTGTTCAACAATATGAACAATTTTCAATATCGGATGAGGAAACTATAGATCATTCATTTGCTAACTTTAATACTATTATTACATCTTTACAAGCACTTGATGAATCCTTTTCTAGCCGTAACCATGTTAGGAGATATCTAAGGGCACTTCCATCAAGTGGAGATCCAAGGTGACGGCAATCGAAGAGTCAAAAGATTTGACAATCCTCACCCTCGATGAACTCATAGGCAACCTAAAGTCTGAGCTTGTCCTTGCTAAAGATTCGAAGCCTCAAAGGTGAAAGAGAAACACAAATATCTTGCCCTTAAAGCCAAAAGGCTTGACGATGAGAGAACTCATCTTGAGTAGTGACGACGAAGAGTGCGCTATGGCGGTAAGGAGTTTAAAAAGTTCTTTAGAAGAAAGGGTAGATCGTCAAACAACCGTATGGCGATAAGAAAACTTCGGAAAATCAAAGAGGACGAAAGCCAAAGGATGATCGTACTTGCTTTAAATGTGGGGACCCAAACCACTTTATTAGTAAATGTCCCAAGCGGGATGATCAAAAGGCATTCGTGAGCGGCACGTGGGGAATGGCGACGAGGAGGACGAAGAAATTTGTCTCATGGCAAATGACGAGGTATGTCGCGAATACTATAGTAGTTCATCACTTGATGACGACTCATTGCATAATGAATATGATAAACTATGCAATATTAGCTTAAAACTAATTAACAAAACAAGCTTTTAAAGAGTCAAAACCAACGTCTAGATAAAGAAGTCATAGAATTAAAAGCAAAACTAAGCGTTTGGAAAAGGGTAAAATAGCAAGTGGTGAATGTGAACTTTGTGTTCAACTTCAAACACTAGTTGATCGATTAGATTCTAAAATTGCTAGAATGAGTACAAACACCTTAGATACAATACTCGATGGCGTTAAAGCGGCAACAACCAAAAGGGTCTAGGTATACAACAACTTGATCCATCAACTAGTGAAAATAAAGAAACAAAATTTGTTAAAAATTAGAAAAACCAGCCCTTTGTTGTGGCGGATCCTGGATCCCCTAAAAGGGAACCGGCTAGTGTACAAGCGGGATCCGTGGATGCTGCTGTGACAACTAGTGGTAATAACATAGCCTCATCATCTAGAACCGAGTTTGTTATCGTAAATAGGAAGAAACCAACTCATGTCACCACTAGACATCCACCTCCAAAATTAATCCTACTTTTGCAAGAAACAAAGCACCATCTTTTCAAAAACATAATACATCTAGGAGACCTAATAACGTTTATCAAGTAACCATCAAATGGGATGGAACCCTAATATGCAAAAGCGGTTTCTCTTTTCAAAACTTTGCTCCATGGAATGCATACTCATCTTATCCATACATGTCTAACATGAATGGAATGTTTAACACTAATGGACCCATGAATAAATGGGGACCAAACTTTGAGTTTATTATTGTTTTAGGTGTGCTTAAGGTCGACCTAGACCACGATGAATGGGTCAAGGATAGCGGGTGCCGAGGCGCATGACCGGCAATAGGGATCTATTCTCCACATATGAATCCGTAAATGGAGGTAATGTGGTGTTTGGAAATAACAAAAGTAGAATCATCGGTAAAGGTGCGGTTTCTAACAAATCTCTAACCATTAACGATGTGTGTCACGTGAAAACCTAAACTTTAATCTCTTAAGTATAGGACAAATATGTGATAAAAGTGCAATGTACTTTTACCAAAGCCGTAGTAAGATACTTAAAATGGCATAACCATAGGAAGAGGTATTAGGAAACATGGAGTCTATGTCATTAAAATCGGTAATGAACCTAAAGCCAAACTATGTCTTACCTCTATGGATGATACTTGACCTTATGGCATCGAAGATTGGGTCACGCCAATATCGACTTCTTGATCGCTATCATCCAAAGATCTAGTAAGAGATCTACCTAAGTTAAAATATGAACATCATTTTTGTCATGCTTGTAATATAGGAAAACAAGCTCACTCGAGTCATAAAGCTAAAACATGGTGTCCACAACTAGGTGTCTAGAATTACTACATATGGATTTATTTGGTCCATCCGCTATCCAAAGTTATGGAGGCAACTACTATACTTTGGTAATAGTGAATGACTACTCTAGGTATACTTGGACAAAATTTTAAAGAACAAAGCGGAAGCGTTTAACTATTTTGAAATACTAAGCAAAAGATCCAAAGACAACTAGGAAAACCCATAGTGTCTATTAGGACGGATCATGGTAGGGAATTCGATAATGAAGTGCAATTCGGAGCTTTTGTGGCGCTAATGGTATTACTCACATCTTCTCGACTCTCGCACTCCACAATCGAATGGGGTAGTAGAAAGAAAGAATAGAACCCTTCAAGAAATGAGTAGAACCATGCTTAACGAACAATCCATACCTCAAAATTTTGGTGTAATCTTTGTTGATACCTCAGCGTACATACTCAATCGAGTCTTAATTAGACCAATCTTAGGTAAAACTCCATATGAGTTACTCAGGGCAAAAAGCCTACTTTAAATCATTTTAGAGTCTTTGGAAGCAAATGCTTCATTCTTAACACTAAAGATTACCTTACAAAATTTGATCCTAAATCAACCGAAGGTATCTTGTTAGGTTACTAGCCTAATAGCAAAGCTTACGTCATATTAAACAAAGAAACAATGAAGGTAGAAGAGTCATTAAACATAAAATTTGATGAAAGTCCACCCAAACCCTCTCCACCTCTTGTCGATGGCGAGATCATAGAAAGTGAAGCTATTGTAATTAAGAAAAGATAAGCGAAGAAGAAGAACCTTCAATTAGTGAAATCACAAACATTAAAGAGTCCAAAGATCACCCGTAGATAAGGTCATAGGAAAGCTAAGCGAGCGAACATTAAGGTCTCAAGTTCAAAACCTAAGTAGCTTATTTTGTTTTGTTTCAACTATAGAACCTAAGAACACACAAGAAGCCATAAAAGATGAAAGTTGGGTAATGGCTATGCAAGAAGAATTAAATCAATTTGTTTCTAATGATGTTTGGACACTTGTCCTCCACCTAGTAATCAAACCATAATAGGAACAAAATGGGTGTATAAAACAAACTAGATGCAAGCGGAGTAGTATCTAGGAACAAGGCTAGACTCGTTGCCCAAGGGTATAACCAACAAGAAGGAATAGACTTTGATGAGACCTATGCCCCGTGGCTAGATTAGAGTCTATAAGAATACTTCTTGCGTATGCTTGTGCTAATGATCTAAAGCTTTATCAAATGGATGTCAAAAGCGCTTTTCTAAATGGTCTTATTAATGAAGAAGTATATGTAGCTCAACCTCCGGGCTTCATCGATTTTGAAAAACCCAAACACGTTTATAAATTAAAGAAAGCCCTTTATGGTCTTAAACAAGCTCCAAAAGCTTGGTATGATAGACTCAAGTCCTTTTAATTAAACATAACTATACCATGGGGTTAGTTGACAACACACTTTTACTAAGAAAAATGAGTCACACATAATCATAGTACAAATATCGTAGATGATATTATATTCGGATCCACTTGTCAAGACATGTGTGATGATTTCTCTAAAATCATGCATGACGAGTTCGAGATGAGTATGATGGGAGAACTTAGTTTCTTTCTTGGTCTACAAATTAAACAAGTAGAAGATGGTATCTTCTTCAATCAATCTAAATACATCAAGGAGATGTTAAAGAAATTTGGTCTAGAAGAGTCGAAACCAATTAGGACACCCATGTCATCGACACCAAACTCACAAAAGATGAAGGCGGCGAATCCATAGATAATACTAAATATCGTGGCATGATAGGTAGTCTTCTCTACCTCACGCAAGTAGGCCGGATATCATGTTTAGTGTGCGCTTATGTGCTGGGTTTCAAGAAAACCCCAAAACTTCACACCTTGAAGCCGTAAAAGAATTTTAGATACATTAAGGGTACAACACAATTAGGATTATGGTATCCTAAGGCACGGGTGTAGAAACAATTGTATATGCAGATTCGACCATGCGGGGATTACGTTGATAGAAAAAGTACAAGTGGGGTGTGTACTTTCATGGGATGTTGTTTAACATCATGGTTTTCTAAGAAACAAGCGGCTCTAGCAATATCAACAACCGAAGCCGAGTACGTCTCCGCCGGCAAAGCATGCCAACAAGTACTATGGATGAAACAAGCGTTAGTAGACTACAACATTCATCTAAGCGACATAGCCATTCTATGTGACAACAAAGGTGCCATTGACTTAAGCAAGAATCCAGTTTTGCATTCTCGCACCAAGCATATAGAGATTCATCATCACTTCTTAAGAGACAATGTTCAAAAGGGGAACATTTCTATTGAGAAAGTAGCATCCGAAGATAACATAGCCGACGTCCTCACCAAACCGTTGAGCGTTAACAATTCAACCTACTTGCCTTGGTCTTGGTTTAATGGAACACACGTCGTAATTTATTTTGACTCCACAAGGTATGTAAACACTAGCCTTCTTCCTTACGAGTCTAGGATCTCTATTTCACGCACAACTCACAAACAATACGGAATTTTCAAAACCCAAAGATAAGTTTTTTACTTATAGCTTTCCTACTTTTATATACACATTTTCAAAGAAAACCTACTTTCACAATGTTTTCTAAAGAATGATACCTTCCCAGTATCAATTTCACAAAAGCAATCTCTCACGTCTAGGACAAATCGCTTTTCATTATTAATACAAAGTAAAACCCGTTTTCATTGCATCTCATGTCTTTTGAATGCTAAAGGGACACATAACTAATATGTGTTTTCGGGTACATTCATTTAAGCTACAATGAATTAGGAGCATTGACAACACAAGATTACGTACTTATGTACTAAATCGTGTTTTCGGGTTATCTCAATAGGATACTTTTTATACTTCTAGTTTAATTTTTATTTCTTTTTGGGGTCGAGATAACCGCAACTCAAATAGTTTGCATATAGGCACACAATAGGCAAAAATATCTCCAAAGGAGAATTTTGTCTTGCTGAAACACGGACCCACGGATCCCACCTTCATCTTGGGCGGATCCCTCGAGGAAGGATCCGTGGGATCCGTGTATCTGTTGTTTTCAACTTCTATTTTGTCACTTTGGATGTAAAATCCACATTTGCTTCATTTTTGGGAGTATGCTATTTAATGCTTGTGTTGTTTTTCTATATATATAACTCCCAAAATGCTTGCATACTCCATCTCCTTCTCACAAACACACTTCATAATGTCATCCAAAAACCCTTTAGGAGAATCATCTAGTACAAACAATCATGATATCCAAACCTTTGTACTTCCACCATCCAAAATACCACAATCAAATGCTAGGATATCCGCCCGGATTAGTATCCGATCTTGTTGTTTAGCAAAACCAACCTCAAATGATTCATCCTCAAATAACTCACCACAAGATGCTTCCATTATAGCACCACCCTCATCACCAACAAGTACACCAACTTCATCACCACCTAAAATAACTCTTTTGGAACTCCTTAGGACTCCAACAAGATCTACCCAACCTAAAGAAAAAGAAATAGTCTTTCCACCCCCCACATCACCAAATACTATTTTCAAGATCTTGAAACATCACCACCTCTAGCTCCCATCACATTACAAGAACATCTAGGTTCTTTTCCACCACCACGTAAAAACATTCCGGATTTTGATCCATATTTTCCTATTTTTCCACCACAACTTCCGCATAACTCAAATCAAACCAACCCGGAAAACTTCCGCACTCATTACCCACATCATTTACATTGTGAACATTGCCAATCCACTAGGGAAATTGCAATAGAAGTTAGGGAAGAAATGCGTTTCATACTCAACCTCATCCTTGATCGCATCAATACCATTACTCATCAAAACCTTCATCCATAACCTTATGCAAGCATGGAAGGAATCTCTACTACTATTTTTTACTTTTAATATCCTTTTGTCATTTTCAAGAACAAGTCTTGTTCTTATTTTTACATGCTTGTAAGTGGCTTAACTACCACTACAATTTGTCGTTTTATTACAAGGCCTTGTTTACATACCTTGGCTCCCTATCTTGTTTCTCGACAACCATAAGATAATTTAAGCATGTTACTAACTTTCTTTTGTAGATTTTTCTTCTCTTGGCCCCAAACTAGGGAGCTACGGTCGAGGGGAGTAAGAAATCGTGAACTACTTTTTCCTCCAGGTTAACTTTTGTTTCGACAAAAGGGGAGAAAAGTAAAACTTAGGAGCTTTCAAAACTTACATCTATTCTTAAGTTTTACTCATCATAACATTATATTTTGTCATCAACAAAAGGGGAGATTGTTAATACAAATAAACCGTAAAAACGTTTATTAATATTTTGCGATCTCTTTGTGTTTTGTTGATAACATATATAATGTTGTCTTAAATATAATTATAAGGATACATGTTATTTTGTAAAGCATTTACATATAATATTTTAAATACAAAATGTAGTAACTAAAGCATTTGTTGTAATAGTTAATTAGGATGGGTAAAATCACAACCCATGGATCTTAACCCATACCCAAAGAGACTTGATACAATGTATACTTAGATACATTGAATCTAGATATAACCCATGGACCAACCCATGACCCATAACCAAAAACCCATGGGCAAAGAGGCGTTCCACGGATCCCTAGCTTTGTGCTAGCGGATCCCAAGTGGAAGGATCCGTGGGATCGTGTGAACGGTGAGGAAATTTGCCTATAAATAGAGAGCCATTTCTTCATTCTAACTCACCCTCTTCTTTCTAAATCTCTCAAACACTCTCATTCTCTTCTAACATATAGATCACTTGATCTAGAGTTGTTCTTCTTTTCTTTCTATTGTGATCCTCATATAGGTCCTTCTCTAAGGCGAGATCACGAGCATTCTACAAGTCATCCAAGCAAGGGGCCCTTGATTGATTTGTCACTCCGCAAGATTTCTATAGCGAAGATCTTGTATTTGATATTTCACATATGTGTTGTGTAATAGTTGTGTTGGTTTGGTCCACCGTGCTACGGACTCGGTATCTAGCTTTGTACGGATAAAGTGTAAGCAATGTTGTGAAGGCTTCTCCGCCAAGTGAAGGAGTTTGTTGACATAGTGCTTGAACTCTCGGTAGGTGACTCGGGGAGTGGAGTAGGGCAAGGAAGGTGTCCTTGTGGCGAACCACTATAAATCGGTTGTGTCATTTCTATCCCTTATCTTTGTTTATTTGCTTACATTATCATTAGATCTATCGTTCTCAACATCCATACGATTTCACATAATATCGAATCTAAAGTTTTTGAAATCAACTTAAAATCGGCAAAACTATTCAACCCCCCCTTCTAGTTTTCCACAGGTTTGATGCGTTGGGTTGTTTGTTTTCTTCAAGTGTGCAGGTTTAATTTATCAAGAAGAAGTTACATAAGATTGAAAGGTGCTTTTCACGCATAAATTCTTCTTGGAAAGGATTTAACCACTACTTCACACACGGATCCTACCGAGCTAATCGGGGAGTACTAGTTTCTTTCGTTTTAATTACCTTCCATTATCATAACTTTGATACTTCGGGGAACATTGGGGACAATGTTCGGTTTAAGTGTAGGGAGGAAAATAAAGCGGTAACTTTGAAACTATGCTTATCCTTGATTATTTTCTTTGTCCAATTGTATTTGTGTAATAAACCATGAGAAAATGTCGGTTAGGGTAATTTTGGCACCAAAATTAAATTTTTTCATGACATATAGGAGTGGCCCATTAGTCTTAACAAAAGCGTCTCACGGATAGGAAGTTGCATGACTAGCACAAAAACCCTTTACCACCTAAATTCCACCCAAAATGTGAGGATCGCCCTTAGATTAGTAGGAATTAAAGCATTCATCTTTAATGCTTAGAGTGTGAACCGGTAGTATATTAGATTCTAGAACTTGTTTTGTGATGCATTCCGAGATCGCTAGTAAGGCGCACTTGTGTAGTTAGGAATAACTAAATGATAAGAGGCATTAGGATAACCCTTGTTTGATACCGTAATATAATTACTTCTTCCACATCGGTTGAGTAATTCCCCACACCCTTGCGTTGTACTCCTCTTTAGTACACGATACCCCTAGTTAACCCCTCGAGCCTATCCTTTTCGCGGTTCTCGTGATGTTTCGGTTTTACGAATATCAATGAAGAGCATTGTTTACACCCCAAATTTACACCCAAATCGCCTTAGCCTACCACATGCACTCGCTTTTAGTGCATTATTGTTATCACCTTAAAACCCTTAGTTCAATTATCTAGTTGCTTGCATGGTACGCTAAGTCGAGTCATATCCTTTGTATACGCTTTGGGACGATTGGGACTCATGGGAAAAGTTAAAGTTTAAATGACTAGAAGGAATGTCAAATTCCCTTATTTAGAAATAACATAATCCAAGTGTTTTGATCTTTTCAATTCGGGTCATATTAGTGTTAGAGTAATAAAAACTCAAGTGTAGGGATGTGCTATAAATCCCTATCATTTTGATGTTACCGTAGAGGATGGTAGAGTAAAAGTGTATGAAAAAAAATCGAAAAAATAGAAAAGAAAAAGAAAAAATAGAGTGTAAAAAAAAAAAATACGGGCTACCATCCTACATCTATCTTTAATTTTATGTTTGTTTATTTAGGTTATCTAGAGTTTAGAGTGTCGAGTCTTGGCTTAGCAACGCCATTCTTCGTATGCTTGTAATATAAAGGTTTTGACTTGCCACCACTAAATAACCTATCCCACCAAACCCTTTGTTTCCCTACCGTAAGCCTAACGTTACAACCCTTTAAAGACCTCTTTGATAGTCTTTCCTAGGTGCTTACGCCAAAGCAATGGAGGTTTGATCTATTCTCAAGCCTATGGTAATCTATGTACTAGGACGGTTAATGAGTGTTTATCTTCCATTTCCAATTTGTTATATTTCATATACACCCGAGAGATGTAGTATCCAAACACCCCATGTGAGGTGCTAGTATGTAATTCCGTGCTTGTTATGACTTTCTTGGGGCTTATATGTGTTGTGGACTGTTTTAAACCAATGCTTCATGACCCTAACTTATAAATTAATAGGCTAAAAGCACATTTGCTTGAGGACAAGCAAATACCAAGTGTAGGGATATTTGATAAGGTTTTAAAATGTACCTTTTGAGGGTCGTTTAAGCCATTATTTGATCACTTTTGTATCCGTTATTACTTAATATCGTTTCTTTTCACTTTTAGGTCTCTTGAAGGCAAGCTGCTGTAATGGCACTTATTTGGACGAAAAGGCGGATATCTGAAGAAAAAGGCCAAAGTCAAGAATCGAGACACTCAAGCCGCTAAAATACAAGGGGACGGTGTCATTTGCTTGTCTATGACGCGTCGGAGGAATTTGTGATGGCTCAAGTGAAATCTCTTATTTTGAAGGGCGGCGTCGGGCTTTAAAGAGTAGGCCGTCGCAACTCGAGGCCGACTAGATTCGATCCGAACGACGTCTGGTCGAAGAGGACGGCGTCCAAGCATAAGGTGACGCCGTCGCAAGATTAACAGCCAAGACGAAACCCTTATGAAGGCGACACGGCGTCACAAATCATAAGGTGACGCCGTCGCATATGTAATCTTATATATAGAATCCGAATTTTTCGCTTTTAGAGTAGTCTTTTGGGTAAACTTTTGGAGTAAAACCTAAACCGAACTAAGGTCGTATTTTAGGGTTCTAAACCCTATCTTACACCAAGATAAGTTGTTTACTTCATTAATTTAATTATGTCTTCAATTATTTGTGTGTATGCTTGCATGTTCTCCATGTCCCAGCTAATTTACTTGTGTGTTTGCTTAGGAATATGAAACTTAATTATTGAATATTGATTGGTTGTCTCTTATCTTAGTTGTTAATGATCTAGTAATGCGATAAGTCACTCGTTGTGTACTTAATGCTTGATTAAATCTTTGTGAACCTTAGAATATAACTCCTTGAGTAGTAGTAAGCTAAACCATCCAAAGAGTGCCTTAGAGTAAGAGTTTATTATCCTAGTGGGTTTTGTAGGCGAGACCCTTTGGTAAGTTCAAAGAGTTGGGGAGAAACGCACACCACAACCTTAGACACACAAGCAACTAAGAATAAGGACGTGACAATTCAACCACCAATAGGAGATAATTAAGGAGTAGTAAAACCTAAGTAAACACATCTTTAAACTATCATACGAGCACACAATAATTAGACATAGACTACCACCACCTTAGTTTAGATAATTAGATAATAGTAGAGTAATCGGTGAAATACCAAACCCCCAAATCCAAACCCCGAAATTCGTACTTTTCCTTTTTTTAAAAAAATATAAAAAAGATAAAAAAAATAATCTTCTTCAACCCCAACCTTAGTGTAGTAACTTCTCACTAGCATTCCTATTCCCCTAGAGAACGATATCAATTCCCGTGGCTTACCCTAATTCTACACTACAACGATTAGGTTCACTGCCTAGGGTGTTGAAAAACTTGCTAGACGAAAATGAAGTTCCTTTGACCCCGAACGACGCATGTAGCGTTATCACCATCCAAAGTGACTAGAGCAGCCGAGGATCCAGCCTTTAAAGTTCCAGCATCCCTTTGACTCTGCTGATAGGAAGAGTATCTCACTTCATCACCAGCTTTCCTATCCTTGCACTCTTTGGAAAGTGACCCATCGATGACATGTAAAGCACTTGACCTTCTTTTGTCAAACCTTGCTGGATCTCTTCCACGGAAACCAAACTTCCTTCCAAATCTTACGCTCAAATCTCTTGATGTCCATAGAGAGCATGGCCACTTGCCACTTCAACTTCATCTCTTCCATATCCAAGTGATCCACATTCGAAATCCTCATATGCAAGTTCTCACCGAGGGTCATAATCAACAAAGAAGGATCCAAGAACATCTTCCATGATACCACTAGTTTTAGATTGAGAACTTGATGGAGTGGTAGTGTAAGATGATGATGAGTAAGTTGGACTTGGAGCATGGATCATCTTAGGGGTGGAGGCCCCAACAAATTACGTGTGACTAGCGGTGGATGATGAGCGAAAGGACTTCTTACATCATGTTCAAGAGCTTTAAGTTTGTTGTACATCTCATCAAAGTAAGCATATCCACCCCTTTAGCTTTGAAAGCAATGCTTACTTGTAGCCAGGATTGAGGTAAAGATCGCAAGAACTTAGAATTACAATCATCATTATCCGGCTTTGCCTTCAGCTGATTCAACTGACTTAAAATCTTGTGAAACCTGTCATAGCCCTTGTGAATTCCTTCCTCTTCAGAGATTTGAAATTCTTCAAACTGTTGTCTCAGCATCGATTTTCTCATTCTCCTAGACTCCTCATTCCCACCAAACTTTGCCTTGATTGCTAACCATATGTCCTTAGCATCTTGCATGTAGTGAAAATCACTCAAGTGATCCTTAGGAATAGCTTGAAGAAGAATCGTCTTAACTTTGGTTTCTCTCGAACCGCCATAACTCTTGAAAGCAGATTTGGAGGAACATAAATAAGATTACCATCGAGATCATGGCGGTTCTCTTCATTGTTTCCCTTCCTTACAATCTCCATAGATTCCAATCAATGTTGGAGATCCATTCGCATCTTCATTGCCCATAAATCGTATTCCTCCTTTTTAAGGTAAGGAAACTTAGCATTCTTTGTTCGAAAGACTTAGTTGTTGCGGATGGGTGGTGTTTTGGTTGTTGGTGACTTGATATCAACATCGATCCGAGCATGGTGTATGTTGTTTTGGTTGTATGGGTGTTTAGTAAAGACATTCTTAGTATTGTAGAGACTACAACTTTGGCTCGATACCACTTGTTGAAACTTGTAGACCTTGATAGATCTTGAGCACTCGTAGATCGTTAGTATTGCTTATGTAATCACAAACAAACTAATAGAAAATCTCTACAACTTGTATTCTTTAGCGGAAATCAAACACAAGTACAAATACATATAACTAAGAACTCGTTGATCCTCTATGGATCTTTATATTGATACTAAAACTTTTGTTTTCAAGTCGTACATCATTCATTCTATTGTGTTCCTTTTATAGACAAGGAACCTAAACCGTTCCCAAAGCAACGATAAACATAAAACTAAATAAGATATACATTATAACTTCCTAATAAAACTCATGCATATCCTAACTAAATATATACTAAGCGAATAACTATCTCATGACAACCATCTACGGTTTCACTACTTGATGAATTAGAACTAACAGATTCCACACTTCTTCACGAGAATCCTTTAGCGGTAATTTCGACATAATTCATACTTCACATAATTCCCAACATCAAATCGCATTGGTCAAATCGGAGGATTTTCAAACCGCTGGAATACAAACCGCTTAAATCAAACCTCTTTTTATCAAACCGCTTCTTATCAAACCTCTTAACTCAAACCGCTTCTTATCAAACCACTTAGATCAAACCGCTGAGGACAAACCGCTTGAGTCAAACCGCTAAAGACAAACCACTTGAGTCAAACCGCTTAAGTCAAACCGCTTACGTCAAACCGCTTAAGTCAAAACGCTTAAGTTAAACCGCTTCCGATGCAACGAATCTATATAAACCGCATCCAAGAACTTGACAAATCGCTTCCTTGATCAGATCAAATCGAACCCAAACGACATCAAACCGCATATAAGAAAATAGTATGAGACTCAAACCGCTTCCTTAAAACTCTTCAAAAACTAAACTTTTCCAATCCAAAACACTATAACCAAGATGAATTATGCCTTCCAAACCAAAACCTAAGCACTTATGATGATTCTAAACACAAAAGTACAATCAAAATTCAAACTTTAACACATTTAGGGTATAGAATTTGAATCAACAAAACACACAAATAACCAATCTTGATGATCTAACCATGGATTTTGATACTAATTGTTGGATATTGGTTATTGTAACACACAAATAATTAATTATATGGTTTGAATCTTAGCAAGAAATTTAGAGAGAGAAAGTGGGAGATGGGATCCTCTCTAGAAAGAGAAGTGAGAAAAACAAATAGAAGGTTAGATTAATAAATGAAAGGTCCAACCATCTACCTTGGGAGGTAGAGGTTATTTATAGTTTTACATGTCGCCTCTGTTGGGATGTGGATCGGGGCATATAGTGGGTAAAGACCCGTCCGTCCTCTCACGGTGTTACTCTAACTAACTAACTAACTAATAGATAATGCAATGTGCACGAGCTAACATATGCTAGACAATAATTGGGGTGACCGACACTTTCTATGGATTATATAAATCCTAACAGAATAGGCGCTTCTAGTCGGATCTAACCGGTTCTTGGCCAAAATAACATGTTCTTAATCGGTTCTTACCGTTATTGGCTGAAATAGCTAGTTCTTATCTGGTTCTAACCGGTTTGTACTACTTCTTGGCGGAATAAGCGGTTCTTAGTCGGATCTAATCGGTTCTTGGCGAAATACCGGTTCCTTTTGGATCTAACTATTTATTGGTCGAATAGCTAGTTCTTAATTGGTTCTTCTTGGTTATTAGCCGGAATATCGGTTCTTAACTAGTTCTAACCGGTTCCCTCTTGGTTAAAATTGCTCCGATCGTTTGACATGTATTTCGCTAAAAGCGGAGTTACTGGTTCAAAAGTTATGGCCGTTTGAAGTTTTGACGTAAAAAGTCAACTTTGGTCAAGCCGCAAGTGGTCAAACCGTAAGTATTCAAACCGTAAAAGTTAAAACTCGGTTTTTGATCAAATCGTAGTGGTCTACGAAAGTCTTTGAATGCTTAAAGTCTTGAAGATTAACAAAGCTTTATCGAATGACAAAGAGAGAGAAAAAGTCAAAGAGTCAAAGTCTTCGCTAAAGAGAAAGTCAAATCTTGCACACCAAGTCAAAATCGCAAGTTTATAAGAACTGTTAGTTTCGTTTATAGAAAGTCTTGTAATTCTAGAACATTCTATATTAGATTACTTGTCGCACAAGGATACAATTGTAAATCGACTAGGGTTATCCTTGAGCCTATAAAGGACCCCTAGATTGGCATTAGAGGTGCGAGTCTTAGAGTTTACGATTACAAGTTTAGAGTTTTAGAAGTTCGATATTCTTAGAGTTGTTGAAGTATCGCATAATAAGCGATTTAGAGTTAATAATAAAAGTTATTCTTCTTAACTTTGTTGAGTAAATTCCACATACTTTACAAAGATTGCTCGGTGTTTCTTTGTTAATAACTTAGGATTTATCCAAGGTTATTAAACCTTAACAAGCTAGTAAGTTAGTTTGGTTAGAGTACATCGATCCAACAAGTGGTATCGAGCTTGTGTGGAAACTCGACTAAGAAGAAACCCTACTACAACAAAACCTAATGATGTCGATGAAATTTGTTCCACCACCATCAATCACCTCACTCAGAATTCCAATCATCAAGAAGGGAGAATATGACTTATGGTGTATGAAGATGAGGCAGTACATTGCTATTACAGATCATGCTTTATGGAATGTAATTGTTAATGACAATGAAGTAGTTCCAGAACCAGTAGAGGTTGTTGGACAACCTAAACCACCCAAAGTTGTCTTACCAGTAGCTACCATAAGGAATCAAGAGAAGGCTCTAAATATACTCTTATCTGCTATCCCTGATGGTCATCTATTGAAGTTTCATGATGCAAAAGATGCAAAGCAGCTCTGGGCTGCTCTCAAGACTAGATTTGGAGGAATGAAGCTTCTAAGAAGATGCACAGAAACCTACTAAAACAATAGTTTGAAACTTTCACAGTTGGTGAAAGAGAGTCTTGATCTTTATATGATAGGTTTCAAAATCTCCTCAACATGTTGGAGTTATACAAGGCGTATATCGATTGAAGATGCTAATCAAGTTTCTAAGGAGTTTGCCATCTTCATGGCATGTGATTGCTACAATGATCGAGGACAACCCGGTTTGGATGTCATGGACTTTGATGATCTCTACAACCATCCGAAGGTGTATGAGCACGAGATGAATGGTTAAAGAAGTTCTAAGTCTCACACAGTGTGCTTTTCTATCATCGAAAAGAAAGGCGATTTCCATTAAAAGTCTTGCTTCTCCAACTCAAAGCACGTGGCTCAAAGTCTTGTCTCGTATGTTGCTCCCATCCATGCTCAAGAAGCCCCACCAACTACTATGCACTCGGATGAAGTTGTGTGTTCCTTCTTTACCGTCACCTATGAAGAAGATCTCTCCGCATTGAAGAGGATGCTTTGGAAGAAATTGATATCGGTGGCAATTAGCAATGATTACCGCAAGGATCAAGAAGTACATGAAGAAAACAGAAAGAATATTGACTTCAAGCCAAAACAAGGAATCACTTTTGACAAATCAAAAATTGAATGCTTCAATTGTCAAAAGATCGGACACTTTGCAGGGAGTGCGATTGCTAAGTATCAAGCAAATAGGATGGTGAGAAACCAAAGTCGGAGCTCAAAGAAATCCCATTACGAAACCAAAGCTTTGGTTGCTCAAGAAAGTTTATCGAGGTTGATCGGAGTCTTGAATTTGATGATGAACCAAGGTAACCTATTGTATGGTAGCGATGGAAGAAGAAGTTGAAGATTCGATGGAAGAATTGGTTTGAGCCTTTGCTTTTGATGAGGAACCCGAACATGCCGCTTTGGAACCCATAGATTGTCTTGGAGGATTTGATTGGAGCTTGGAATGTGAAGATGATCCCGTCCTACTTGCAATGGTAGCTACTTCACCAAGTCCATCCCTATCTCTCGAGGGCAACCTGTAAGAGGAGCTTAAAGATCATTTGATTGTAGATAGTGGTTGCTCGGAAGCATGACAGAGACAAGGATATTCTCATCGATTTTAGATCTATTAGTGGAGGAAGAGTTGCATTTGGGAATGATCCCAATGGAGGAAGAATTACTAGGAAAGGAACCATCAAAGCGGGACGTATTGATTTTGAGAATGTTAGATATGTGAAGGAGCTCAAGTTCAACTTATTGTCGCCTCTCAAATTTGTGATAAAAGCACCATGTGTTATTCATCGACACGTAATGTCTCATCCTTTCCTCTCGAATTCAAGCCCGTTGATGATAACTTGGTAGTACTCGAGTACCAAGAACCAATGATGTGTATAGTCCGGACATGAAGAGTCTTCACTCTTATGGGAGAGCCACCTTTAGTGGCAAAATCAACAATCAAGAAGCACATTAGTGGCATAGAAGATTAGGCCATGTAAATTTCAAGAATATCAACAAACTGGTCAAAGGAAAATTAGTTAGAGGTTTACCTTCAAAGACTTACAAGAATGATCACTCATGCTTAGCATGCAAGAAGGGTAAACAACACAAATCTTCATGCAAGAAGCTTGAGGAAAGAACAATTAGAGAACCATTGGAGCTGTTACATATGGATCTGTTTGGACTTGTCTCTGTGGCAAGTTTAAACAAGAAAAAGTACTGCTTGGTTGTTACAAATGATTGCAGTAGATTCAGTTGGGTATTTTTCTTGGGATTTAAAGATGATACTTTTGATGCTATTCAGACTCTAATAATAGCACGTGAAAACCAATTGAGACTCAAGGTTAGAGGTATTAGATGTGATAATGGGACCGAATTCAAGAAAAAGCTTATGGATGAATTTTGTGCTAACAAAGGAATCAAGAGGAGTTCGAGATTGCAAGAACACTACAACATAATGGTGTTGCAGAGGAAGAATAGGACTTTGATTGAAGCAGCGAAACTATGCTTGTAGATTCACAACTACCTATTCAATTACGGTCAAATCAGGTACCGCTTGCTATGTACTTAACAGTATCACCACCAAACCACAAATGAAGACACCTTATGAGTTGTTGATGGGCAACAAACCCAACATTCGAATTATGAAGCCTTTTGGATGCCCTCTCACTATTTTAAACACAATTGATAACTGGGAAAGTTTGATGGCAAGTCGGAAGAAGGATATTTATTGGGATATTGTACCAACAAGAAGGGCTTTAGAGTGTACAATGAGTCACTAAGAAATTTCAAGATTGTCTTCATGTTGAGTTTTAGAAGATCAAGAGAATCGAAGGGTAAAGGTCATGATTGGATGTTTGATCTTGAAATTTTAACTCCTTCTATGAATTATGTACTGTCCGAGAAGAAAATCAACCTGCACAATGGAGAAGATTCATAGTATGTTGTTCATGGAGTTTCGATTCGACCCCAGACGGTCAAGTTTTGTCACACAAGTATTCACCACTTGTGAATGGTCAACCGTAACAAACTTCAAACAATGCGGAACCAAATGCAATGAAGATCGGAGAGTAGTAGTGTTTCCCAGTGTCGTTATGTCCCAACGATGCCAATGCGATGAAATAATCAAACGAATAGTGATCGAGAGAATTTGAATCGGAAAAAGAGTTATGATTGATTATAATTATACCTAAAGAAAAAGTTTATAAATTACAGGGGCTTAAATGCAAATTAAAGAAAATTAAAAGATAAATTATATTAAATAAACGCTATCACTATTTTTAAAATGATGTTTTGATTTTTCTTTTATAAAATAAATTAAAACTACGTAACGTATAAAAGAAAATGTGAAACTGAAACAATATTAATCCTAAAAATATAAAAATGACATTTTACAAACCTAATGATAAGAGAAAATTTTTAGAAAAGAAAATTATTTTTATTACTATTTATCTAATTATTATTAATTAAAAACTATTTTTACTTATTTAATAATACCCTAAAATACAAGAAAATATGAAATAAAGCTAGAAAAATGAAATTATGACTTAGAAAATCTAAAATAACTAAAGAGAATTTTCAAAACTAATTTTGTATTTTTCGATTATTTTCTATTTTCTATGAATTAAAAACTATTTAAAACTACTTAAATTGCTAAAATTACAAATTAAACTAAGAAAAATCTGGAAAAATATTTTTTGCTTTTTATATTTATCTTAACCTAGGAAAATGAAAACTTATTTTTTGAAGTTTTTCTGATTTAATTGTATTAAAAGCTAATTAAAATTGCCTAAAACTGCTTTTAAATGAAGAAAAATAGCAAACAAACTAGAAAAATATGAAAATTTCAGAAAAGTCTAAATTAATATTCGAATCTATGAAAATATAAAAACAATGGCTTATGTGTAGGATTATGAAGCTGCGTGACAAGTGCTTATAAATAAGCACTTGAAATAAGCTAAAGGCACCAAATGAGCACCAACGATTACGAAGCTATAATATGCTAAAACTACTTAAAAGCAACTAATTACAACTATCCTAAACCTCTAAATCCAAGCTACAGATTTGATGATTTGAAATTAAGTGCCAAAAAGATTTTATACTACTTTGTAGCTTGAAAATAAGCTACTCAAATAAGTCGGAAATCAAAACCGGATATTGGAACCTAAAGTAGACCTGGCTAGGAACTTAAAACCAAAATGAGCCCGAGATAAGCTCAATTGAGCTTTTGACAAGCTCTGCAAGAAGTTGTGCACACTCGGTATATCATGAGTCGGTGGTGCGAGGAGATAAGCCCTTTTGACAAGCTACTTTGAGGCTTGTACAAAATTACTAAAAATCTACAAAAATCATTTTAAGAAACTTGACCAATTGAAGTTTTAAACCCAAAGTTTCAATGAATTTGAACCAAAATGAATCAATGAAAAATCACCCAAGTTGGGTGGCCGAATTTTCACTTTTTTGACTTTTGAAGCAATTTTGAAACTTTGACTTTAATGAGATTTGAAGCTAAATTTATGAACCGAAAATGATGTTTTGAGCTATTATAAAGCTTGATTAAGCTACTCCTATGAATTATGAACACAATGCAAACTTTTGGTTTTACAAATTTTAATGATTATGAAATTAAGACATGATTAGATGCATTTTGACTTAAAGCTTTCTAAGATGCAATATAACGATGACTAAAATTGATTCAAGTGGACCTAAATGAGACTAATGTAGACAAATTTTAAGCACAAACCAAAGCTCAAGCTCAATTATAACTACTTATCCAAACACAGTTTTAACTATTTGATTAACTCTACTTACTCTACCTAAATTAAATCCTAATTCTGATTCACTTATACTAATAATTATGACCTAATACCAATTAAATGAGCAAGTATAAACTAAAACTTAATAACAAATCAAGTTTAGATATAGATGTGCAAACTCACTTGAGTCCACACCACTATGGCTTGCCAAATATTAAAGTACCACTATCCTAAATCATTTTAAACCCAATTCTAACTCGTAATCAACCCATATCCAACACCGCATCCACCAATACCCATTTCCATATCTGTTAAACCCAAAGCTTCACAAAGTTGACTTTTGTTGACCATAGTACCAAGTTTGCTTGAAAATGACTTACTTAAGCTTACTCAAAGCTATAAACAGACTTGAATAAGCTTATTTGAGTTGTAATAAAGCTATTTGAAGCTTGATGTTTAATAGCATGTTTAAAACAGATATGATTATAGAAAATGGAAAACAGAAACTTTAACCAAACTTTGAATTGATCTTGAAAATTAAATACAACCGATACAATAGCTTAAGTTTGATACAAGGAGGATTAAAATACAATTTTAAGACTTAATTAAAACTCAAACATAAAACGACATACATAGAAATTAAAAACTAAAGACTACTCCTTGTCCTCCTTCTTCCTTCTATTTATATGCAAAATGCATTCTCTCTCTTCGAGCATTTCCCACTAATAATCTCGAGCCATTGGATTATTTGAAGCCCTTTTGGCCGTTGATGGCTTTTGGCGGAAAACTAGATATGCCATTGGGACCGATAACTTGGGCGAGGAAGGAAGCATTTAATGCATCTTGGCTTGGGGTGTTTGGAGGGTAGGAATGTGATGATGATGGAGTGTGAATAGGAGTTGCGGTGTGTGTAGGTGATGATGATGGAGGAGGAACCCGTGAGCGGAATTGACCATGGGTTTGACCGGATATTAATAATAGGCAAAGGGTCAAAGGTGATATTGGGTGGTTCATAGGTGGGTTTGGCGGTTGAGGTATATTGGCAAGGGTCAAATACAAAGGGTCATGGCTTGTTATACAAGGACTTGTTTTGTAATTTCGAAAAACAAGGGACCAAAGCTGCCATTTCTGATTTTCCAGGGACCAATCATGTACATTCTGAAATTATAATCCAAGGGCCAAACTTGACAATCTCCAATATTCCAAGGACCAAACTTGTCATTTTTGAAACTCAAAGGACTAAACTTGTAATTTCTCAAAACTTTTGACATTTTTCACCAAAGGACTAATTATGACAAGTTATGATTTTAAAAGGACCTTTGGTGACTTTTCTTTTGAAATAAGTGCTCAGGGACTATTTCTGACAACTTTTGAAACTTGGGGACTGAAAGCGCCAATTATGCAAACTTAGCTCATTTTCATCGATTTTAAACATTTTGCATCCGAAACATATAAAATGCAATTTTGAGATATTTTCAATATTTTGATGCATTTCGAGCATTTTAAATGTTTTGCGCTCAGATTGACCAAAAATGATGAGTATTTACACACTCATCAATCCCCACACTAAACTATTGCTAGTCCCTAGCAATCTTTTGAGAAAACTTAATGGATTTGAATCTCTTTACCAAAAGCCATTACTCGGAGTAGCCAAATGTTTCAGTTCAAGTAAGAACTATGGTACACCGATAACCATATGATTTTGAGCAAACCACCGACTTTCAACGGATTTGATTTGTCTTTACCGTGCCGCTTGCTTCGGACTAGCCAACTCTTAGATAAATTATCAATATTATCTTTGGTGAGTGATTACCAATTATGGTTTTCCAATCGCCTTTACCACAAGCCATAAACTTGCGGGCTAGCCAACTCTTCACTAATTAAAGATATGGTGAAATTGAATACCATACAATTTTGGGCAAATTGCAAGCCGTCAACGGATTTGAGATATCTTTACCAAGAGCCGTTTGCTCTGGATTAGCCAATCCTTTTGTTTATTAGACATGGCGGATGATAACCATAAGTCGAGTAAGTGCAAAACACTTACTCCAAAAAAATTTTGGCCAAAATGGGGAATTGGGTGGTATAATTACATGATAAAATTCGTGAGAATTCCCCCACACTAGAAATGAATATTGCCCTCAATATTCAAAGTACCGCAGTTATGCCAAACATAGAACGTAAAGGGAAATACTACGGCCATTATTTTGAAAGATTTTTTTTTTTTTTTTTTTTTGAAACTTTTATATACAACAATGGGGCAACTCCCCACACTAGGGTGGTAGAAAGTAGAAAGAAGTCGAAATATGGGTGAAAACCCATATGGCATGCTCTTGTTTTTGATTCCCGAGTCGCTAGCTTGACTCGATCCCGCATTCATTGGTTCATGGGAAAGTTTGTAGATCCGGACAACCACAGGAGGAATGTCCTCTCCAAAATAATGCTTCAACCGATGACCATTCACTTTAAAGTTTGGACCATCGGGTTGAGATAACTCAATGGTTCCATATGGAAATACTTTAGTGATGGTGAATGGTCCGCACCGGTGGGATTTTAGTTTTCCCAGAAAATCTTCAATCTTGAATTGAAAAGAAGGACTCGATCACCGACGTTGAAAACGCGGTTTTGATTTTGAGTCATGAATCTTCTTTGTCTTTTCTTTGTAGATCAAAGAGTTCTCGTATGCTTGATCACGGAGTTCATTTAATTCATTCATTTGAACTTTCCGGTGATCACCGGTATCTGAATATCGAAGTTGGCATGTTTCAAGGCCCAGTATGCCTTGTGCTCAAGCTCAACCGGCGGATGACATGCCTTCCGTATACAAGCTTGTATGGAGTACACCGATGGGTGTTTTATAAGTCGTCACGGAAGGCCCAGTCGTCATCTAGCTTATCCGACCAAGAGGCACGGTTTTCGCCTCTTCCTTTCAAGAATTCTTTTAATCCCTCGGTTGGAAACTTCCACTTGCCCACTTGTTTGGGGTGGTGCGCAGAGAGAGACGGTGAGTTACACCATACTTTTGCATGACTCTATCAAACCGGTCATTGCGAAATCGTACCACGATCACGATTATAGCTCGTGGAGTTCCAAACCTAGCAAAAAGAGATTTTAAGAATTTCACAACAACTCGGGCATCGTTGGTAGGCAAAGCTTTCGCTTCAACCCATTTTGACAAATAGTCAACGGCCACGAGTATGTATTTATTACCGCGAGATGAAGGAAATGGCCCCATAAAGTCAATGCCCCATATGTCAAAAATCTCACACACTTGAATGGCGTTTTGCGGCATTTCATTTCTTTGTGAGATATTTCCGTGACGTTGACAAGCGTCACAAGTTTTGACAAATTCATGGGCATCCTTGTAAATCGTAGGCCAATAGAATCCGGAATCAAACACCTTCTTGGCGGTGTAGTTGGGGCTATGATGTCCCCAAGAGGTCCGAATGGCAAGCCTTGAGAATGTCAATGGCTTCGACCATACACACATCGCTGATGACTTGATCCGCGCAAATTTTGAATAAGTAGGGTCGTCCCGAAATAATGTTTTACATCTTTAAAGAATTTGTTTTTCTATTGGGACGACATCCCTTTCACCACAAAGTTACCCGCATGGTAATTTGCAAAGTCAAGAAACCATGGGGTAGAAGAGTCTCCACGAAAAGAAACCACATTGAGTGTTTCGAGAGGAAATGTTTCGTTTATTTCCTTTTCTCGAACACATCCCGGTGAGGGTTTTCTAGACGGACGAGATGATCGTGACCTGTGTTCTCGGCTCCTTTTTATCACGTATAATGATATCAAATTCTTGTAGGAGGAGAACCCAACGGAGCAATCTCGGCTTTGCATCTTGTTTTGCAAAGAGATATTTGAGAGCCGAGTGATCCGTATACACCACGCATTTGGTCAAGATAAGGTATGGTCGAAACTTTTCAAACGCATACACCACGACTAATAATTCTTTTACGTAGTGGTGTAATGGGTTTGAGCTTGATCATAGTCTTACTTGCGTAGTGGATAGGCTGAAAATGCTTGGTTTTCGTTGCCCCAAGACCGCACCGATAGCAAAATCACTTGCATCGCACATGAGTTCAAAGGGTAAATCCCAATCGGGGCAACTAGAATGGGTGCTTCCGTAGCTTTTTCTTTAATGTTTCAAAAGCTTGATGCACTCGGTGAGAAGATAAAAGGAGCATCTTTTCAAGAAGATGGGTCATAGGCGAGCGATTTTAGAAAAATCTTGTATGAATCTCGATAAAACCCGGCATGACCTAGAAAACTCCTAATACCTTTGACGGTAGTAGGATGAGGCAATTTAGCAATAACATCAACTTTTGCTCTATCTACCTCAATCCCATTTTGGAAATCTTATGGCCAAGGACTATGCCTTCTTTGACCATAAAGTGGCTCTTCTCCCAATTTAGACAAAGATTGGTGTCTTCACACCGTTTAGCATTTTATCTAAATGGGAGAGACATGTTTGAAATGAGTCCCCAATGACCGAGAAGTCATCCATAAACACCTCCATTGTTTCCCGATCATGTCGTGGAAAATTGCCATCATACATCGTTGGAACGTGCCGAGCGTTACATAGGCCAAAAGGCATACGTCTGTAGGCAAAAGTTCCGTATGGGCGGTGAATGTGGTCTTTTCTTGATCCAACGGATCAATGGGGATCTGAAAATAACCCGAGAAACCATCAAGGAAACAATAGTATTCGTTCCTGCTAATCTCTCAAGCATCCGATCCATGAAGGGTAGAGGAAAATGGTCTTTACGGGTGGCTTCGTTTAACTTGCGATAGTCAATACACACACGCCATCCCGTAACCAATCGAGTTGGAATTAACTCGTTTTCTTCATTTGTGACAACAGTTATGCCACCCTTTTTGGAACACGTGAATGGGGCTGACCCAAGGACTATCGAGATCGGGTAAATTAAACCGGCATCAAGAAGTTTGAGAACCTCTTGTTTGATAACCTCATGAATCTTAGGATTCACCCTTCTCTCGATGTTGAATCGCTGGTTTGAAGTCATCCTCCATCAAGATTTTGTGAGTACAAAACTCGGGGTTGATACCCTTAATGTCGGAGAGTTTCCAAGCAATTGCTTGCTTGTGTGACTTCAAGACCTTTATGAGAGCGATCTTCTCCTCCTCGCTTAAGTCTTTAGCAATTATGACGGGTAATTTATCATCACCCTCCAAGAATGCATACTCGAGATGAGGAGGTAGGTCCTTAAGTTCAACCTCGGAAATTCTTGATAGATGTTTGTCTTGATTTGATTTCCTCAATTGTGATCTCTTTCGGAGGAGTGAAGGTAATGGATCTTCATTTAACAATTGCTCAAGATAAAGGATATCTCCTCCGAATCATAAACACCATCAATTCCGTGGAATTGATTCATCACTAGCAAGAAACTCATCGATCTCTTCCAGAAGAAGTCACCTCCCTCAAACGGAGTGAGAGAGGGAAGAGTCGGCAATGATTGGTTGAGAAGATGTGGTGGAATCCCCACTCACGAAATTATGAAAATAACCAAGAAACTCTTGAGAGTACTCCTCTAAAGCAATATCAATTACATCGACTCGATTAACCGATTCAAGATCATAATTTGAGGAGTACCTCGAAGTTTGATCAAGGTTAAAGGTGAAAGACTTCATTACCCACACGTAACGTGATTTCTTGCTCAAATACATCAATGAGAGCACGGCCCGTTCTCGTGAATCCTCGTCCAACAATGAGGGAACCCGATGATCGACATCGAAATCAACAACCACAAAGTCACCGGAAAATGGAACTTTCCTACTTTCACGAATACATCCTCGGCGATGCCAAGAGGACGCGATATAGAACGATCGCAAGCTCAAGAGTCATGCGGTAGGAATAAGTTCGGAAGAGAAAGTTTCTTCCATCTTGAATAAGGCATCGATTGATGCTTGCACCAAGATCGGCAAGGGCAAAGCATTCAATCATCCCCGGAAAAACACAAGGAAGAAGAAATTTTCCAGATCTCCAAGCTTCTGGAAGCTTTTTAATGAATCTGGCCGAGCGCTCTCGTTCAAAGGAGTCTTAGCCATTTCAAACAGTTTTCCTTGTTGCTTAACATGTGTTTGAGAGTTGATGCAAACTTGGGCATCGAGATGATGGCATCCGCATAAAGCTTATGTCAAAATGTAGTTCTTGGAAAATTTGAAAAAATTTTTCCATTTGATGACCGGCTTTTTCATGGAGCTTTGCTCATTTAAACGTGATGGGTAAGGAATAGAAGTTTTGGATTTGGGGTTTTCAACCGGAGGTTCAAAACAACTCTGTGTTTGGTTTTGGGTTTCGGGACAACCCGAGGATGGACATTCTTGGTACCTCCGTTATTAGTAGGAAGTTCCTTGTCCTTTGTCGCCTCGGGTTCACTTTCCACTACCTTCGGAGAGAAGAAGAAGAGGTAGTAGGAATAGCGGGTCCATCATATGAAGCACCACTTCGGTTGTGATCGCCTTTGCATCGCCCCTCGGATTAGCGATCGTGTTGCTAGGTAAAGTACCGAGCCCGAGGGTCGATCATTTAAAGACTTCTTAATGTCGAAATCGGCTAACCAACAACCTATTCATTTCCTCTTGGGATTTCATGAATTGCTTCAACAACTCATCGATGATGGTCCAGTTGGAACAATGGCTTGATTTTGCACGGAAAATTCGCCTCTATTGTTTGGATTAGGGCCTTGATTTTGAAAATTTCCTTGATTATTGCCATGAAAATACCACGGTTGAAATTTCCACGACCTTGGTTTCTATTAAAATTTCCTTGGTGTTGGAAGTTTTGACTTTGATTTTGAAAACCGTTATTTTGACTAAAATTACCTTGGTTTTGAAAACCTTGGTTTGTTCTATTCGATTTTGATTACGGTTTTGGTTTTGAAAAACGGGTGGTCCAGGTAGTGGTTAGGGCGGTGGTTCGGGTCTATAGGAGCACGGTATTGGTTGCCTCTGGATTAGAAATCCGCCCAGCGTTTGCTTCAAAGGGTTACCATCGGTGGCCATACAGTTGTAGTAGGCATGGGGCCACCGCATGTAACACGAGACTTCCACTTTCTTAACTTCAGTAGGAGGTGAAGTTTGTGGAAAAAAAACTTTCTTTTGGTTGGAGAGAACCAAAGCTTGAATTGCTTCAGTGAGTTTGTCAATCTTAGCATCGGTGCTAGATTGACTCACGAGCGATGAAGTAGAAGGACCAACACCGACTTGGGAAACAACCGGTTTGCTTCGTGCGGTCGGACTTTAGACTTGTTTTCAATGATCGCTAAAGCTTCTTTGACGGTTTGCTCAAGAAATTTCCTCCGTGGAGGAATTGAGAGAATCTTGATCGATTGACTCACTCCATTATAGAAAGTATCGAGTTGCATCAACTCGGAGAAACCGTGGTGAGGACATTTGCGAGCAACTCCTTAAAACGATCCCACGATTCACTGAAGGATTCATCAAACTTTTGTGTGAACTTGATGATTTCATTTTAAGACTCGTGGTTTTGGAAGGTGGATAAAATTCATTCACAAATTTCTTCACCGTGTCTTCCCATGTTTCAATTGATTGAGGGGTTGTTTTCAAGCCAAATCGGGCTTGTCCTCAAGAGAAAATGGGAATGAAGAAGCTTGACAAAGATCTGTAGGGACATTCTTGTATTTGATGGTAGATGCAATCTTGTTAAACCATCGAATATGAGCATGAGGATCATCCCGCTCAAAACCATAGAATTGACTTGAGGTTACAAGATTCATAACCCGGTTTTGAGTTCAAAATTTTCACCACAATGGTTTGGATAACAATAGCATCTCCATACCCGTCGATGGGTGCCTTGGAGAAGCTCACACATAGGGCGTTCTTCCGCCATGATAACGGAAGTAGTGTGAGCGATCCGGATCTCGATCCGGTGATGGGCGAGAAAGTCTGGACACGCCTTCTTGGAATCTTGACAAGCTCACGAAATGGGCTTACAGATCTAGAAGAGCGAGTGCGCATACACTAGAGTTAACTCTAAGAGATCTCGAGTTAAGGAAGGAATTATGAAAATGAATTATGAAAATGGGGTAAGAAGAATCTTTTGGGTTTTATGGTTTTGAAAAGTAGATATAACAACAAATCCAATTAAAACAATATCGAGGCAAAACAACGGTGAACTTAAACCAATAATCACAAGATGAATGGCTTCTTTGAAAAAGGTACACCAATCACTAGGACACAAAGGCAAGTTTTAATCTTTGGTTCGGGAACTTATTATGGTCGTACCCCCAGTTAGGTAGTACACTGCCTTGGTTTGCGGTGGTAATTTTTATGTTGTTATTATTAAACAAAGAAAACGACAAATCTTTTTGTATTTTTATCTTTGATATATATATAGAAACAAAAGAAAAATATTTTTGTGTTTTATACGTTTTGAGATGTTTTGGGTTTTGGATTTTTATAAGAAAATATATATAGATATAGATAGATGGTATGAACAAGGAGTGAATATTCAAATCACTAATCGCTAAACGGAAGATAATTAGCACGACTCCCCAAGAAGGCGCCAAAATTTGATTCGACCCCAGACGGTCAAGTTTTGTCACACAAGTGACCACTTGTGAATGGTCAACCGTAACAAACTTCAAACGATGCGGAACCAAATGCAATGAAGATCGAGAGTATAGTGTTTCCCAGTCGTTAAGTCCCAACGAGTTGTGCGAGAATAATCAAACGAATAGTGATCGAGAGAATTTGAATGGAAAAGGGTTATGATTGATTATACCTAAAGAAAAGTTTATAAATTACAGGGGCTTAAATGCAAATTAAAGAAAATTAAAAGATAAATTATATTAAATAAACGCTATCACTATTTTTAAAATGATGTTTTGATTTTTCTTTTATAAATTTAACTTAAAAACTACGTAACGTACAAAAGAAAATGTGAAATTGAAACAATATTAATCCTAAAAATATAAAATGACATTTTACAAACCTAATGATAAGAGAAAATTTTACAAAAAGAAAATTATTTTTATTACTATTTATCTAATTATTATTAATTAAAAACTATTTTTACTTATTTAATAATACCCTAAAATACAAGAAAATATGAAATAAAGCTAGAAAAATGAAATTATGACTTAGAAAATCTAAAATAACTAAAGAGAATTTTCAAAACTAATTTTGTATTTTTCCGATTATTTTCTATTTTCTATGAATTAAAACTATTTAAAACTACTTAAATTGCTAAAAATTACAAATTAAACTAAGAAAAATCTGGAAAAATTATTTTTTGCTTTTTATATTTATCTTAACCTAGGGAAAATGAAAACTTATTTTTTTTGAAGTTTTTCTGATTTAATTGTATTAAAAGCTAATTAAAAATGCCTAAAAACTGTTTTAAATGAAGAAAAATAGCAAACTGAACTAGAAAAATCTGAAAAATTCAGGAAAAGTCTAAATTAATATTCGGATTCTATGAAAAATATAAAAATAGTGGCTTATGTGTAGGATTATGAAACTGCAGTTACAAGTGCTTATAAATAAGCACTTGAAATAAGCTAAAGGCACCAAATGAGCACCAACCGATTCTGAAGCTATAATATGCTAAAACTACTCAAAAGCAACTAATTACAACTATCCTAAACCTCTAAATTACAAGCTACAGATTTGATGATTTGAAATCAAGTGCCAAAAAAGCAGATTTTATGCCTACTTTGTAGCTTAAAAATAAGCTACTCAAATAAGTTGAAACTCAAAACCGGATATTGGAACCTAAAGTAGACACGGCTAGGAACTTATGGACCAAATCTGAGCCGAGATAAGCTCAATTGAGCTTTTGACAAGCTCTGCAAGAACATGTGCACACTCAAGGTATATCTTGAGTCGTGTGCAGGCGCTTATAAGCCCTTTTGACAAGCTACTTTGAGCTTGTACAAAATTACTAAAATCTACAAAAATCATTTTAAGAAACTAGACCAATTGAAGTTTTTAAACCCAAAGTTTCAATGAATTTGACCCAAAATGAATCAATGAAAATCACCCAGGTTGGGTGAAACCGAATTTTCACTTTTGACTTTTGAAACAATTTTGGAAACTTTGACTTTAATGAGATTTGAAAGCTAAATTTATGAACCGAAAATGATGTTTTGAGCTATTATAAAGCTTAATTAAGCTACTTCTATGATTTCTAACACAAAACAAACTTTTGACTTCACGATTTTGAGCAGTTATGAAATTAGAGATGATTTGATGCAATTTTGACTTAAAGCTTTCTAAGGTGCAAACTGACGACTAAAATGATTGAATCTAATAACCTAAATGAGACTAATGTAGACATTTTAAGCACAAACCAAACCTCAAGCTCAATTTAACTACTTATCCAAACACTAGTTTCTAAGCGATTTTATGAATTAAAATCGATTATTACTAGACTAATCTAAACTAATATTAAATAAAGATCAAATAATACTAATTATAACTAAACTACTAAATTCAACAAATTCAAGAAATAGTATATAAATGTTTAGGAGATTTGTCAACACTTACAAGAGGTCCACACACAATGACATGTAAAGCGATATTAAAGTATCACTATCCTAAACCATTTTCAACCCAATCATCCAACTAAGACGCATCCACAATACCCATTTCCATATCAACAACCCAAAGTTTCCCACAGTTGACTTTTGTTGACCAAGTACCAAGTTTGCTTGAATCATTTTATAAGCTTACTCAAAGCTATAAACGACTTGAATAAGCTTATTTGAGTGGATATAAAGCTATTTGAAGCTTGATGTTTAATAATGTTAAAACAGTATTATTATAGAAAATGGAAAACCAGAAACTTAACCAAACTTTGAATTGATACTGAAAATTAAGTACAAGCGATACAATAGCTTAAGTTTGATACAAGGAGGATTAAAATACAATTTTAAGACTTAATTAAAACTCAAACATAAAAACGACATACATAGAAACTAAAACTAAAGACTACTCCTTGTCCTCCTTCTTCCTTCTATTTATATGCAAAATGCATTCTCTCTCTCCGAGCATTTCCCACTAATAATCTCGAGCCATTGGATTATTTGAAGCCCTTTTAGCCGTTGATGGCTTTTGGCGGAAAAACTAGATATGCCAATTGGGACCGATAACTGGACGGGGAAGGAAGCATTTAATGCATCTTGGCTTGGGGTGTTTGGAGGGTAGGAATGTGATGATGATGGAGTGTGGGTAGGAGTTGCGGTGTGTAGGTGATGATGATGGAGAGGAACCCATGAGCGGAATTGACCATGGGTTTGACCGGATATTAATAATAGGCAAAGGGTCAAAGGTGATATTGGACCGGTTCATAGGTGGGTTTGGCGGGGGTTAAGGTATATTGGCGGGGGTTGATAAGGTCATGGCTTGTTATACAAGGACTTGTTTTGTAATTTCCGAAAAACAAGGGACCAAAGTCGCCATTTCGATTTTCCAGGACCAATCATGTACATTCAAATTATAATCCAAGGGCCAAACTTGACAATCTCCAATATTCCAAGGACCAAACTTGTCATTTTGAAACTCAAAGGACTAAACTTGTAATTTCTCAAAACTTTTGACATTTTTCACCAAAGGACTAATTATGACAAGTTATGATTTTAAAAGGACCTTTGGTGACTTTTCTTTTGAAATAGGTGCTCGGGGACTATTTCGACAACTTTTGAAACTTGGGGACTAAAGCGCCAATTATGCAAACTTAGCTCATTTTTCATCGATTTTAAACATTTTGCATCCAAACATATAAAATGCAATTTTGAGATATTTTCATATTTTGATGCATTTCGAGCATTTTTAAATGTTTTGCAGATTCAGATTGACAAAAATGATGAGTATTTACACACTCATCGATCGATGCTCCAAAGCAAAGTTACTAATGAACTAAAATCTTCACTTCTCACGAGCAAGCTATTCAGAGACACTTAATCATATGCTTTTCAAGATGAAATGGCACATTCTTATTCGATGAACAACCGATTTTACAAATTTGAATGATACTTATGGAGTTCCACAGCTCCAATCTTAAGAATTCATAAGAATCATCCAACCGATCAAATCATTGGTCCTTCTACTCGAGTTATGACAAGACACAAAGCTAAGAGTTTTACTACACCTCACAATGCTTTACTTAGCTTTGTGTATAAACAAAACATGTTGAATCATAAGGACCATCAAACCTCCTATTTACTTGTTTTATCTCTCAAGAGGAACCCAAGAATATTGCTCAAACATTGACTAAAGAAAGTTGGGTTGAAGCTATGCAGAAGAACTTCTTCAATTTAAACTTCAAAGTTTGGGTATTATGTGATCTTCCGGATGGGAAGAGAGTTATTGGAACCGATGGGTTTTCGAGTCAAAGAGATGAAAGAGGCAATGTTATCAAGAACAAGGCAAGGTTAGTAGCTCAAGGCTAGAGACGGTGAAGGAGTAGATTATGATGAAGTATTTGCTCCTGTAGCAAGGATTGAAGCAATTAGAATATTTCTTGCTTTTGCTTCATATATGGGATTTCGTGTTTACGGATGGATGTCAAGAGTGCCTTTCTTTATGGCACTATTACGTAAGAGGTGTATGTTAAACAACCTCCGGTTTTGAAGATCCTAAACACCCTAACAAAGTCTACAAGGTGGTTAAGGCTCTTTATGGCCTTCATCAGCACCTAGAGCTTGGTATGAGAGGCTTTCCACATTCTTATTGAAACATGGTTACTGAGAGGGAGTTATTGATAAGACTTTGTTTATCAAGAGAGACAAGAAGGATATCATGTTAGTTCAAGTTTATGTTGATGATATCATCTTTGGAGCTACCAAACAGTCCATGGTTAAGGAGTTTGAGCAGCTAATGTAGAAGGAATTTCAAATGAGTTCAATGGGTGAGTTAACTTTCTTTTTGGGACTTCAAGTTAAGCGGTCAAAGGAAGGTATTTTATAAGTCAAGACAAATATATATCGACATACTTAAGAAGTTCGCTTTTGATGCAATGAAGCCAAGAACTACACCTATTAAATCAATCAACTCATTGGGAAAAGATGAAGATGGACAACTGTTGAAGTCAAGTTATATAGATCAATGATTGGTCGTCTTATGTATCTCATTGCATCAAGGCCGATATCATGTTTGCCGTGTGTTTATGTGCAAGATATCAAGTCTCACCAAAGGTCTCTCATATGAATGCGGTTAAGAGGATTTTAGTTATTTGAAACAACAACCTAAGTTAGGATTGTGGTATCCTAAGGATTCATCTTTTCACTTGGAAGCTTTTTCGATAGTGATTATGCGGTGATAACTATGATGAAGATCAACAAGCGGAGGATGCCAATATCTTGGAAGAAGATTAGTCTCCGGCAATGTAAGAAGCAGACAATTGCAAAGAACATCATCTCTGAAGGCAATATGTGGTCTGCGCAAGTTGTTGTGGACAAGTTTTGTGGATGCGTAATCAACTCTTGGACTATGGGTTAAATTTAAGAATACTCCTATCAATATTGATAATGAGAGTACTATTTGTATTGTGAAGAATCCAGGTTTATCATTCCAAGACAAAGCACATTCTGATTAGGCATCACTTTATCGAGATTGTTATGAGCAGAGACTCATAAATGTGGTCAAGGTCCACACGGATGACAATGTGGTGACTTACTCACCAAAGGCTTTGATGTTTCAAGATTCAATCACTTGGTGGTGAGTATTGGCATGATTAACTCTTGAGCTACATTTAAAGGGAGGACTATAAAGTCTTAGTATAGTCCTATGCATTGTTCGAGGGAGGATATTTATGTATACTTAGCTTTACTGGAGGAATTTGGAAAAGTACTGTTTTTATGAAAGTCTTGCTTGGAAAGTACCGCTGGGAAAGTCTCGCACGTGGAAAGTAATCTTATTAAAGCAATCGCTCCAACGGTAATATTGAGGGTAATTACTACTAACGGTAACTTTGTCATTATAGGTGTGATTTTTCAAATCTCACCTATAAATACCTACTCTCGATTATCCTCTCATCTTGATACTTTAGAATCTTTCCATATTTCTCTCATCACCTCTTTATTATTCGATTATATCTCTTAATTGTGCTCGAAATCAAACAATGGCGAATCGACATACTATTTCCAAGCACAACATGGTGGCGAATTTGGAAAAGACCGAATCTAATGTGGTTTTCATGATATGATTGATTATCTTCTTGGTCGCCAATCGCTTATGCTCTTTTAGTGGAGCGGATATAATTGAACCTGGATTCAAGAATTTTGGGCTAATGCTAGGGATAATATGGAGAATGATGAATATTATGTTCGATCAACGATTCTTTGGAAGAAGCTGTGAAGATTACGTAAGCCTCCATTCGAGAAGACTTATTATTTAATGATGAAGAAGGGCTATTCGCTTTGATAAACAACTCGATTTGGGATCCATTTAGGGATCTTGGCTATGAAGGGTCCTTAATGTAACAAACATTCAAGTCTTTATTTTGTCCTCATTGGAAATTTTTGGTTCATGTGTTGCTCCATTGCATAAGTGCTAAGAGTACCTCTTGGGAGCAGTTTGGGTCAAATATAGCATCTGCTATTGTGGGATTAGATACAAATCATGTTTTTAACTTCTCAAGGCTAATTCTGGATGGAATGCTCTCACATATCTCACATGGATCCAAATGGCTAATGTACCCAAGGTTTATACAGGTTTTCTTGAACAAGCAACTTGCTGATGTGTCAAAGCCTACAAACTTATTGCCTGTTATTGTACAACACGCAAAGATTTTTACCTTTATGGCAAGAAGGAGTGATTTATTCAGAGGTCAAGACACTCTATTAACTCCTTCTATCCTGGAAGTTGTTCAAAGCTATTAGGGATGAAGTCGAGAAGGTGATGACGGTGAAATCGCTTCTCACAAGGCATCGCATCTCAAAGTGTCAGATCTCAAATCTTGCATCACAGTGCTTGCATCCCAAGGTCGCCGCTCACACACTACTTCACAAATCTTGAACAGAAGATTTTGCGGTTCCACCTCCACCATCTCCACATCGTATCTCCACACACGAGGATCATTCATCATCGGTGGAGATGATTCATCATCCGGAGGAGATGAACCAACTATGGAGCCCGAGGTCAAGTTCTCAACAACTATGCTTTATCAAGGAATTGACTCCGTCTGAAGAAATCTTTTGAAGAGCAAGCTAAGGAGTTTAGGCACTTAAAGCTCAAGTATCAAAGGTTAAGGAATTATGTTAAGCCTTTTGTTCAACGTTATCGCTTATGGGTTATGGAAGAGAACAAGCGCCGAAGGCAATTTAAGAAGGCTTCTAAATCCAAGCAGGTTCATAAACCATCTTCTGTTAAATTGGGGAGGAATTTAGAAGAAAAGAATTTGAAAGAAGATGTTGTTAAGGAAAAAGAACCTAAAGGTACTGAAGAGTATGTTATCATTGAAAGTACTGAAGAAGAAAGGACTGAAGGTACTAAACAGCAAAGTACTGCTTTTCATGGAACCTTCAGACAAGAATTAATTACTCCAAGAGTATTAGATTTTGAAGATGAAGCTGGTCCTTCAACTCATTATTCGTGAAGAACAAGTGGTCCTTCAACAATCGCCATACCGTAAGAAGGCGATACACCCAAACCTCGTAAGAATCGCAAGTGATGATCAACTTATTGCTAAAATATTGCATGATTTATCAAAGCCAAAGGGTGTTACTATTTCTGAAGTTGCAGAGGAACAAACAAGAGTTTCTCAACCTGCAATAGATCCTAAAGATAAAGGAAAGGGTATTCTGGTAGAAACTAAGAAGAAAAAGCTAACTTTGGCAGATCTTAGAGCAATTGAAGTATCTAGGAATGAAGAAGCAGCTAGAAAAGTACAAGAAGAACTTAATGCTGAATTAATGGATGAAGTTACTAATGAAGAGGCAATAAATGAAGAAGCAGCAAGGAAATTACAAGAAGAATTGAATGTCAAGATGCCGAACCTTTACAAATCACCTACTCCTGCTTTTATACCCGAAGACCAAATCTTGCTAAAGAAAGGAATGCTATGATGGCTTATTTGAAAGGTCGAGATATAAAGGATTGCGTGTCGAATTATGTTGATATGAAAGACCATGATGTCGAGACAGTAGGCTTATATGAAGGATGTTGCAAGCATCAAGGACTATAAAGATGAAGCTACTTGGACTGAAGCAGAAAGAAAGAAAAGTCTAAAAAGAAAAAGGAAAACTGAAGTTGAAGATACACAGTTTTCAAAGAAATAGAAAGTTGAGCTAAGAACTGAAACTAGGGATGAACTAAGAAATTATCTCAGAGTAGTAGACTTTGAATATTCCAAAGAAGATGCTGATATGAAGATAAACAGATCTTAGATTACTGTTTTTGAAGTTGTGGAATCTAAAGATGGAAGTTATCTGATGTTTCATAAAGATGATGAAAGCTTTAGAGTGTTCAACAGACTATGGGATTTGCTGCACATCATAGATAGAGTGGATCTATTCTATTTATATCATGTGGTGAAAGATTACTTTGAACATCATCCATTAGAAGGAATTGGTTTAGTATTGCTTGGAGATCTCACAACTGCATGGGAAACTGAAGAACAAAGCAGTGATGAAATTTGGAAGAATCAAGAGAATTGGGAAATTGTTTGCTGGAGATTCTTTGAAGAATCTGGAGTACATGTTCTAGAGCTGGAAAATGGAACAATGATTCACATGTTTGCAGATAGAAGATATCCTCTTACAGTTGAGCTTATGAGGAGGATGCTAGAGCATGGAATGGAAGTTGAAGAGGATAATGAAACTGCTTGTATGGTCATCAATCTGCTTTATCAACCGGACTACTATAGTTGAAAATGATGAATAACCGGTATGAATTTTCATTGAATAAATTATTTTTGATAAAATCAAGATTTATTCAGTATCTGCGATCAAACAAAGACTTTAATCAAAATCGCTTGCGCCTTTTAACCAGCTAAATGATTTTTGAAAGGAACCTTTTGTTAAGTAATAAATATTTTAAACAAAGGTTGAATAAATGGTTTTGAGATGGTAACATCAATAGGTTATCAATCCACCATGGTTACAAAAGGATTGGCTAATCCATGAGCAAACGGCTCGTAAAGATATCTCAAATCCGCTTTTAGTTGACAACTTGCTAATAAGTTGTATGGTAATCAACTCACCATATCGCTTAATGTGAAGAGTTGGCTAGCCCACAAGAAAATGGCTTGTGGTAAAGGCTATGGAAAACCATTATTGGTAATTAGTTCACCATTAGATAAAAGAACTAACTAGTCCGAAGGGTACAAATTTTGGTAAAGACAAATCAAATCTGCTGATAGGCGATGGTTTGCTAAAATCATATGGTTATCAATGTACCATGGTCTTACACACCAAAACATTCGGCTACTCCGAGTTAATGGCTTTGGTAAAGAGATTAAAATCCATTAAATTTTAATGATTCACCTCACAGGAGTTAACACACCGGAAGTGATGAGAATAGTATGCAACTTAAACCGGAATTAATGTACAAATAGTTATGTGTTCTTTGTGTTCTTTGAAAAGATGGAGCTTACTTTGGATGATCTTTGTAAAAGAATAAAGATACTTTGATAAGTGCGTAAACTACAATCTAAAGACAAAGACAATCATTCCTTGAAGTCGGAAAAGTGAAAAACTAATCTATAAAGGAACTTGAAGTCAATCAAGTAGAATTCAAGCTAGGGAGGATTGTTGGGATATGAAAGTGTTTGAACGCTTAAAGTGTTGAAGATTAACAAAGCTTTACGAGAATGACAAAGAACTGAAAAAGTCAAAGAGTCAAAGTCTCGCAAAGAGAAAGTCAAAATCGCATATGAAGTCAAAGTACCGCAAGTTTATAAGAACTGTTAGTTTCGTTTATAGAAAGTCTTGTAATTCTAGAACATTCTATATTAGATTACTTGTCGTGACAAAGATACAATTGTAAACCGACTAGGGTTATCCTTGAGCCTATAAAAGGACCCCTAGATTGGCATTAGAGGTACGAGTCTTAGAGTTTACGATTACAAGTTTAGAATTTTAGAAGTTCGATATTCTTAGAGTTGTTGAAGTATCCGCATAATAAGTATTTAGAGTTAATAATAAAGTTATTCTTCTTAACTTTGTTGAGTAAATTCCGCATACTTTACAAAGATTGCTCAGTGTTTCTTTGTTAATAACTTAGGATTTATCCGAGGTTATTAATCCTTAACAAGCTAGTAAGTTAGTTTGGTTAGAGTACATCGATCCAACATATTCAAACCGTAAAGTTAAAACTCAATTTTTGATCAAATCGCAGTGGTCAAATCGCATTGGTCAAATCGGAGGATTGTCAAACCATTGGAATACAAACCGCTTCTTATCAAACCGCTTAACTCAAACCGCTTATCAAATCTTAGATCAAACCGTCAAGACAAACCGCTGAAGTCAAACCACTTAAGTCAAACCGCTTATGTCAAACCGCTAAAGACAAACCGCTTGAGTCAAACCGCTAAGTCAAACCGCTTACGTCAAACCGCTTAAGTCAAAATGCTTAAGTCAAACCGCTTCGATACAACGATCTAGACAAACCGCATCCAAGAACTTGACAAGTCGCCTTGATCGGATCAAATCGCACCCAAATGACATCAAACCGCATACAAGAAAATAGTACGAGACTCAAACCGCCCTTGAAACTCTTCAAAAACTAAACTTTTCCAATCCAAAACACTATAACCAAGATGAATTATGCCTTCCAAACAAAAACCTAAGCACTTATGATGATTCTAAACACAAAAGTACTATCAAAATTCAAACTTTAACACTTTTAGGGTATAGAATTCGAATCAACAAAACACACAAGTAACCAATCTTTATGATCTAACCATGGCTTTTGATACTAATTGTTGGATATTGGTTATTGTAAAACACAAACAATTAATTATATGGTTTGAATCTTAGCAAGAAACATAGAGAGAGAAAGTGGGAGATGGGATCCTTTCTAGAGAGAGAAGTGAGAGAAAAACAAAGAGAATGTTAGATTAAGAAATGAAAGGTCCACCATCTACCTTGGGAGGTAGAGGGTTTTATAGTTTACATAATACGCCCTCGTCGGGGCGTGGATCGGGCATATAGTGGGTAAAGACCCGTCCGTCCTCCACGGTGTTACTCTAACTATTTAACTAACTAATAGATAATGCAATGTCTACGAGCTAACATATGCTAGACAATAGTTGGGGTGACCGACACTTCTACTGGGTTTCTAAATCTTAACAGAATAGGCCGTTCTTAATTTGAATCTAACGGTTCTTGTCCAAAATAGCATGTTCTTAACGGTTCTTACCGGTTATTAGCGGAATAGCCGCTCTTATCCGTTCTAACCGGTTTGTCTTGCTTCTTGGCGGAATAAGCGATTCTTAGTCGGATCTAACTAGTTCTTGGCCGAATACCGGTTCCTTTTGGATCTAACTATTTATTGGTCGGAATAGCTAGTTCTTAATCGGTTCTAAGTGGTTCTTATAGGTTATTGACGGAATATTAGGCCTTAACTAGTTCTAAGCGGTTTATGATGTTCGGGTCGTTTTGACAGTATTTCATTTGAACGGAGTTACGGCTTCAAAAGTCATGGCCGCTTGAAGTTTTGAAGTAAAAATTCAACTTTGGTCAAGCAGCAGTGGTCAAACCGCAAGTAGTCAAACCGTAAAAGTTAAAACTCGCTTTTTGATCAAATCGCAATGGTCAAATCGCAGATTGTCAAACCCACCGGAATACAAACCGCTTAAATCAAACGCTTTTATCAAACCGCTTAACTCAAACCGCTTCTTATCAAATCAAGACAAACCGCTGAGTCAAATCGCTAAAGTCAAATCGCTAAAGACAAACCGCTGAGTCAAACCACTTAAGTCAAACCACTTACGCTAAAACTTTTAAGTCGAAACTTTAAGTCAAACCGCTTCGATACAACGAATCCGCATAAACCGTTCCAAGAACTTGACAAATTGCTTCCTTGATTAGATTTAATCTCACCCAAATGACATCAAACCGCATACAAGAAGATAGTATGAGACTCAAACCGCTTCCTTGACACTCTTCAAAAACTAAACGCTTCCAATCCAAAACACTATAACCAAGATGAATTAAGCCTTCCAAACCAAAACCCAAGAGAATGTTAGATTAAGCAATGAAGGTCCAACCTCTACCTTGTGAGGTAGAGGGTATTTATCGTTTACATAATACGCCTCTGCTTGCCGTGGATCGAGGCATATAGCGGGTAAAGACCCGTCATCCTCCACGGTGTTACTCTAACTAACTAACTAACTAATAGATAATGCAATGTCTACGAGCTAACATATGCTAGACAATAGTTGGGGTGACCGACACTTCATGTGGATTTTCTAAATCCTAACAAGAATAGGCAGTTCTTAGTTGGATCTAACTGGTTCTTGGCCAAAATAGTATGTTCTTAACTGGTTCTTACTGGTTATTGGCCGGAATAGCTAGTTCTTATTTGGTTCTAACTGGTTTGTACTGGTTCTTGGCCGGAATAGGCAATTCTTAGCTGGATCTAACTGGTTCTTGACCGGAATAGCTAGTTCCCTTTTGGATCTACCTATTTATTGGTCATAATAGCTAGTTCTTAACTGGTTCTTACTGGTTCTTGGCTGGAATATCTGGTTCTTAACTTGTTTTATGTGGTTCCCTCTTGGTTCATTTGTTCGGTCGTTTTGATGTGTATTTCACCGAAACAGAGTTACTGGGTTCAAAAGTTATGGCCGCTTAAGTTTTGAGTAAAAGTCAACTTTAATCAAGCCGCAAGTGGTCAAATCGCAAGTAGTCTAGCCGTAAAAGTTAAAAACCAGTTTTTTGATCAAATCGTAGTGGTCAAATCGTATTGGTCAAATCGCAGGATTGTCAAACCGCTAGAATACAAACCGCTTAAATCAAACCGCTTTTTATCAATCCACTTCTTATCAAACCGCTTAACTCAAACCGCTTCTTATCAAACCGCTTAGATCAAACTGCCGAAGACAAACCGCTTGAGTCAAATCGCTTAAGTTAAACCGCTAAAGAGAAACCGCTTGAGTCAAACCGCTTAAGTCAAACCGCTTATGTCAAACCGCTCACGTCAAACCGCTTAAGTCAAAAGGCTTAAGTCAAACCGCTTCCGATACAACAAATCTAGACAAACCATATCCAAGAACTTGACAAATCGCTTCCTTGATCAGATCAAACCGCACCCAAATTGTTGGGTTTTAGGTTCCTTAGATCATGAATTATTCCAATTATTGGAACCACTGCTAGAGTTGATGAAACCACTGCTAGAAGAATCAATCCACTGCTGAAGTTAAACCGCGGCTAGTAGTAAACTAGAACCACTGCTATTGTATTGTAAACACTGCTAGTTGTGTATAGTCGGTTTAATATTTTGTATTAGATAAATATGGAAAAGATATTTATCTTGTAGGTTACGTATTGTATTATGTAAAGGACTCCTTAGTATAAAAGGAGGTCCTAGGTTAGATTAGATATACGTGTGTTTTATATCTAAGGTCGATACACTTCAAGGTTGTAAAACTCTAATAATCGGTTAGAGTATTCGTTATTAATATAATTGAGGTGTTTAAGAGTTATTGTTATTGTTCTTCTTAAGGTTGAATATTAAATTCGCGTAATATTTAACAAGTTATTATCAAGTCGGCTTCTATAAGGATCGTTTGCTCAACCTGGGATCAACAAGTGGTATCGAGATTGTGATCTAGAACTGAAACCAAGAAGAAATCTAGTTAAGCTTAATTCAAGCAAGTTAAGATGTGATTAAACTCACATGGTTCTTTGCATCAAAGGTGCCCATGCTCAAGCAAGGTAGTGCTCGGTATGGAGAATGCGAATAAGGCAATACATTCAGATGATTGATTACACCATCCGGGATGTTGTTGAGAAGGGTGATACTCTTCCTAAGAAGGGTGATGATGGTAAGAAATAACCATTGTCGATGAGATTGACATGGCTAGAAGGAAGCTAGAGATTAAAGCTCACATTATTCTCGATGGGAATACCTAATGAGTATGCATTAGATTTTGAGAAATATAAAGCGCTAAAGACTTAATAGATGCCATTGAAACAAGATTTCTTGGTAATGAAGCTACCAAGAAATCCAGAAAAACATGCTCAAGCATCGCCTTAAAACTTCATGGCTCTCACAGAGAAAAACTTGATGGCACTTATAACAGATCGCAGAAGCGATCGACCAATTGAAATTGGTGGACTACAAAGTTGCTCAAGAAGATATAAATCTCAAGTTCATCGAAGTTTGTCACGAGAATGGGTGCATATCTTGTTGTGTCACAGGAACAAAGATGACTTTGGACAATCTCTACAACAACACGAAAGTTTATGAATACGAAAGAACATAGTGGCTCATCCTCATCACCACAAAACATTGCTTTTGTGTCTACAGGCACAAGATTTATAAGGATGTTTCCACTTACCGCTTATGAAGTATCCATCGCTATTGCTAATAATACCACTATTAGTGATAGTGTTAGTGATGGTGCCATCTGTGCTTTCCTAGCAGATCTTACAACCAGTGTGACTGTTCTAAATCGGGATTTGATCAAATTGATCCTAATGAAATCAATCTTCAGTGGCAAATGGAAATGTTAACACCGCAAGCTAGGAAGTTCTTGAGGAGGACCGTAGAGCGTGTCAAATATGATGGTCGAAGAAGAAATTGGATTTGACAAAAGCAAGATGGAGTGCTTTAATCGCAAGAAGAATGGTCACTTTGCTTGGGAATGTCGAGCTCCTAAGAGGATTGAAGGAATCAAAAAGACTCCTAAAGAGCCTGTTTCTTCTTCAGCATTAGTTGCTCAAGATGGTATTGGTGATTATGACTGGAGTGATCAGATTGAAGAAGGTCCCAATGCAACTTTTCTTGCTAGTGAAGCTTCTAAAGAGCATAACTTTGCTCTTATGGCCTATGCTTCATCTTCTAGTTTAGATTCTGAGGTATCTAATGATTCTAAAAATTCTACTTGTTCTTTTAAATCATTTCAAGATAACTTAGAATCTCTTAAAGCTATTATTGAGAGTTTGAGAAAAGAAGTAGAAAGACTTTCACTAGATAACTTAGGTTATAAAGTTGGTCTTGAGAGTGTTGAAGAGAAACTTAATTTCTGTATTAAATGTGAGTTTGAGTATGTTGATAAGATTAATATACTAGGTGGTGAAATTGATCTTAGGGATAGAGAAATTAAAATGCTTAAACGTAAACTAGAAGAAGCGAGAGTGTAAAATAATAAGCCCTTGTGAAAAGAAAAACATGTTGTTAGGGTTGCTAAAACACGTGATTATTCTCGATCTAGTAAATAAGCCAATTGGTCAAAAATTATTCAAGGAGGTCTTGGTATTGGATACAACAATATGCCACCACCTCTCTTATGAAACATGCACCACCTACAAAAGAACATCATGTAGTAGTGAATTCGGTTTCAACAAACATGTAGAAGAAATTAGTAAGATCGAATCACCTAAGATAGGTTCGATAAATCATCCGATGGTCCAATTATTGAAGATTGGGAATCGATTACGAGGAAGATAGGTGCGAATCAACACGAAGAAGTTAGAAAATGTTAAGCTCGTTGATTCTAAACAAGCCAACCTTATGCCTAGATTTGGAGCACCAATTTCTAGGAAAGTTGTTAGGATTTATAAAATCCAACGTTAAAGTGTCGATACCTCAAGTATATGTAATCGTTAGAAAGCTCGTAGTCATAGTTATTTAATGATAGTTAGTATTTAGTTAAGTATCACCGTGGAGACGGACGGTCTTTACCCACTGTATGCCCGATCCACACTCGTAGGTGGCGTTTGTGTATGGTACTATAATACCTCTCACCTTCCAAGTAGAGGTTGAAGCTCATAATAAGATTTTCTTTCTCTCACTAAGTTCCCAAACCTCTTAACTTTCTCTCTAAAACCCTATAGTGTACGCCCCATATTAGTCATGGTTTGATCTATTTGTGAAATCCAATATGTTACAAATGGTATCAAGAGCCATGGTTTGATCATATCTCTTACATGTTCTTGGATTTCTAGTGGTTTTATATGGTTTTTGGGGTTGAAAAAGTTTAGTGGTATTTGCATCATTTGGACCATTTCTAGTGTTAAAGTTTGAATTTTGATTGTACTTTTGTGTTTAGAATCGTTATAAGTGCTTAGGTTTTGATTTGGAAGGTTTGAATCAATGTGCTTGGGTTAGTTTTTGGATTGAAAAATGTTGCTTTTGAATATTTCTATCTAGCGACTTGTGTCTCGGACTTGAGTTCTTCGTAGCGACTTGTCTCACGTTCTTCAATGACTTGACTTTGTTGTGGGAGCGATTTGTGCTCTAGCGATTTGTCTTTTGAGACAAAGCGACAAATAGTACAAAGTAGTGGTCGACTGCTTTGTCTAGCGATTTGTCCCCAGCAACTTGTCCATCTAGCGACTTGTTATTCTAGCAACTTCTGTGTCTAGCAATTTGTCTTCATAGCGACTTGTGTCACTAGTGACTTGTTCTTCTAGCGAGTTGTCACTCTAGCAACTTGTGAGCCTAGCGACTTGTCCATTAGGCGACTTGTATACCTAGCGACTTGGTGCTAGCGAATTGTCCTTTGAGCAAATTGTATACCTAGCAACTTGTATACTTAGCGACTTGAGTTAAAGCAACTTGTCTTCAAGGTTTGAGCGACTTGGTTAATTATTGTTTCGATTGTTACATTTTACGCTTTTATCTTGATTTAGTAAAATACCGTGAAAGAATCTATTTCCGGTTTAATCATAGAGTTATAAAATCATGTGAAATACGTAATCATGTCTACCAACGTGCCTACAATCATCTCTTCAGAGTGAGGATGTTCAGCAATTGGATCGATACTAAATCCACCCATGCTTGATGAATCGATTATGACTCATGGGCTCAACGAATTAGGTTGTCTTTGTTTGGGAAAGGAAAATGGGGTTAACATTCTCAAATCAATTGATGAAGGACCTTGTCGATTGAGACTACCAGAGACATACTTGAAACTACGCGAGATGGTACGGTGATCTTAGGTTTGGACAAACCAAAGATGTATGATGAGCTCAATGATAAGGAGAAAAAGAGATACGATGTCGATATCGTGGCTTCAAACGTTATACTAGAGGGTCTTCAAAGACATCTACAAGTTAATCAATCACAACACTTGAAGCCAAGGCGCTTTGGGACAATGTTAAGATTCTTCTCTCGGTTACGAATTGACCAAAGAAGGCAGGGAATCTCAATTGTATGATGATTTTGAGAACTTTGAGATGAACCTCGAAGAAAGTATCATCGAATACTATGGAGGTTCCACAACTTGTGAATGATATGAGGAATATCAAAATGACCATGCCAAATATTCACCAATTCAAAGTTTGTGAACAACATGAATCTGAATGGCACAAATTTGTCACCTCGATCAAGCTAACCAAAGGATTAAGGAATACCAACTATGAGCAATTGTATGCCTTCCTACTTCAGAATGAGAAGCATGCTATGTTTGAACGAATGATTCTTGAAAAGTTCAAATCTAATCATGGAGATGCAAGCTCATCAAATGACTCAACAACATTCTACACAAATGTAGGAATTACCACGAAAGCTTCTCAAGTCATACCAACGGGTAACGGTAACCACAAGCTCATTCCGGCCGGCATATAAGCCTCCGTGACTCAAACACAATCATGGAACATTTCATCAATCAACGGCTCTTATGGTTAAACAAAATCAACCTCACTCCACACACTAACAATGATATCGAGCGACATCCAATCTACATAATCATGCTATTGTCGAGATGGTAAGATCATGGTGCAACCAAAAGTGCAAGGAAGACAAGATGAAGAAGGTAAAGGTGGAGTAGGTGGAGGTATGTGGCTAATCGTAATCATGGAAGGAATGCAAATCAAGGACAAGGAAAACCAATCAAGTGCTACAAGCGTGGTGGTGAAGGACATATTGCAAGGAACTCGACATCTCCAAAACCCTCAAATTGCGTAGTATTTTAGGACAAGATGTTGATGGTGCAAGCTAAGGACAGGTGGAGCGTTTTGAATGAAGAAGAGTTCTTTGCTTGCCTTGGGAAATGCCAAAACATATGATGTGATGTGGATGAGCGACCAATTCAGAAATAGGTCACAATCATCAAAATGCCTTTCAAGTTCTTGATGTGATGCATTTGACTCGATGTCGGCGATGAACCTCTTGCTCGACAATCTTCATGGCTAGCATTTCACCAATGGTCTCTCCAAAGGTCTCATCACCACAACAGTGGTCCATCCAAAGATTCAATCATTTGGAGGTATTAAAACTATACAATGAAGTTGATGAGCAAAAGATACATAACAGTACAATCACATGAAACTAATGAATCGGATATAGATAATGTGGGTAATAGTAATATTGTCCCATATGATCAATATGTGATACAAAGTGAAAGTGAGATTGTACCAAGTGATGCATCTTCCAGTAGTCAATGATGACTATATTTTTGATGAATACACCGCATGTGCCTGATGATTCTGTTATCTCCGAATCGAATGCCTATAAAGAACAAGTTGATATTTATGAACAACGTGCTAAGTTTGAGTTAACTACCCGTGAGTAGGAAATGGATGACCAAATGCGTACAATTATTAGAAAAATTAATTTTAGGGAAGAAATATTAAAACAAGAGCTAGATTCCTTAAAAGACAAACTAAACAAAACTGTTAAGCAAAAGCAAAAACTTCAAGAAAATGTTAAAGTGCTTAAACAAGAATTTAATGCTAAGGAATCAAAACTATTAACCGATTTTCCAACCTAAAACTTTGAAAAACAAGCTTGAAAATAAGTTGTGCGATGAGGAATACCATTCAGACTGCTCACATGATCACTAAGCACAGAGTCTTAAGCGATAAGCATAGTATACCCCTAGTAGAGGAGCCAAATCCCGAGTACTATAAAAAGGCTAAAGCTTTCCATACGATTGTATATGATGGTAATGAGATCCTCAAGCCTAGGCAAACACCATCATGTATTGGAAGCACGGAAGAGGATAGAAAATTAGAAGATGCCTCTAGGGAGAAAATGGATAAGAAGCTAAAAGATCCTGAGTGTAAAAAGAAAAATATAACGATCAAACCCCATGATTACACAAAATAAAATTGGATTTCCGAACATGTTTAAGCCTTAAAATCAATTAACCCCGTAACAAGTTTTTGGAAAAGGGACATGGATAAGCAAAAGCAAATGTACTTATTGAAACAAACACTCCCTTAGGAAAGTGCCTCCACTACAAAGCATCCTCCGAATACACCAATGCATTTAGTTCCTAGAACTATTCCCACTAAGAGCAAGACCTTAATCACCAGATGTTGTTTATCAACTATTCGTTGATTTTGAAAAGATGTGTAAAAAGAATCACACCTACTGGGATAATCGAAAAGGAGAGGGGTTTCGAGCAAACCAAAGAATGCTATTTAACTGAAGTTATGCCTTTCTTTAAACAATTAAAAAATCAAAAATTTGAGAGTCTTCAAAAGGGGATAGACTCAGAGATTAAAGAAATGGAAAAAGAATTTGATGCAATGATAGTTGAGGTCAATAATTATGAACGGGAACTTAAATATAATGAAATTGAAATAAAAAATCTGCACATCTTTAATGAGAACTTGATTTCGAGTTGTGTTGCTCAAGATGTGTTTTATACTGTTACTAAGTATTCTATTACTGCTTCTCAATTTCATGAATTATATGTTGCTTTGAAAGTTTCCCATGATCGTGTCATTGAGCTTGAAAACAAAAACTCAAAACTAAATGAGAAAATTGACCATGATGATCACGATAATTTGGTAAAACACTTTTCTAAGTTGGAAGTAGAACATTTTGATTTGCAACTAAAATATCAATACCTCAAAGAAAATGTTAAAACCTCAAACATCATGATATCCTCGGATGTTCCAGAGTTTGATGCAGTTTTTGAAATAAACAAACGTGATGAATGATTAGAGCTCACTGAACACGATCGAAAAGTTGAAAGCCCAAATTTCACAATTAAAGGGTGAAAAGAACAATGCGACCGGCTCCCAAATGCCTCCTCCTTTAGATTCTCAATTTTCTCAAAACTTTCATCTTCAAAATATCATTAACGATTACAACAAGAAAATGAGAGTTTTCAAGAAAATGAAAAGGTAAACGACACTTCAAAGAGTTATATGATTCAATGAAAGTCACTCGTGACAAGAACAATGAAAAAATAACTTCACATAAAAGGAAATTGAGAATCAAGAGTCGGAAAAAGGAAAATGCCACTTATCTTTAATGAAAATGTTGCATCAAACGATCTGCAGACTCTAAATACACTATGACTATTAAATACATTCCTCCTCATCTTAGAAATAATGAACTTGTGTTTCATAGCTATTTCACACCTTAAGGATAGTCTAGAATGTCTCCATGAGATTGTGAAGAGGATCGCATAAATAAGCCACTGATAGTGAAATTAGGTATGCTTGCATATATGCCAAACGATCTCGTGGAGTGTTAGAATGTTTAAGAGCAACATGCCTAAATCCTATGTGAGAAAGATAAAGCTACGATGCCTGCTCTATGCCTAGTGCTAAGTATGCAACTCATTCTATGCCCAAGATTAAGAAAGGAACTTTAATGTGCCTTCAAGTAGCTCGATCCCAACACTTCTAAACCCAAATGCAAAAAGTAGCAAAACCAACTAATGTGCCCATTCCCTCACAGGAGTAAAAGTGACACCAAAGCGGCGTGTCAAAGCCTCAAGGCAACACAAAGAATGATAGGACCTTGCATGCTAGGAATGTTCAAAGGAAGAGAGTAGAAGATCACCTTAGGAAGAATGAAACTATGTTGAATAAAACGAATCGTGTTGATTATAGTGTTAGCTCTAAGCGTCTTCGTAATTAACTGATTCGCTACTTTTGGCAAAACATGTAATGATGATTGCTTGGTTTCACATTACTAATGATGTATGTGGTGTGCATGATTTGATTAATCTTTGTTAAATACCAGTTAAAATCGTTAATGCCAACAATCATGTTAGAAGGCTAGTAAGAAATGGTGGAAGAAGGTTAGAAAACATTGAAACCTACGTGAAGAAAATTTAGTAATGTAGGTTATCGGTGGATTCCTATCACGCAAATTTAATCTTAATGAGTTGTTCCCTAAATTATCTAAGACAATGCGCATTAGGAAATGGATGCCTACCGGTAGAACTATTCCTTTAAGAAGTGAACATACTTTGAATAGGTCTAATGCATACACTAGAACCGCATCTATCCCTAATGATTCCATTGATTCTCGCTCGATGCGGGTGTTCCAATCATCGTTACTAACCAAATGGAACCCATTCTTGCACGGGGATCCCAATTATCCGCTTATCCATTTTGTCTCGTGTTCAACCGCGATCGCTCAAATCGATGCTCGTGGTACTTGGACTCGTCTGCTCCAAGCATACGATCGGAGACCGCCATGACTCATGAACTTCGTTAGTAAATTTATCGGGACCTTAGATTCGGAACGATCATTTTGGTGCAATTATGGGTTATGAAGATTATGTTGTTGGTGATAGTGTAATCTCCAAAGTATATTATGTTAAAGGTCTTGGTCATAACCTCGCTCTCTCTGTTGGTCAATTCTCGTGATTCCGATCTAGAGATGGCTTTTAGAAAACATACTTGTTTCGTTAGAGAACTTTATGGTGTAGAATCTGTTAAGAGGAACACGTGGTTCAAACCTATACACCATCTCTATCGAAGACATGATGAAGTCTTCTCCAATCTTCTTGTTGTCAAAGGCTTGAAACAAAGTCATGGTTATGGCATCGCTGTCTCAATCACTTGAAATTCGGTACCATTAATGATCTTTCCGTAAAGGACCTTGTAAGTGGCTTACCCAGTTAAAGTATGAAAAGATCATCTTTGTTCAAGATGCCAATTGGGAAAAAGGTGAAATATGCCCACAAACCCAAACCCGCAAACTCGGTTATGGAAGTTCTTCATACTCTTTATATGGATTTAGCGGACCTATGAGAGTGCAAACGATAAATGGGAAGAAATATATATTAGTCGTTGTTGATGACTACTCTGGATTTACTTGGGTTAAGTTTTGAGGACAAAGGATGAAACTCGATGTCATCATCAAACTTATCAAACATTTGAGTTCGACTTAACAAGATCATTAGAATTATTCGAATGTAAAATGGCACTAAGTTTGTTAACATAGACCTAAGTGAATTTTGTGAAAGCATTGGAATCACCATCAAAGAAGTGTTCACACACGCCTCAATGAGATGGTGTAGTTGAAAGACGAAATCGGCCATTGTCAAAGTCGCAAGAACTATGCTAATTTATTCAAAGGTTTCAATGTTTCTTTGGGTGAAGCCACTACACTTTGTCGCACCCAAAATCGCTCCTCATACACACCACTCATGGAAAAACTCCATACGAACTTGTCCATACACGAAAACACGATCTCTCCTACCTTCGTGTATTTGGTGCTTTGTGCTATCCAATGAATGACAATCAAGATTTAGGTAAATTAAGAGCTAAAGGCGGACATTGGAGTTTTGTGGGATATGCACCAAACAAGAAGGGTTACCAATCTACAATAAAAGAACTCAAGATATCATGAAAACTATTCACGCCACGTTCGATGAAATACATGCGGGCAAATGGCTCCGGGACAATCAAGTTACGGACCCGCATCACAACCTTCATTAAGTAGTCCCATTAGTTCTTCTCTTGTACCAAATCCTCACCAAAGAACTCCATATGTACCCCCTTCGGAAGATGATTTGAAGAAATTGTTTGATCCAATGTTCGATGAACACTATGAGCCTATTGCCAATGATCGACCAAATCCATCAGAGGCGCCCTAACCCACCAACGTAGATAACTCTTCAATTTCTATGTCATTGAGTCAAGAAGCGCCACCGCAGATCACTCATCCTCATCATCAAATCCTCAATCATCAAGTGTACATCATGGAAATGTTTCGAACCTATGATGGAGATTACCATTTGCTACTCCCAAGATGCTCCATTTGAGAACATATTTGCTCTGAACCAACTTCGTAACCATCTTCATCGGAGATCCAAACTCGCTACTTCAGGTTCCTCAACAACAACCACACGAACACCTTATAAAATGGACACATGACCATCCATTGGACAACATCATTGGAAACCCTTCTCATCCAATATCCACTCAGAAACAACTTGCAACGATGCCTTATGGTGCTTCTTCAACTCCGTACTATCCAAGGTCGAACCAAAGATGTTAAACCGCCATGAATGAAGATACCGTGGTTTAATGCCATGCAGAAGAAATTCACGAGTTCGATCAACTAGATGTATGGAATTAGTACTGCTCCCGATCGTATATGATCATTGCTCTAAAGTGGATCTTCAAAGTAAAACTTGATAAGCATGGTGATGTGTTAAAGAACAAGGCTCGATTGGTTGCAAAAGGATACCGTCAAGAGAGGTATTGACTTTGAAGAATCATTTGCTCGAGTTGCATGTATTGAGGCAATCGTAATCTTCACGGCTAATCTGCAAGTAAGAACATGGTAGTCTATCGGATGGATGTAAAGGCGGCTTTTCTTAATAGAGATCTTAAGGAAGTTGTATCGTCGGTAACTGAAGGTTTTGTGAATCGAGCATCCTACTCATGTTTATCGCTTGAAGAAGGCCCTTTACGGTTTGAAGCAAGCTCCAAGGGCATGGTATGATACGCTATCAAGGTTTCTTCTATCTAATGGATTCAAAGAAGGAGCGATTGATCCGACATTGTTCACCGTAAAGTCGAGGCAAACACTTAATTCACGTTCAAATCTATGTTGATGATATTATTTTGCCTCGTGACCCCAATGAATGCACCGTTTTCTAAGGAGATGGGCTCTAAATTTCAAATGTCAATGATGGGACAAATGTCTTTTTCTTAGGATTACAGATTTCACAAAGTCCCAAGGCATTTTATCAATCAATCTAAATATGCTAATGAGATTTTAAAGAAATTTGGATTTGATTCTTGTGACCTGCTGACACTCCCATGGTGGAGCGTACTAAATTGGATGAGGACCTTCGAGGGATCATGGTTGACCAGACTAAATATCATAGTATGATTAGGTCACGATGTACCTTCTTGCGATGAGACCGCATTACTGCTCACTGTATGCATGTGCTAGATACCGTGCTAAGCTACCAAAAGCACCTTGAAGCGGTTAAACGGGTCTTCGTTATCTCCAAGGAACCATCAACATGGGACTTGATTTTTCAAGGACACCGGTATGTCACTAACACCTATGCAAATGCCGACCATCCGGGATGTCAAGATACACGTCGAAGCACGCCAGAGGTGCTCAGCTTTGGGTGATAAGCTTGTGACCGGTTTTCAAAGAAACAAATGAGTACTTCTATATCCTATATAGAGGCAGAATACATAGCCATGTCATCTTGTTGTGCTCAAATCCTATGGATGAGATCCCAATTATCGACTATGGCTTTGAATTCAACAAAATCCTCTCAGATTGTGATAACAAAAGTGTCATTGCTCTCTCATGCAATAATGTTCAACAACGAAGAGCAATGCATATCGACATTCGACATCATTTCATCGTGGGAGCAAGTGGAGAACGGTGTGGTGGAACTTTATTTTGTGAGGACCGAATACCGCTAGCGTACATCTTCACCAAAGCTCTTCCTAGAGAACGTTTTGATTTTATCCTTCCACGAATTGGTCTAAAGAGTCTACAACCGGAAACACTCAAACGTCTTCAAGAGGAAGGCGAGGAGTAAAAGTTTTTCTTCATCCATCTCTTGTAAATATTTATTCAAAAAGCAAAATACAAAATTATAAAACCTACAAAAGAAAATAGAAAAATTTAAAATTTCAAAAAATCCATAAAAATCAGAAAATCTTTGAAAAAACTAAAAATATTGTTCCCATCTTTTCTTTTATTCGATTTCATCTATGGTCTTTGTGTTGTCATTCAAAGAGTGACACGGGTCTTTAGATGAAGTTCGAATGTACATAATTTATTTTAAAAAAAATAATAATTAAGAAAAACAAAAGTTTTATAGTTATTTCAGACTATACCCCGCTTTTTTAAAAAAAGAACAGAGCCATGCTTTATCTTATTTTTCAAATCTCATGCTCTGAGTCTAAAAACAAATGTTTGTCACCAAAAAGACAAATGTTTCCTTCACAAATATTTTCATAAGAAAGTCACATATTTGATCCTTATCGGTTAAATATTTTCATAAGCAAGTCACAATTCTCCTCAAAAGCTTTCAAAAACAATTTAAATCTATAGAGATCACAAATCTCAAATGATTTGAAAATTGTGATCGGGGGAGAATTTGTGATTTAAATTGGATTTAAACTGATAATTCGACAACTAGTTTGTAAGTGATTAGCAAGCTCTCCTCCCTACATGTGCCAAACGATTTCAAATTTTCCATGCACATGTTAAGGGGGAGCATCTATATCAAACTAAAAAGGATTGAAACGTGATTGCTTTGTCTCTAAGTGCAGGTTTTCCCTAATATGTGCAAAACACTTTCGAATCTCGATGCACATATTGAGGGGGAGCAAATTTTTAAAAACCACATCCTTTCCCAAAAATATCTTTAACTGTATTTGAATCACTAATTTTGATCGGAAGGTGATGTCGATATTTTAGAAAATATTGATCAAAGAAGTGAATTCTTCCTCTTGCCTCCATGTGCCAAAATGATTTCAAACATCGATGCACATGTTGAGGGGAGCCTTTTCTAAAATATCAAAAACAATTCGGTACAAAATGCTTTGATAATATATCACAAGTATCCGGATTGATTTTCAAATGGTTTTCAATTGGTTCCAATGGCAGATGAACAATACCAAAAAGAATGACCAAATTTACTTTATGTATGGTGATATAAGGATGGTTAGGTTAGGTATTCGTTCCCACGATCCCGCCAGAGCCGGAGGGATCTACCCAGGGACAATCAACTTAGGGCAGAAATCGGGTTTAATTCCTAGGTAACATCGGTATTGAAGACAAGACGTCATGGACCCAGTGACGCACTTCACTACAACTTTCCAAGCTACTCAAGTTCCTCTTAAAAGGACTTGTTTCATTCTCACGGGGAACCTACATTATCTATCAACTTTCTCTTAGTCCCACGCATTATCCTTGTGGTATTTTCCGAATATCCGAGTGATATGTAAAATATTCACGATGAAGATGGAAATCCTTCTAGAGCCAACATTAAACAAGCTCTTGGTGGGTGACATGTGAGATCTCTCAAAGATCAAGCTTGTGACAAGCGGATAGAAACAATGGGGCGATTCACTCTTGAATCAACCTTGGTCCAGAAATGGATTGACGAATACCTTTGAAAAACACTGTCGTTGTGCTCAAAAACACTTTTCTACAAAGACATCGAATGTTTATTAATGTTTCAAAATAAAAGGTGTTTATGACGCATACCGATTGTACTACAAAAACACTTTATATTGAGCGATACCATTGTTTGTCAAATCTATTTTCATCAATCGGTGAATCCCAATTATTTGGTTCACTCACCGTGTTGTCTTCTTTGAGACGTTCTAGTTTGAGAACGGCTGAGAGCAAATCGCGAAATCTGTCAAGGAGATTCTTAGGAATTCTACCGATCACGCAAGATACTTGTCTTGATCAATCGGGAACCGTGGGCGTGTACCTCAATTCAACGAAAGTGATCAAAGACACTTTTGTGCGCTTTATTGCTAATCGTTGTATGCGGTACACCCAACGCTTGGTAATGATCGAATTGAGAGGTCAATCCTTAGCGCATGCTCACACAACACATTCATCTCTAAAGAAATCATGATAAATTCATCAACGACTGATATTCTCACTCCATGCTTACCTTTCTGTTCGCAAATATCATGAATCAACTAAAGCTTTCGCTACTCGATAAGAAGAAATCATGATCCGTAATGTGAGCATGTCGGTCCAATGTCACAACATCACATAATGTCAACACTAAAAAGGAAGAGTCAGAGACTTATGGAAGCTGATGATCCCAAAGCTTGCTTAAAACTCATCATCATGTGGATCAGTTAAAGACCTCCACTTGGATTAACCAAACATGCAAAACATGAAGAATCAAAGACTACGAGCTACATAGCAAAGAACTTAAACAATAATCCAAGAACAATCGTAATGTAATATCTGTTTATATTCTATGTAATTTGAGGTGACCTCCCTTAGGGGGAGATTGTTAGGATTTATAAAATCTAGTCGTTAAAGTGCCGGCCACCTCAAGTATATGTAATCGTAGTTATTTAATGATAGTTAGTATTTAGTTAAGTATCACCGTGGTGGACGGACGGGTCTTTACCCACTGTATGCCTGATCCACAGCCCGTAGGTGGCGTTTTGTGTATGGTACTATAAATACCCTCTACCTCCCAAGGTAGAGGGTTGGAGCTCATAATAAGATTTTTCTTTCTCTCACTAAGTTCCCAAACCTCTTAACTTTCTCTCTCTAAAACCCTATAGTGTACGCCCCATATTAGTCATGGTTTGATGTGTTTGTGAAATCCAATATGTTACAAAAGTGGTAGACTACAATGAGATACCTAGGAATGTATGAAAAGATACACACCTAGGAAATCGAGAAACTTCAATGGACTAATTTCAAATAGATTAGGAGATGAGTTTCGTGTGTTAGAAGGCTTGTTTTAAATGTGGTAGTTTTGAGCATCTCTGAGAAACATTATAAAACTCGATGATGTACCTCCGAGTAGCTCAAAGGACACTCCTCCGAGACGATGTGAAGCCCTTCCATCTGAAGGCCCAAGTTAGGATTCGAAATATCCATAGGCGTCAAACCATTCGCTTGGTATGAAGGTTACCTAAGGAATTCGCCACTCGAAGCCTTAAGCCCTTCGGGTATGGTGACGAAGGAACAATGGATAAGGAACCTCCCCGACTTAGTCAAACCCACGATCTCCCTCTCTCTCGGCTTCCTCGTCAAGTCTCGAACGTGGGTCACTAACCCCACGGTTACCCACAATCATGGGCCGCCCCATGATCTCCGATATTCATGCAAGAGTGCTTCTAACAGTATTTCTTCCACTATAAATGGGTTAGACGGACGATGGTTTATGGTAGGCTCATTTCACACTCATCTCTTTACTTTCACATACTTATACAACCATAACCCATATTTACTCTCACAGGAGGTGGTTCGCAGGTCCTACCCCACATGAATCACTAAAAGTAGTGTCTTAGTATTTCTTATTCTCGTGTTACAAGCGAGCCTTGGGCTGAACACACACCCTCATTACTTTGATCTTCATCAAGCCTGGTAGTGCAATCTTTTGCACAATCAAAAGCGCCATCCGTGGGACCACAACTATTAGTCCCGTAATCACCCGGTCTAATACCTTAACCAACTACGCTACTTTTAGGCATGGAACCGGGAAGAGAAGATTCACCCACCGTGTTTCTACTCGGTCCCACTCACCACAACTAACACCGATAACCTCGCCCCATAACAACCTCAACCTTCACCACACGATCTCGTTTGAAACTACTCCCATGCATCACGCCTCAACATCCGCTAACCCTATTCGGACATCGGTCCGCCTTTGTAGAGGCAAACTTTGAGGCCTTAGATTCCTTGCTAAGGCTCACAGAGACAAGTTCGTAACTGTAAATGCGGAGGAGTTGGAATACTCCAATGAGGAGTATGACGAGAGATTGAAGTAGAGGACGAGCCTCAACCTATGGGCGGGGGACGCCACTCACGAATGGTTCCCTCCGTTAGAAGGTCAAATGGAAGGATGGTGGGTTTGAAGAAGGACTCGGAGGAAATGCTGGTAGAAGGACAAAATGCATGGTGAAAGGAGGCGAGAACTCCAACGGAGGAAGCAACCCGATGAAATGGAGGGTAAACCCTGCCTCCTCTTCTAGCAAAGACATTTGGGAAGAGAAGGGCGGGGCTCAGTACCACCCTCTTATGTTTCGAGTATCGAGATCCCTCCCTACTCCAACATGAACCAATACCCCCTCCGGAATGAATCCCTACTTACCTACTCAAACCTACAACACTTACCCTCCAAATGGTTCAATCCCAAACCGTAACAAAAAGCGGGGCCACTAAGCAAGCTAGCTTCCATGGCTTTCGCTCATCTCACTAAGGAGGTTCTCGTGAAGTCCTTCTGAAAGATCCATCGTTCTCGAGAGGTTCTTGATGTGATTCACGAAGAATGAGAGACATGGATGACTCCATAAGGGAATATTTGATAAGTGGTCTTCTCCAAGATCCCAAGCTTGCAAGAAAGATTCGGGTTAAGTCCCCTATGATGCGGCTAATAGGGGAAACCCATATGGGAGGTCGCTTTTGTCACCTTGGTTATGATGCGGGTTCTAAGCAAGCTTGAGCATCAAAGCCGAATTCCATGAAGGATCTTGCGGTCTCTATGCGGTGACCTCGCTCGCTTGTCTCAAGATAATGAAGTTGGGCTACTATTGGCCCTCGATGCATGCGGACGCAAAATTAAATCATCCTCAAGTGTGAAGCTTGTCGATACACTCAAACGCTCCAAAAATGCCAAGCAAGATATGACAAGTGTGACATCCAGCGTAGCCCTTCTCCCGATGGGGCATCGATATTGTAGGGCCTATGCCTATAGCTCCCTGAGGAGTCAAGTTCTTGCTAGTAGCGATCGACTACTTCACCAAGTGGGTAGAAGCAAAACCCTAGCCTCGGTGACATGAAGACAGATCGAGAAGTTTGTATGGGAACACATTGTGTGCGTGATTCTGAGTACCCCACATCATCATATCGACAACGGAAACAGTTTGTCGAAGGAGTCTTCTATGACTTATCAAGGGCTCAACAAAAGCAATCCCGGACATCCGCTCATCACCCACAAGGTAATGGACAAGTGGAGGTTACAAACAGAGAAATCTTCAAAGGGATCGAGAAAAGGCTAGGTCGAACTCATCATGGATGGGTGGACGAGCCCTCAAGTCTTATGGGCTCACCGACACATCCTAAGTCAAGCAACGGAGAAACTCCCTTGACTCAACATCACGGAACATAAGCGGTCATCCTTCGGAACTAATTGTACACACGGAGGCGTGCAACGTATGATGCCTCCCAAATGATGATAGGATCAGGAAAACCTTGATCTCCTAGAAGAAAGAAGAAATAGCCTCCATCCGAAGCAAGCACACAAACATAAGATCAAGGCTACTATAACAAAAGGGTCGGACCTTCCACTTTCAAGCCCAGAGAATATGTACCGCACCTCAACAAAAGCAAAGCAGAGTATCGTGGAAAATCGGGACCAACTCGGGAAGGACCCTACATGGTAGCCGAGGCTCACAGCAATGGAGCATACAACTAGCTACTTTCCTGAGAACCCATCGATGACACATGGAATGGTAACGAACCTTCGAAAGTTCTATGTTTAAGTACTTTAACTTTTTCTTGTAATCAAAAGCTTCTCAAGGGAAAGCACACATTATTGGTAGTTGTCTTAGTTTTCATTTCAAGAATGATGTAATCCTCCTACCAATTCAATGATAAATAAGATATTTCCCACAAATCTCTTGCTTCGTTTCTTAAACACAAAGATTTGTTCAACCAAGTCGTTAATGAGTTTCAATGTCGAATGGCTCGAGGTGTAACATATGCCTTATTATTCAAAGCCAACTTAAACATTCACATTAACTCTCCTAGTAGATTTTGGCGCTTGTAAAAATTTTTTAACAAAGCCATGCTATGTAAAGGATTTGAGATAGAGTGGGTCGCGACCTCCTGTCAATGGTCAAGTTGGCCATTATATTCTTGGTGTTGTAATTTACACACAATGAGGTTGTTGAACCTTAGGTTGTAAATTTAAGCGTCGCAAAATGGCGTAAGAGAAGTTTACATAACAAACTTAAGCTAAGTATGAGGTATGTCCTCTACACTATTGCATTCAAAATATGGGCTACTACCCTTATACTGCATGAGGAACCTAGACTCCACAATTGTTCTTGGCCCATGGCCATACATCATAAGCATTTAAATTGTTTGGGAAATAAGACACATTGTCACATAAAATAAATTGTCTTAAGTGGTACATGCCACCTTTGGAACCAAATTATCGCTAATGTAGCAGCCTTCATTCTTGTTTCTTGAGAGGGAGTGGAGGAGGGTTGACCGAGACCGGCTTAGTAGACATGGTCTTCTTGGTTGGAGTGGTAGGCTTCAGCTTCCGAGGTTTCTTAGACAGAGATCTTGAGGGTGCCATTGATCTTTGGTTGCCTCAAAGAGGAAGGAGTACTATGCAATTGCAAATGCATTTCTGCCTCATCATATTCACCTTGAGTGGGACGGTAGCATTCAATCTTGGAGAGGTCCACAGGCTTACCTGTTTGGCGACCTCCTCCGAGGCCAAACACCGTCCATGAAATAGGGTGACTTGATGACCTTCCACATCCGGAGCTCGGCTCGTCAGCGTAGTAGTAGCTCCATGGCTATGTAAGGCACCACCTTGAAACAACTTCGCACGATCTTCTGCGGCATCTTAAACCTCATTTGTAGGCCATCGATCTCCTCCCTCAACTTCACCTCTACCTCTCCAAGCCTAACCTTCTCACTTTCCAACCCAACGACTTAGCCTCGAGAGCAAGATTCGACCAGGTGAGAGTAATAACTTTGCTTCTTCCACTGAGATTGCCACGTTCCACGGTCAACCGAGCTATCTTTCTCGAAGGTCTTGGACGATGGGGTTCTTCTTAATGTTCCCTCAATCTGGCCACTTTGCCTCCACACTTGGCCACGGTTACGAGCAACCCCTGCTCTTGGCATTCAAATGATTATCCATCACCGCAACCCTATTATCATGCATGTCATGAGAACTTCTCAATGGACATGTTCTCTAGCATACTCTTCCAATGTGGAGGGATCACATGGTCAACAATCCGATGACAAAGCTAAGGCATTTGGAAGCTCCTTCGCTCGGAAGACCTCGAGCAACAAAATATACACAAGTTAGCATAACGCTTTATATTTTACCTTCACAATGTCTCATAAGACAAAAATACTTACCATGAACCTCAACGGATTCATCGGGCAATTCGAAGCGCGACTTGATAAGCTTTCGCCCTCGGTACTTTTATGCTTCACAACTCTACTCCCGAGGTGGCGATTCTTCCTTTTGTTGGATTTCACGCCTTCGCATTGTCCTTTCTACTCTTTAGCCTATCGCCTATTCTGTTGAACCAACGACGGGACATCCTCATCTGCCAGGATCGTCCGAGTCACAATGTTCTCCACCGGTTGGGATGTGCCCTCCACAAAGCTGATTGTGGGGGTGTCGATGAAATAGGCTCGGCTTCGAATGCTTACCTCATTGTTATTCATAGATGTTGAAGGAGCCAACGCCATAAGACTCCTCGGCTTTCTCCGCAGCATGAAACTTAAATCTTCATCAAATTCTTGGAACATGAAGTTTACGAACGACATCTCGGCAAAATAGAAGCAAAAGAAATAAATATCGATTCTACATTGGTCCTATTTAAATAAAAGTGGATAAACATACTTTGTCCTTGGTATATGATCATAGGCTTATCGGGAGACCCTCCCAACTCGAGCAATCCCACCATGTATAAGATGGCTTGGTGGAATACTTGCAAATCCATTGGTACTTTGTCAAACGCAGTAACAAGGATCACTCCAACCTCGTAGGCGGGGGTCATTATACCATTTAGCATTATACCTATTCTCCTTGTTCGCCAGCCTGAATATGTAGGGGAACAATAGTGTCTTGCACGAAAAAGCTACCCTTCCAACCCGATATGTTTGTGTACACTTTCTCAAACAGATTGGGTACATCTGACTCAGGTCTTTTTGCTAGTGTTAACCAATTGCCCCCGGGGTACAAGTTCAAGAATCCTCTTAAAAATTTCAAGGTTGGTTCATATCTGTAGGCTTTGCACATCACTATGAATGTAGTCAATTTGGCAAACCCAAAAGGATTGAATCTAGAGATATGAACTTTATAGTACTGCATAAATTCCAAAATCAATGGGTGCAGTGGAATCCTAAGGTTTTAGTGACTAAATGCATGGGTATACAACCCTACGAAACCTAGAGGGGCATCAAAGATACCCTGAGTGGGTTTGGGTAACATCACTTTATGTTCTATTGGAATAGGATAATCGGCTAAATGATCATGCACATCTTGACAGACAAAGTGCACTTTTGTTGTTTTATAATAAACTTAGAATCCATGTTCCTATTTTTGAAACAATCTACAAGAGGAGAAAAGTGTTTACCTTGGTTTTCGAAGATGGGCTTGAAAGTTTATTTAACGTGTAGATGAAGACGGAGAGTAAAAGTATTTTAGGGTTTCATCATATTCCCTTAAATACCCCTTTACTGCCTCCTAATTCACACGTGTCCATCTAGATTACTCTTATCCAAGCCAAGCCACTTTTAAATTTTAAATAAAGACTTTTGGTCTCGGGTTACACGGGGATAAGTGATCATTTATGGCGGGCGGTGGAGGATTTAATTAGCATTGAATGCGCTTGGTTAGTTGCGTAGTTATCTCCCAACTAGCATATTTAGCGATGATGGTGTTTTTCAAAGCATGAAGTCGAAAGCAATGCCTCCTCGCTCATATGCTTCACTTTTCGTCGGGGGCTTGATGATGTACCCTCAGTAGCTCGAAGGACACTCCTCAGACGCGGTCAAGCCCTTCCATACGAAGGCCCAAGTTAGGATTCGAAATATCCATAGGCGTCAAACCATTCGTTGGTGCGAAGGTTACCTAAGGGGAATTCCGCCACTCGAGCCTTAAGCCCTTCGGGTATGGCCGAAAGGAACAATGGATAAGGAACCTCGACTTAGTCAAACCCACGATCTCCTCTCTCTCTTGGCTTCCCGTCAAGTCTCGAGCGTGGGTCACTAACCCCTAGCGGTTACCCACAATCATGGGGCGCCCCATGATCTCCGATATTCATGCAAGAGTGCTTCTAACCGTATTTCTTCCACTATAAATGGGTTAGGCGGACGATGGTTTATAGTAGGCTCATTTCACACTCATCTCTTTACTTTACATACTTATACAACCATAACCCATACTTACTCTCCACCGGAGGTGGTTCGCGAGGTCTACCCTGGCAGCAATCACTTAACGTAGTGTCTTAGTATTTCTTATTCTCGGTTACAAAGTAGCCTTGGGCGGAACACACACCCTCATTACTTTGATCCTCATCAAAGCACGGTAGTGCAATCTTTTGCACAATCAAAACCAACCACAAGTTTGGAACCATTGGAGGAGGGTAAATCATCAAAACTTTTCAAAGAAAACAATCCTCATCCTAATAAAAATATGGTTCCTAGGCGATGCTAATGAGGAATGGTAAAACAAAATCAATAATCATCGCTGCACCTAAATGGGTTCCAACCATTTGCTAAGCAAAATCTTTCCATCGCTAAGCGAATATCACCACGATACAAAAGAAGTTTTAAAATTCCAAAGGTGATAAGCGACACGATGGTTGGAAACCATTTTATCTTTATTAAGGCCTTAGCTAGTGGCAATGGAAGCCTAAGACCAAGGATTTACATCATACCGATTGTGCATCAATGGACCTAAAGTTTGATTATGTTGATGCAGTAGGCGCTCCAATCGATATTGGCTTGGGTCCACAAAAGAACTAACTTGGTTAAATTCATGTGCGGGCAATTTACAAGATGAGCTAAAAGACAAAGGAATTTTTGATAGTGGTTGCTCTGGGCACATGATATGAGATGGGAGCAACCTGGAGGATTTGAAGCTTATGATGGAGGATATGTGGCATTTGGCAATGATCCAAAGGGAGGAAAGATACTTGGCGAGGCACAATCGAGCAGGAAATTAGACTTTGAAAAGTCTATCCGGTCTGAGGACTAAAGTACAATTTATTGATGTTTCTCAAATGTGTGATAAAAGAAACGGGTACTTTTGGTGAAACTCGGTGTGTGGTGTTGTCTCCCGATTTCAAAATGCACGATGATAAGTATATACTGACTTAGGGTTCCTAGGAAGAAAAACATATATTATTTTGATCTTAAAGATGTAATTCTAATAGGTCCTTAACTCGTTTGTTTGCTATGGCATCGAGAGATGAGTCTAAATTGTGGCATAGAAGGCTAGGTCACCTTAATTTCAAAACAATCAATAAACTGGTAAAGGGCAACTTAGTGAGAGGGTTACCTTCTAAGGTTTTTGAGTGTAAAGAACTATGTGTGGCCTGTCAGAAAGGAAAACAACATAGAGCCTCTTGTAAGACCAAAATTGTTAACACCATTACACAACCACTGTTTATGCTTCATATGGACTTATTTGGACATACCTTTGTTAAAATTTTGAACCATAAGTAGTACTGCCTAGTCATTACTGATGATTATAGTAGATTTTCTTGGGTATACTTTTTGGCTGCTAAGAGTGAGACTAGTGAGATCCTTAAGAGTTTCATTACTAAGATAGAAAATCAAGTAAACCATAAGGTCAAAATAATCGGATGTGATAATGGGCCGAATTTAAGAATGATGTGATGAATGGGTTACGTGTGTCTAAGGTATAGAAAGGCAGTTTAGTGTTGCTAGAACACCACAAAGTAATGGTGTGGTGAAGGAAAAGCAGAACACTAATTGAGGTTGCTAGAACAATGTTGTGCGAATCTAAGCTACCAACTACCTTTTGGGATTTGAAGTTATAGGACTGCATGTTATGTGTAGAATAGAAGCAAGGTAGTGAAGCTTCATAACAAGACCCCCTATGAGCTGTTACATGATAGGAAGCCTATGATAGCATTCCTAAAACCTTTTGGGTGTCCTGTTACAATCTTGAATACCATAGACTACCTAGGCAAGTTTCAAGAAAAAGCAGATGATGGATACTTTTTAGGCTATTCTTCTAATATCAAAGCCTTTAAAGTATACAATAGGAGGACTAGGATTGTTGAAGAAAACTTACATGTTCAGTTTAGTGAAGAGACTCCTAGTGTTGAGACAAAAGGACCTGATTGGCTGTTTAATATTGATATGCTAACCAAATCCATGAATTATGAGCCTATCATTGCAGATGCTTCCACTAATGCTAATACAGGTACACAAAAGAATTCTGATGCAGAAACAACTTCCAAAGAAGCTGATTCTCCAAAAGAGTTCTATTTAGTTGAAAAGTGGAAAGTTGGTTCTGTCTCACCCATCATTGAAAAGCAGAGTCCCACAAGTGCTGATGTTTTGGATTCTGGAAGCAAAGTTGATCATCATCAAAACAAGGAAGAGTTGTTGAAAGATAACTCAGTGTCGGTAGAAGAAATTGAAAGAAAGAAGAGGCATTCTGAAAGCACTGCTAAGCTTAATAAAACCACTTCTAAGCCAAATTCTACCACTGACAATTCAAGTGAAACCCCGGCTGAAAGTACTGATGATAGTACTCACTTTAGACCCACTGCCAAGCCAATATTTGGTGATGATGAGTATCCACATGATCCTAACATTCCAGATTTATAAGAAATGGATACTCCTACAGATGATGAGAATTTGGATGACTACTTCAAAGATGCAGATTTTACAAATTTGGACTCAGTCATCACAGAAAGTCCAGTTCCTACCACAAGAGTTCATAAGAATCATCCCAAAGAGCAAATACTTGGAGATCTGAATACTCTAGTTCAAACAAGAAGCAGAGCTTTGAACACAAAAACCTTTCCTGAACAAGGTTTCTTTGCAAGGTCACTTCACAAACAAATAGCCATAAAGATCTGCAAAACTGTTTATTTGCTTGCTTTTTATCTCAAAAGGAGCCCAAGAGAGTTGAAAAAGCTTTATCAGAAGAAGGATGGGTTGAATCAATGAAAGAGGAACTACTACAATTTAAGCTTCAAGAGGTGTGGACATTGGTTGACCTTCCAAATGGAAAGAGGGCAATTGGGACTAAATGGGTATTCAGAAATAAGAGGGATGAAAGAGGTATAGTGATAAGGAACAAATCAAGGTTGGTTGCTCAGGGATATACACAAACTGAAGGTCTAGATTATGATGAAGTATTTGCACCTGTTGTTATAATAGAGGCTATTAGACTGTTCTTGGCATATGCTTCATTTAAAAATTTTGTGGTATTCCAAATGGATGTAAAGAGTACCTTTCTGTATGGCACAATTGATGAGGAGGTTTATGTTTGTCAACCTCCTGGTTTTGAAGATCCTGATCATCTTGACAAGGTATACAAGGTGAAGAAGGCTATGTATGGGTTGCATCAAGCTCCTAGGGCATGGTATGAGTGCCTTTCTACTTATTTGATGGACAATGGCTTCAAAAAAGGGTTGATTGATAAGACTTTGTTCATTAGGAAGCACAAGGATGATATTTTACTGGTTCAGGTCTATGTAGATGACATCATCTTTGGCTCAACAAATAAGGATCTATGCAGAGATTTTGAGAAACTTATGCATGATAAGTTTTAGATGAGTTCTATGGGTGAACTCACTTTCTTTTAAGACTCTGAGTTCAACAAAGGACCGATGGTATTTTCCTTAGTCAAGACAAGTATGTAGCGAGATATTTTGAAGAAGTTTGGGTTTCGAGGATGTGAAGAGTGCTAGTACACCTATGGAGACTCGTAAACCACTTTGCTACCGAATGATGGAAGTCCTAAAGTTGATTTGAAGTTGTATAGGTCCATGATTGGATCCTTGATGTATCTCACTGCATCTAGGCCAGCTATAATGTTCTTAGTATGTGTGTGTGTAAGGTTTCAAGTCACACCAAATACAACACACATGAATGCTATTAAGAGAATTTTTAGATACCTTAAAGGTCATCCTAAATTGGGCCTATGGTATTCTAAGGATTCAGCTTTTGATTTGCTGGTGCTAGTTTGGATAGAAAGTCTACAAGCCGAGCGATGTCGGGTTTTGGGAAGCATACTAATTTCATGGCGATGTAAAAGCAAACAATTGTGGCCAATTCTACAATTTGAAAGGCGAGTATGTGGCTTTTGCTAGTTCTTTGTGGACAAGTGCTTTGGATTCGAGAATCAATTGTTGGACTTTGGGTACAATTTCATGCATACTAAGATTTACATTGATAATAACGATTACAATATGCATTATTAAAAATCCTCTTTGCATTCTAGAACTAAACATATTGAGATAAGGCATCATTTTATTAGAGATTGTAATGAAAAGGTTGATTCAAATGGTCAAAATCCATCTTGATTTCAATGTTCTTTGATCTTCTTACTAAAGCTTTTGATGTGGGAGGTTTCGATACCTTGTAGTTAGTATTGGCATGATCAATCTCTAAATCTCAGATTGTTTTGTAAAAGTTTGTATAAAATTTGTACTGTTATTTGTTAATCTTTATATTGCTATTTTTGTTCTAACCACTGTTAGTTATGTTCTAACCACTGTTAGTTATGTTCAAACCACTGTTTGTTTCTTTGTGTTTCCACTAACTATTTTGCAGAGAAAATCAAATGCTGCACTGTACTTCAAAAGGATAACCATGGGTTATTTTCATTCATAAACTAATTCTAAAGATGCAGGGATTACAACCATGGGATCAACAGTGGATCCAACAACCAAAAGGACTATTAAACATGACTACTTCCTATCCCAACCCACTACAGACTCTAGCTTAACAACCAAACCCTCAACAACCACCTAAGGCTTCTTAGGCAAGGCCCACTCTGGCATCACTTTAGGCGTCATTCACTTATCAATCACCCTCCACACTTTTGGGCATGCTAGCCCAATCACCTTTCCTCTAATAGGTGGTGAGGATGATGAAGGACCCTCTGGTGGTGGTGCAGTTAACAATGATTGAGAAGGTGGTGCTTGAAGCTCTTCTGGTGGAATTACTGCAGCAAGGGGAGGCACAAGCAGGACTCTTGCAGATGCTTCATCATCATCTGTGCTTTCATATGGAGAAATATAGCTTGACATGGAGTCTGAGCTATCCTCTTTGATGATGGCATCCTGTGGCATTGGTTGGAGTGATGATGGACCAGCAACTGAAGGGGTAGTGCTCATGGACAAATGAGTTCTATTTCTTGAAGAAACCTCTTCAAACACCTCTTTCTCCACTCTACTTGGATTGTTCAACACAAAATCATCCCAAACACTATCAGAAAAAGAGCTGTCTGATGAGAGATTGATAGGGTTTGAATGGCTCATGGTGTATTTATGTAATGAAGATTTTGCAAGATTTTTAGAGAGAGAAGTGTTGGTGTGTTAGTGATATGGGAAGTATGTGAGTATGGTGTTCTTTAATAGAGGTTAAGATGGAATCAGTAAGTTCATGTGGGGAAGGTATAAGTTGTTGAGGAGTAAATGAAGTCTTTAAATTTAGTGGCCGGATTAATGACTTGGAGTTGACCTGTTGACTGGGTGGTTAATCTTGTTCTAACCACCGCCAAAGATATTTTGAATCCACTTCTAGTTATTTTCTAACCACTGCTAACCTTAACAATGCTTTCAGTGTTTGGTTTATGTTTGTGATATGCAGATATGAAGGATTGTTTGTATATATTGGAGCTTTTTGGAGCTTTTGCTGTTTAGTGTTAGTGTTAAAAAAAATCTTTTGTAATCCTTCATATTAATGCATAATCTCACTATTTTTGGCAAATATTTAGTTGCTTTAATCATGGTCAAAAGATTGGAGTGTGGTGATGTATCCACTACTAGAATCTTTCAAACCACTGCTAGTGGTTTTCAATCCACTGCTAGCATATGGCTGATGATGGATACTTGAGGGGCTATTTTGTAACTTTGATGCTAATATATTTATTCCCCCAAATCACTGCCAGGTCATTTAATTGATCTTCAAATCACTTCCAATTGGCGCTCAACATAAACCCTACCCACTCCCATCTACTTAATTCACAAATCCCACATCATATCTCATATCCAATCATAATGCCGTCGCAGTATTCCAAAACACATAACCTAGTTGCTTACCTGATAAAAAACAATCAATCCGAAGGTTTTCATGACATGATTGATTTCCTTAACCACAGTCCTATACATTTTGCATTAATTGTAGCACCCACCATTCTTAAAGCCTATGTACATCAATTCTGGGGAAATGTTAAGCTTGAGGAGAGAGATGATGTAGAAGTTTTTAGTAGTGTTGTGGATGAGAATGAGAATGAGGTTTTAGTTGATGAGGAAATCATTAGAGGTGTTTTGAAGTTGGATGATACTGATGGTGTAGTTAATCTTTCTGATGATGCTATATTTGAAGGTTTAGAAAGGTTAGGTTATACCAGAAGGGGAGACATGGTAAAAAATTTGAAATGAGGAGGAAGGGAACCAAGCTACCTCAGGCTGGTGTTAGTGGTGTTGCTCATAAGGCTGTCACACATTGTGGAGGTGACATGATTGGAAGGGCTTCAACTACTGATTCATGCTTAGATGCTGGTCAGGACAGTGGAAACATAACTAAGACCCAACCTTTGGCAACTCCTAATGTGGAGAGTTCTCTTGACCTCAACACAAGTGGAGGAATCCCTAGCCAACTGCTAATATAGGGTGCATAGGTGCTCAGACTAGGTCTGATACTATGTTTTCTTTTTCCAAGGATTCACCTCTCAGAGCAGGTTACACAGCTCGAAGTGATGAGGGTATCTTGGAACATGGTCATGAATTGACGGATAATATTCAGGTACATGATGACTTTTCCAATGAACCACCTCTCGGACCAGTTCACACAGGTCGAAGTGGGGAGGATATTATTGAACACTTAAACGAATTGATGGCTAAATGTACCAAAATGGAGGGCACAATCTCAAGTCTTCAAGAGTTGGTTGTGTTTCAGGGTAATGAGATTAGAAGATTGAAGCACAAAATGTTTGTAATGGAGAAGGTGAGAAGACCTGGGGTTGCTGTTCTAAGAAAGGTAAGAAAGTAGAAAAAGAAGGTGGACTCATCTCTAGCTGTGATTTTGGAGGATGTACCCAAACAAGGGAGGAGTGAAGGCTTGGATTCAGGGGAGGCTGTTGGTGTGCATATGGATGAGGATGTGGATAGTGGAGATCAAGGAGAGCATTTTGTGGTATCTGATAAAGATGGGAATGAAGCTGTTCTTGAAACTTTGAAGACTATGGTAGAAGGAAAAGAAAATGAGGTGGTGCAGGACACAACCACTGCCAGTGTTTCTGCAACCACGGCTGGTGTTAATGAAACAACTGCTGCTGTTTCAAATAAGCTAACCACAACCACTCCCACTTTAATCTTACCCACTGCTATTACAACCATATCTACAGTTGTCACAACCACCTGTGTTTCACCACCTAAATCAAAAGAAGTTGAGAAGGAAGTTGCAAGTACACTGATAAATCTAAGAAAAACTTTATCCAATTCTACACCTACCATTGCATCTGCTCCATTATCACTTAAACCTACTGCAACAAACCCTTAAGTAAAAGTATAACAATTGGTGAACCTTTGAAGAAGAAGGTGGTTCTATCAGATATTGGAAATGGAAAAAGGATTGTTGAACCTAAGATAAAGTTTAAGAATAAAGAAGACCAGATTGCTTATGATCATGAGTTTGGTGAAAGATTGGTAGCTGAAGAAAATGCAGCTCTAGAAAGAAAAAAGCTAAAAGATGAGGAAGCTACTCAGAAATGGTTAGCTGAATGGAATGAAACACAATCCTATCTTCAAGCTTCTAATGATATACAAAATGAATATACAACTCAAGAGTGGGCATTGTTATCAATTGATGAAAGAGCTAGAATCTTGGGTGAATGGGCAAGGAGGATCAGTAAGGAGAAAAAGCAAATTAAAAGAAAGAAACCTCCTACAAAGGGTGAGATGAGAAATGCTATGATGAAGATTATCAAGAATTCAGGCATAAATATTACTAAAAATCTAAGTAAATGTTCATTTGAAAGGATACATGAGATTTATCAGAGGTGCATGAGAATTAATGAGGATTTAAACCCAATGAATTCTGAAAGAGAAGAAGAGTGGATTAAAAGTAGACAAAAGAGAAAATATGAGATTCAGGAGAAATCTGGTTCTAAAAGACTGAAAGAAGTGAATTAAGATTGTAATCAAATTATTTCTTATACATTTGAGCTTAATGGAAGTGAAGGAAGTTGGAAAATTCAAAGAGTCAGTAATGAAGTTTCTGAGTTTGAGAAATTTTCGCAAATGCTTCAATATCTAGATAGAGATGATTTGATGAATCTTTGGAAGCTTTACAAGAGTAAATTTGGTGATGTATGTCCAGCTGACTATCATGAGAGAATGGTGTATCATTATTTAAAGATCTTATTTGAACCTACTCATGATGAACCTGAATGGAAAGGACTCTACAATGGTCAAGTTACAAGATGGTTCTTATATCAGTCTTGTGGAGTTCATGTGCTAACAGTTTCTGGGGAAATTATTCATATGCTTGTAGAAGGAGATTATCCTAATTTGAATAATTATCCAGGAGTTATTACTCAGATGGTGAAGCCTGGTAGTTTAAAGATGCTGAAGCCCTATGATGATCAAGCTTACAATTTGTTGCTAAAGTATGAGCAAATTCTTAAAAATGGTAAGTGTTTGGATACATCCTCCAATAAAGATGTTTTGAGCTTAAAGGAAACTTGAGAATTCTATTTGAATATATCAAGTTTAGGGGAGGATTTTTGGGTTTTAGGTTCCTCAGATCATAAATTATTCCAAGTATTGGAACCACTGCTAGAGTTGATGAAACCACTGCTAGAAGAATCAATCAACTGTTGAAGTTAAACCGCGGCTAGTAGTAAAGTAGAACCACTGCTATTGTATTATAAACACTGCTAGTTGTGTAGAGTTGGTTTAATATTTTGTATTAGATCAATATGCAAAATATATTTATCTTGTAGGTTACGTATTGTATTATGTAAAGGACTCCTTAGCCTATAAAAGGAGGTCCTAGGTTAGATTAGATATACGTGTGTTTTATATCTAAGGTTGATACACTTCAAGGTTGTAAAACCCTAATACTAGTTAGAGTATTCGTTATTAATATAATTGAGGTGTTTAAGAGTTATTGTTATTGTTCTTCTTCTTAAGGTTGAATAATAAATTCCGCGTAATATTTAACAAGTTATTATCAAGTCAGTTTCTATAAGGAACGTTTGCTCAACTGGGATCAACACAAATGACATCGAACTGCATAAAAGAAAATAGTGCGAGACTCAAACCGCTTCCTTGAAACTCATCAAAAACTAAACTTTTCCAATCCAAAACACTATAACCAAGATGAATTAAGCCTTCCAAACCAAAACCTAAGCACTTATGATGATTCTAAATACAAAAGTACTATCAAAATTCAAACTTTAACACTTTTAGGGTATATAATTCGAATCAACAAAACACACAAATAACCAATCTTTATGATCTAACCATGGCACTTGATACTAATTGTTGGATATTGGTTATTGTAACACACAAACAATCAATTATATGGTTCGAATCTTAGCAAGAAACTTAGAGTGAGAAAGTGGAGATGCGATCCTTTCTAGAGAGAAAAACAAAGAAAATGTTAGATTAAGAAATGAAAGGTCCAACCTCTACCCGAGGAGGTAGAGGGTATTTATAGTTTACATAATCGCCTGCTGTCGGTGTGGATCGCATATAGTGGGTAAAGACATGTCCGTCCTCCATAGTGTTACTCTAACTAACTAACTAACTAACTAATAGATAATGCAATGTCTACGAGCTAACATATGCTAGACAATAGTTGGGGTGACCGACACTTCACTATGGATTTTCTAAGTCCTAACAAGAATAGGCAGTTCTTAGCTGGATGTAACTGGTTATTGGCCAAAATAGCATGTTCTTAACTGGTTCTTACTGGTTATTGGCTGGAATAGCTAGTTCTTATCTCGCTTTAACCGGTTTGTCTTGGTTCTTGGCGAAATAAGCGCTTCTTAAATTGGATCTAACTGGTTCTTGGTGGAATAGCTGGTTCCTTTTGGATCTAACTATTTATTGGCGGAATAGCAAGTTCTTAATGGTTCTAAGCGGTTCTTGGCGGAACATCAGGTTCTTAACTAGTTCTAGCGGTTCCCTCTTGGTTAAATTTTTTCGGTTGTTTGATGGTATTTAGCTAAATCACGGATTCTGAGTCAAGCGTTATGGCCGTTTGAAGTTTTGAAGTAAAAAGTCAACTTTGGTCAAGCCGCAAGTGGTCAAACCTCAAGTAGTCAAACCGTAAAAGTTAAAACTCAGTTTTTTTGATCAAATCGCAGTGGTCAAATCGCAGGATTGTCAAACCGCTAGAATGAAACCGCTTAAAGCAAACTGCTTCTTATCAAACCACTTAACTCAAAGCGCTTCTTATCAAACCGCTTAGATCAAACCGCTGAAGACAAACCGCTTGAGTCAAATCGCTTAAGTCAAACCGCTAAAGACAAACCGCTGAGTCGAGCTGGCAAGGTTAAACCGCTTAAATCAAACCGCTTATGTCAAACCGCTTCGTCAAACTTCTTAAGTCAAGCCGCTTCGATACAGAAATCTAGACAAACCGCATCCAAGAACTTGACAAATCGCTTCCTTGATCGGATCAAATTACACCCAATGACAATAAACCGCATACAAGAAAATAGTACGAGACTCAAACCGCTTCCTTGAAACTTTTCAAAACTAAACTTTTTAATCCAAACCACTATAACCAAGATGAATTAAGCCTTCCAAACCAAAACCTAAGCACTTATGATGATTCTAAACACAAAAGTACTATCAAAATTCAAACTTTAACACTTTTAGGGTATAGAATTCGAAACAACAAAACACACAAATAACTAATCTTTGTGATCTAACCATGGCTCTTGATACTAATTGTTGGATATTGGTTATTGTAACACACAAACAATCCTTTATATGGTTCGAATCTTAGTAAGAAACTTAACTAATAGATAATGCAATGTATACGAGCTAACATATGCTTGACAATAGTTGGGGTGACCGACACTTCACTATGGATTTTCTAAGTCCTAACAAGAATAAGCGGTTCTTAGCTAGATCTAAGCGGTTATTGGCCAAAATAGCATGTTCTTAGCGGTTCTTCTTGGTTATTGGTGGAATAGCTAGTTCTTATCACAGTTCTAACTGTTTTGTCTTGGTTCTTGGCGGAATAGGCAATTCTTATTTGGATCTAGCGGTTCTTGGCGAAATAGTTGGTTCTTTTGGATCTAACTATTTATTGGCGAAATAGCTAGTTCTTAATCGGTTCTAATCGGTTCTTGGTTGGAACATCCGGTTCTTAACTAGTTATAACCGGTTCAGTTTTTCGGTTGTTTTGAAGGTATTTATTTGAATCACAGATTCTGGTGAAAAGTTATGGCCGTTTGAAGTTTTGAAGTAAAAAGTCAAATTTGGTCAAGCCGCAAGTGGTCAAACCGCAAGTAGTCAAACCGTAAAAGTTAAAACTCAATTTTTTTGATCAAATCGCATTGGTCAAATCGCAGGATTATCAAACATTTGAATGAAACCGCTTAAATCAAACCACTTTTTATCAAACCGCTTATCAAACCACTTAACTCAAATCGCTTTTATCAAACCGAGAGACAAAGCGACGGTCAATCGCTTAAGTCAAACCACTAAGACAAACCGCTGAGTCAAACCGCTTAAGTCAAACCGCTTAAGTCAAACCGCTTATGTCAAACCGCTTACGTCAAACCGCTTAAGTCAAAACGCTTAAGTCAAACCGCTTCCGATACAACGAATCTAGACAAACCGCATCCAAGAACTTGACAAATCGCTTCCTTGATCAGATCAAATCGCACCTAAATGACATCAAACCGCATACAAGAAAATAGTACGAGACTCAAACCGCTTCCTTGAAACTTTTCAAAACTAAACTTTTTCAATCCACAATACTATAACCAAGATGAATTAAGCCTTCCAAACCAAAACCTTTGCACTTATGATGATTCTAAACACAAAAGTACTATCAAAATTCAAACTTTAACACTTTTAGGGTATAGAATTCGAATCAACAAAACACACAAATAACCAATCTTTATGATCTAACCATGGCCCTTGATACTAATTGTTGGATATTGGTTATTGTAACACAAAATCAATCCTTTATATGGTTCGAATCTTAGCAAGAAACTTAGAGAGAAAGTGGGAGATGTGATCCTTTCTAGAGAAAGTGAGAGAAAACAAAGAGAATGTTAGATTAAGAAATGAAGGTCCAACCTCTACCATGGGAGGTAGAGGTATTTATAGTTTTATATAATACGCCCTCAAATCGCAAATAGTCAAACTGTAAAAGTTAAAAATCAGTTTTTTTGATCAAATCGCAGTGGTTTGGTCAAATCGCTGGATTGTCAAATCGCTGGAATACAAACCGCTTAAATCAAACCGCTTTTTATCAACCTGCTTCTTATCAAACCGCTTAACTCAAACCGCTTCTTATTAAACCGCTTAAATCAAACTGCTGAAGACAAACCGCTTGAGTCAAATCGCTTAAGTCAAACCGCTAAAGACAAACCGCTTGAGTCAAACCGCTTAAGTCAAACCACTTATGTCAAACCGCTTACGTCAAACCGCTTAAGTCAAAACGCTTAAGTCAAACCGCTTCTGATACAACGAATCAGGACAAACCGTATCCAAGAACTTGACAAATCGCTTCCTTGATCAGATCAAATCGCTCATAAATGACATCGAACCGCATACAAGAAAATAGTACGTGACTCAAACCGCTTCCTTGAAACTCATCAAAAACTAAACTTTTTCAATCCAAAACACTATAACCAAGATGAATAAAGCCTTCCAAACCAAAACCTAAGCACTTATGATGATTCTAAACACAGAAGTACTATCAAAATTCAAACTTTAACACTTTTAGGGTATAGAATTCTAATCTACAAAACACACAAATAACTAATCTTTATGATCTAACCATGGCTCTTGATACTAATTGTTGGATATTGGTTATTGTAACTAGGGGTGTTATCGGGTCGGGTTATCGGGTTAGTCGGGTCGGGTTGAGTCGGGTTTTAAATTTTTTAAAAGTGACCCGCAACCCGACCCGATTAAGAATCGGGTTATCGGGTTCGGGTAGGATTCGGGTCGAGTTATGTCGAGTCGGGTGATTCGGGTTATCGGGTGACCCGATTAAGTAACAATTGTAAAAAGTATCAATTATTTGAAATATATTAATTCATTGACTAGATAAAGAAAAAATCAAACAGTATGCATTTGAACCAAATCTCTACGTCACTTTAAAATGCTACTATCTGTACAAACTAAAGATTAAAAAAGAAGATACACTTGATTAATACACAATATGTTTTCTGTAACATGTTACAGTCAATATTTGTTTTTCATCTCAAGTATAACACACTACATGACAACATCTAAATCAGAACAAATTTATTTATTTTCCATTCAGCCCATATTGTACCAGTTGAACGCATGAATCTATGAAGCAATTGTGCTACTGAACCATTCAACCTCATGCAATAAGACTAGTGGGATTCTATATTTCGGGTCAACCCGACCCTACTGACACCCCTAATTGTAACACACAAACAATCAATTATATGGTTCGAATCTTGGCAAGAAACTTAGAGAGATAAAGTGGGAGATGGGATCCTTTCTACAAAGAGAAAGTGAGAGAAAAACAAAGAAAATGTTAGATTAAGAAATGAATGGTCCAACCCTCTACCTTAGGAGGTATAGGGTATTTATAGTTTTACATAATAAGCCCGTCAAAATGTGTGGATCGGGCATATTGTGGTAAAGACCGTCCGTCTCCACGGTGTTACTCTAACTAACTAACTAACTAATAGATAATGCAATGTCTACGACTAACATATGCTAGACAATAGTTGGGGTGACCGACACTTCACTATGGATTTTCTAAGTCCTAACAAGAATAGGCGATTCTTAGTTGGATCTAAATGGTTATTGGCCAAAATAGCATGTTCTTAACGGTTCTTCTTGGTTATTAGCTGAATAACTAGTTCTTATCGGTTCTTAGCGAGGAATAAGCGGTTCTTAAATTTGGATCTAAGCGGTTCTTGGCGAAATATTTGGTTCCTTTTGGATCTAACTATTTATTGGATGGAATAGCTAGTTCTTAAGCGGTTCTTGGCGAATATCCGGTTCTTAACTAGTTCCCTCTTGGTTCATTTGTTCGGTCGTTTTAACAGTATTTATTTGGCAGATTCTGGTTCAAAAGTTATGGCCGTTTGAAGTTTTGAAGTAAAAGTCAACTTTGGTCAAGCCGAGTGGTCAAATCGCAAGTAGTCAAACCGTAAAGTTAAAACTCGGTTTTTGATTAAATCGCGATGGTTTGGTCAAATCGCGGGATTGTCAAACCAATCGGAATAAAACGCTAAAATCAAACCGCTTTTTATCAACCCGCTTCTTATCAAACCGCTTAACTCAAACCGCTTCTTAACAAACCGCTTAGATCAAACTGCTGAAGACAAACCGCTTGAGTCAAGTCGCTTAAGTCAAACCGCTAAAGATAAACCGCTTGACTCAAACCGCTTAGATCAAACTGCTGAAGACAAACCGCTTGAGTCAAGTCACTTAAGTCAAACCGCTAAAGATAAACCACTTGACTCAAACCGCTTCTTAACAAACCGCTTAGATCAAACTGCTGAAGACAAACCGCTTGAGTCAAGTCGCTTAAGTCAAACCGCTAAAGCTAAAGCGGTTTGAAAAAAAGCGGTTTGATTTAAGCGGTTTTATTCCAGCGGTTTGACAATCCTGCGATTTGACCAATGCGATTTGACCACTGCAATTTGATCAAAAAAACCGAGTTTTAACTTTTACGGTTTGACTACTTGCGGTTTTAACACTTGCGGCTTGATCAAAGTTGACTTTTTACTTCAAAACTTCAAGCGGCCATAACTTTTGAGTAGTAACTACGTTTCGTGAAATACTGTCAAAACAACGGATTAGCACGAACCGATGGGGCGAGTTAGAACTAGTTAAGACCGGATATTCGGCCAAGAACGAGTTAGAACCGGTTAAGAAATAGCTATTCCGGCCAATAAATAGTTAGATCAAAAAGGAACCAGCTATTCGAGAAAAAAACCGGTTAGATCCGACAAAGAAGCGCCTATTCGGCCAAGAACCAAGACAAACCGATTAGAACTAGCTATTATGGCCAATAACTAGTAAGAACCGATTAAGAACATGCTATTTTGGCAAAGAACCGATTAGATCCGACTAGGCATGTCTATTCTTGTTAGGATTTAGAAAATCCATAGTGAAGTGTCTCACCCCAACTATTGTCTAGCATATGTTAGCTCGTAGACATTGCATTATCTATTAGTTAGTTAGTTAGTTAGTTAGAGTAACACCGTGGAGGGACAGACGGGTCTTTACCCATTGTGCTCGATCCGGCCGAAAGAGAGGTCGTATATGTAATACTAAAATATACTCTACCTCCCAGGTAGAGGTTGGACCTTCCATTTCTTAATGTAACATTCTCTTTGTTTTCTCTCACTTTCTCTTAGAAAGGATCCTATCTCCCACTTTCTCTCTAAGTTTCTTGCTAAGATTGAACCATATAATTGATTGTTTGTGTGTTACAATGACCAATATCCTACAATTAGTATCAAGAGCCATGGCTAGATCATAAAGATTTGTTATTTGTGTGTTTTGTTGATTCGAATTCTATACCCTAAAAGTGTTAAAGTTTGAATTTTCATAGTACTTTTGTGTTTAGAATCATCATAAGTGCTTAGGTTTTGGTTAGGAAGGCTTAATTCATCTTGGTTATAGTGTTTTGGATTGAAAAAGTTTAGTTTTTGATGAGTTTCAAGGAAGCGGTTTGAGTCTCGTACTATTTTCATGTATGCGGTTCGATGTCATTTGGGTGCGATTTGATCGATCAAGGAAGCGATTTGTCAAGTTCTTGGATGCGGTTTGTCTAGATTCATTGTATCGAGCGGTTTGACTTATGCGTTTTGACTTAAGCGGTTTAGCGTAAGCGGTTTGACATAAGCGGTTTGACTTAAGCGGTTTGACATAAGCGGTTTGACTCAGCGGTTTGTCTTTAGCGGTTGACTTAAGCGATTTGACTCAGCGGTTTGTCTTGATGGTTTGATCTAAGCGGTTTGATAAGAAGCGGTTTGAGTTAATCGTTTTGATAAGCGGTTTGATAAGCGGTTTGATTTAAGCGGTTTTATTCAATGAGTTTGACAAACTGCGATTTGACCAATCTGATTTGATCAAAAAGCGAATTTTAACTTTTACGGTTTGATTACTTGCGGCTTGACCAAAGTTGACTTTTACTTCAAAACTTCAAGCGGCCATAACTTTTGACCCGTAACTCCGTTTCGGTGAAATACTGTCAAAACGACCGAGCGACTGAACCAAGTGGGAACCGATTAGAACTAGTTAGAACCGCTTAAGAACAAGCTATTCCGGCCAATAAATAGTTAGATCCAAAAGGAACCAACTATTCCGACCAAGAACACGTTAGATCCACTAAGAAGCGCTATTCGGCCAAGAACCGGTACAAACCGGTTAGAACCGAGATAATAACTAGCTATTTCGCCAATAACTAGTAAGAACCAGTTAAGAACATGCTATTTCGGCCAATAACCAGTTAGATCCACCTAAGAACTGTCTATTCTTGTTAGGACTTAAAAAATCCATAATGAAGTGTCGGTCACCCCAACTATTGTCTAGCATATGTTAGCTCGTAGACATTGCATTATCTATTAGTCAGTCAGTTAGTTAGTTAGAATAACACCGTGGAGGACGGACGGGTCTTTACCCACTATATGCCTGATCCATAGCCCGACAGAGGGCGTATTATGTAAACCTATAAATACCCTTTATCTCCTAAGGTAGAGGGTTGGACCTTTCATTTCTTAATCTAACATTTTCTTTTTTTTTTCTCTCACTTTCTCTCTCTAGAAAGGATCCCATCTCCCACTTTCTCTCTCTAAGTTTCTTGCTAAGATTCGAACCATATAATTGATTGTTTGTGTGTTACAATATCCAACAATTAGTATCAAGATCCATGGTTAGATAAAAAAGATTGGTTATTTGTGTGTTTTGTTGATTCGAATTCTATACCCTAAAAGTGTTAAAGTTTGAATTTGGAAAGTACTTTTGTGTTTAGAATTATCATAAGTGCTTAGGTTTTGGTTTGGAAGGCTTAATTCATCTTGGTTATAGTGTTTTGGATTGGAAAAGTTTAGTTTTTGATGAGTTTCAAGGAAGCGGTTTGAGTCTCGTACTATTTTCTTGTATGCGGTTCGATGTCATTTGGGTGCGATTTGATCTGATCAAGGAAGCGATTTGTCAAGTTCTTGGATACGGTTTGTCTAGATTTGTTGTATCGGAAGCAGTTTGACTTGAGCGTTTTGACTTAAGCGGTTTGACGTAAGCGGTTTGACATTAGCGGTTTGACTTGAGTGGTTTGACTCAAGCGGTTTGTCTTTAGCGGTTTGACTTAAACGATTTGACTCAAGCGGTTTGTCTTCAGCAGTTTGATTTAGGCGGTTTGATAAGATGCGGTTTGAGTTAAGCGGTTTGATAAGAAGCGGGTTGATAAAAAGCGGTTTGATTTAAGCGGTTTGTATTCCAGCGGTTTGACAATCCTGCGATTTGACCAAACCACTCTGATTTGATCAAAAAAACCGAGTTTTAACTTTTACGGTTTGACTACTTGCGATTTGACCACTTGCGGCTTGACCGAAGTTTACTTTTTACTTCAAAACTTCAAACGACCATAACTTTTGAACCGTAACTCCGTTTTCAGCGAAATACTTGTCAAAAGCGACGAACGGCTGAACCGGTGAGAACCGGTTAGAACTAGTTAAGAACCAGATATTCCGCCAAGAACCGGTAAGAACCGGTTAGAACCGATTAAGAACTAGCTATTCCGGCCAATAAATAGTTAGATCCACAAAGGAACCGATTATTCCGCCAGAACCGATTAGATCGACTAAGCGCCTATTTCGCCAATAACCGGTACAAACCAATTAGAACGAGATAAGAACTAGCTATTCCGCCAATAACCGGTAAGAACCGATTAAGAACATGCTATTTTGGCCAATAACGATTAGATCCGAGATAAGAAGCGCCTATTCTTTTTGGACTTAGAAAATCTATAGTGAAGTGTCGGTCACCCCAACTATTTTCTAGCATATGTTAGCTCATAGATATTACATTATGTATTAGTTAGTTAGTTAGAGTAACAACATGGAGGACTGGACGGTCTTTACCCACTATATGCTCGATCCACACCGACAAAGGCGACATGTACAACTATAAATACCCTCTACCTCATAAGGTAGATGGTTGGACCTTTCATTTCTTAATCTAACATTTTCTTTATTTTTCTCTCACTTTCTCTGTCTAGAAAGGATCCCATCTCCCACTTTCTCTCTCTAATTTTCTTGCTAAGATTCAAACCATATAATTGATTGTTTGTGTGTTACAATTACCAATATCCAACAATTAGTATCAAGACCCATGGTTAGATCATAAAGATTGGTTATTTGTGTGTTTTGTTGATTCGAATTTAATACCCTAAAAGTGTTAAAGTTTGAATTTTGAGAGTACTTTTGTGTTTAGAATCATCATAAGTGCTTAGGTTTTGGTTTGGAAGGCTTAATTCATCTTGGTTATAGTGTTTTGGATTGGAAAAGTTTAGTTTCTGATGAGTTTCAAGGAAGCGGTTTGAGTCTCGTACTATTTTCTTGTATGCAGTTCAATGTCATTTGGGTGTGATTTGATCTGATCAAGGAAGCGATTTGTCAAGTTCTTGGATACGGTTTGTCTAGATTCGTTGTATCGAAAACGGTTTGACTTAAGCGGTTTGACGTAAGCGGTTTGACATAAGCGGTTTAAATAAAGCGGTTTGACTCAAGCGGTTTGTCTTTAGCGGATTAACTTAAGCGATTTTACTCAAGCGGTTTGTCTTCAGCAGTTTGATCTAAGTGGTTTGATAAGAAGCGGTTTGAGTTAAGCGGTTTGATAAGAAGCGGGTTGATAAAAAGCGGTTTGATTTAAGCGGTTTGTATTCCAGCGGTTTGATAATCCTGCAATTTGACCAAACCACTGCGATTTGATCAAAAATACGGAGTTTTAACTTTTACGGTTTGACTACTTGCGATTTGACCACTTGCGGCTTGACCAAAGTTGACTTTTTACTTCAAAACTTCAAACGGCCATAACTTTTGAACCGTAACTCCGTTTTAGTGAAATATCTGTCGAGCGATCGGACAAATGAACCGGTAGGGAACCAGTTAGAACTAGTTAAGAACCGGATATTCGGCCAAGAACCGAGAAGAACCGGTTAGAACAAGTGAAGAACTAGCTATTAGGCCAATAAATAGTTAGATCCAAAAGGAACCAAATATTCCGCCAAGAACCAAGTTAGATCCGAAGAAGCGCCTATTAGGCCAAGAACTAGTACAAACCAGTTAGAACCACATAAGAACTAGTTATTCCGGCCAATAAGCGATGAAACGAGTTAAGAACATGCTATTTTGGCCAAGAACCAGTTAGATCCAGCTAAGAATTGCCTATTCTTGTTAGGATTTAGAAAATCCATAGTGAAGTGTCGATCACCCCAACTATTGTCTAGCATATGTTAGCTCGTACACATTACGTTATCTATTAGTTAGTTGGTTAGTTAGTGTAACACCGTAGAGAATAGACGGGTCTTTACCCACTGTATGCCTGATCCACAGCCCGACAGAGGGCGTATTATGTAAAAATATAAACACCCTCTACCTAGGGTTGGACCTTTCATTTCTTAATCTAACATTCTCTTTGTTTTTCTCTCACTTTCTCTCTCTAGAAAGGATCACATCTCCCACATTCTCTCTCTAAGTTTCTTGCTAAGATTCGAACCATATAAAGGATTGTTTGTGTTTTACAATAACCAATATCCAACAATTAGTATTAAGAGCCATGGTTAGATCATAAAGATTGGTTATTTGTGTGTTTTGTTAATTCGAATTCTATACCCTAAAAGTGTTAAAGTTTGAATTTTGATAGTACTTTTGTGTTTAGAATCATCATAAGTGCTTAGGTTTTGGTTTGGAAGGCTTAATTCATCTTGGTTATAGTGTTTTGGATTGAAAAAGTTTAGTTTTTGAAAAGTTTCAAGGAAGCGGTTTGAGTCTCGTACTATTTTCTTGTATGAGGTTTGGCCGGCATTTGGGTGCGATTTGATCCGATCAAGGCGATTTGTCAAGTTCTTGGATGCGGTTTGTCTAGATTCGTTGTATCGAGCGGTTTGACTTAAGCGGTTTGGCGTAAGCGGTTTGACATAAGCTGTTTGACTTAAGCGGTTTGACTTAAGCGGTTTGACTCAAGCGGTTTGTCTTTAGCTGTTTGACTTAAGCGATTTGACTCAAGCGGTTTGTCTTCAGCGGTTTGATCTAAGCGGTTTGATAAGAAGCGGTTTGATAAAAAGCGGTTTGATTTAAGCGGTTTTATTCCAGCGGTTTGACAATCATGCGATTTGACCAATGCGATTTGATCAAAAAAATTGAGTTTTAACTTTTACGGTTTGACTACTTGCGGCTTGACCAAAGTTGACTTTTTACTCAAAACTTCAAACGGCCATAACTTTTGAGCCGTAACTCCGTATTCGTGAAATACTGTCAAAGCGACCGAAGGAATAGCACGAATCGGTAGGAACCGATTAGAACTAGTTAAGAACCGGATATTCGGCAAAGAACCGTTAGAACCAGTTAAGAACTAGCTATTCCGGCCAATAAATAGCTAGATCCAAAAGGAACCAACTATTACGGCCAGAACCGATTAGATCCAACTAAGAACGCCTATTCCGGCCAAGAACCGGTACAAACCGTTAGAACGAGATAAGAACTAGTTATTCGGCCAATAACCGGTAAGAACCGATTAAGAACATGTTATTTTGGCCAATAACGATTAGATCCACTAAGAAGCGCCTATTCTTTTTAGGACTTAGAAAATCCATAGTGAAGTGTCGGTCCTTTAACTATTTTCTAGCATATATTAGCTCGTAGACAATGCATTATCTATTAGTTAGTTAGTTAGATTAACACCGTGGAGGATGGACGGTCTTTACCCACTATATGCTTGATCCACGGCCCGAGCATAGGGCGTATTATGTAAACTATAAATACCCTCTACCTCCTAAGGTAGAGGGTTGGACCTTTCATTTCTTAATCTAACATTTTCTTTGTTTTTCTCTCACTTTATCTCTCTAGAAAGGATTCCAACTCCCACTTTCTCTCTCAACGTTTCTTGCTAAGTTTCAAACCATATAATTGATTGTTTGTGTGTTACAATAACCAATATCCAACAATTAGTATCAAGAGCCATGGTTAGATCATAAAGATTGGTTATTTATGTGTTTTGTTGATTCAAATTCAATACCTAAAAGTGTTAAAGTTTGAATTTTGATATTACTTTTGTGTTTAGAATCATCATAAGTGCTTAGGTTTTGGTTTGGAAGGCTTAATTCATCTTGGTTATAGTGTTTGGATTGGAAAAGTTTAGTTTTTGATGAGTTTCAAGGAAGCGGTTTGAGTCTCGTACTATTTTCTTGTATGCGGTTCGATGTCATTTGGGTGCGATTTGATCGATCGAGGAAGTGATTTGTCAAGTTCTTGAATACGGTTTGTCTAGATTCGTTGTGTACGAAGCGGTTTGACTTAAGCGGTTTGGCGTAGCGGTTTGACTTAAGCGGTTTGACTTAAGAGGTTTGACTCAGCGGTTTGTCTTTAAGCGGTTTGACTTAAGCGATTTGACTCAAGTTGTTTGTCTTGATGATTTGATCTAAGCGGTTTGATAAGAAGCGGTTTAAGTTAAGCGGTTTGATAAGAAACGGGTTGATAAAAAGCGGTTTGATTTAAGTGGTTTGTATTCCAGCGGTTTGACAATCCTGAGATTTAACCAAACCACTGCGATTTGATAAAAAAAACTGAGTTTTAACTTTTACGGTTTGACTACTTGCGATTTGACCACTTGCGGCTGGACCAAAGTTGACTTTTTACTTCAAAACTTCAAACGGCCATAACTTTTGAACCGTAACTCCGTTTTTAGCGAAATACTTGTCAAAACGACCGGAACAGCCTGAACCAATAGGAACCAGTTAGAACTAGTTAAGAACCAAATATTCCGGCCAAGAACCAGTAAGAACAGGTTAAGAACTAGCTATTCCGCCAATACATAGTTAGATCCAAAAGGAACCAAATATTCCGGCCAAGAAGCGTTAGATCGACTAAGAACGCCTATTCGGGCCAGAACAGTACAAACCGGTTAGAACTAGATAAGAACTAGCTATTCGGCCAATAACTAGTAAGAACCGATTAAGAACATGCTATTTTGGCCAATAACCGTTAGATCCGACTAAGAAGCGCTATTCATTTTAGGACTTAGAAAATCCATAGTGAAGTGTCGATGCACCTCAACTATTTTCTAGCATACGTTAGATCGTAGACATTGCATTATCATTAGTTAGTTAGTTATAGTAACACCGTGGAGAGCAGACGGTCTTTACCCACTATATGCACGATCCACGCCCGGCGGAGGGCGTATTATGTAAAACTATAAATACCTCTACCTCCTAAGGTAGAGGTTGGACCTTCATTTCTTAATCTAACATTTTCTTTGTTTTCTCTCACTTTCTCTCTCTAGAAAGGATCCCATCTCCCACTTTCTCCTACAAGTTTCCTGCGAAGATTCGAACCATATAATTGATTGTTTGTGTGTTACAATAACCAATATCCAACAATTAGTATCAAGAGCCATGGTTAGATCATAAAGATTGGTTATTTGTGTGTTTTGTTGATTCGAATTCAATACCCTAAAAGTGTTAAAGTTTAAATTTTGATAGTACTTTTGTATTTAGAATCATCATAAGTGCTTAGGTTTTGGTTTGGAAGGCTTAATTCATCTTGGTTATAGTGTTTTGGATTGGAAAAGTTTAGTTTTGATGAGTTTCAAGGAAGCGGTTTGAGTCTCGTACTATTTTCTTGTATGCGGTTCGATGTCATTTGGGTGTGATTTGATCGATCAAGGAAGTGATTTGTCAAGTTCTTGGATCGTTTGTGTAGATTAGTTGGTATCGAGGCGGTTTGAGTTAAGCGTTTTGATTTAAGCGGTTTGGCGTAAGCGGTTTGACATAAGCGGTTTGACTTAAGCGGTTTGACTCTAGCGGTTTGTCTTTAGCGGTTTGACTTATCGATTTGACTCAGCGGTTTGTCATCGTGATTTGATCTAAGCGGTTTGATAAGAAGCGGTTTGAGTTAAGCGGTTTGATAAGAAGCGGGTTGATAAAAAGCGATTTGATTTAAGCGGTTTGTATTCCACCGGTTTGACAATCCTGCGATTTGACCAAACCACTGCGATTTGATCAAAAAAACTGAGTTTTAACTTTTACGGTTTGACTACTTGCGATTTGACCACTTGCGGTTTGACCAAAGTTGAATTTTTACTTCAAACGACGTTAACTTTTGAACCGTAACCGTTTACATGAAATACCGGTCAAAATGACGGAACATCTGAACGGTGGGAACTAGTTAGAACTAGTTAAGAACGAGATATTCCGCCAAGAACCAGTAGGAACCGGTTAGAACCGATTAAGAACTAGCTATTAGGCCAATCAATAGTTAGATCCAAAAGGAACCAATCTATTCCGGCCAAGAACCGATTAGATCCAGACTAGGCGCCTATTCGACCAGAACCGGTACAAACCGGTTAGAACTAGATAAGAACTAGCTATTCCGGCCAATAACCGGTAAGAACCGATTAAGAACATGCTATTTTGGCCAATAACCGATTAGATCCACTAAGAGCGCCCATTCTTTTTGGGACTTAGAAAATCCATAGTGAAGTGTCGGTCACCCCAACTATTTTCTAGCATATGTTAGCTCGTAGACATTGCATTATCTATTAGTTAGTTAGTTAGTTAGTTAGAGTAACACCGTGGAGGACGGACGGGTCTTTTCCCACTATATGCTCGATCCACGGCCAGACGGGCGTATTATATAAAACTATAAATACCCTCTACCTCCCAAGGTATAGGGTTGGACCTTCATTTCTTAATCTAACATTTTCTTTGTTTTCTCTCACTTTCTCTCTAGAAAGGATCCCATCTCCCACTTTCTCTCTAAGTTTCTTGCTAAGATTTGAACCATTGTTGTGTGTTACAATAACCAATATCCAACAATTAGTATCAAGAGCCATGGTTAGATCATAAAGATTTGTTATTTGTGTGTTTTGTTGATTCAAATTCAATACCTAAAAGTGTTAAAGTTTGAATTTTGATAGTACTTTTGTGTTTAGAATCATCATAAGTGCTTAGGTTTTGGTTTGGAAGGCTTAATTCATCTTGGTTATAGTGTTTTGGATTGGAAAAGTTTAGTTTTGATGAGTTTCAAGGCGGTTTGAATCACGTACTATTTTCTTGTATATCGTTCGATGTCATTTAGGTGTGATTTGATCGATCAAGGGCGATTTGTCAAGTTCTTGGATACGGTTTGTCTAGATTCGTTGTATCGAGCGGTTTGACTTTAGTTTTTTGACTTAAGCGGTTTGACGTAAGCGGTTTGACATAAGCGGTTTGACTTAAGCGGTTTGACTCGGCGGTTTGTCTTTAGCGGTTTTACTTAAGTGATTTGACTCAAGCGATTTATCTTCCATGATTCGATCTAAGCGGTTTGATAAGAGCGGTTTGAGTTAAGCGGTTTTGATAAAGCGGGTTGATAAAAAGTGGTTTGATTTAAGCGGTTTGTATTCCGGTTTTGACAATCTTGCGATTTGACCAAACCGCGTGATTTGATCAAAACCGAGTTTTAACTTTTACGGTTTGACTACTTGCGATTTGACCACTTGCGGCTTGACCAAAGTTGACTTTTTACTTCAAAACTTCAAGCGGCCATAACTTTTGAACCGTAACTCCTGTTTTCGGTGAAATACATCAACGGCCGGAACGGCTGAACCAAGTGAAGCAGTTAGAACTAGTTAAGAACCAGATATTCGACCAAGAACCGGTAGGAACCGGTTAGAACCGATTAAGAACTAGCTATTAGGCCAATCTATAGTTAGATCCAAAAGGAACCGGCTATTCCGGCCAGAACCGAGTTAGATCCATTAAGAGCGGCCTATTCGGCCAGAAACAATACAAACCAGTTAGAACTAGATAAGAACTAGCTATTCCGGCCAATAACGGTAAGAACCGATTAAGAACATGCTATTTTGGCCAATAACCGATTAGATCCGACTAGGCGCCTATTCTTTTAAGACTTAGAAAATCCATAGTGAAGTGTCGGTCACCCCAACTATTTTATAGCATATGTTAGCTCGTAGATATTGCATTATCTATTAGTTAGTTAGTTAGAGTAACACCGTGGAGGACAGACGGGTCTTTACCCACTATATACGATCCATGACCCGGCGGAGGGGTATTATGTAAAACTATAAATACCCTCTACCTCCTAAGGTATAGGGTTGGACCTTTCATTTCTTATTCTAACATTTTCTTTGTTTTCTCTTACTTTCTCTCTAGAAAGGATCCCGTCTCAGCTTTCTCTCTCTAAGTTTCTTGCTAAGATTCAAACCATATAATTGATTGTTTGTGTTTACAATAACCAATATCCAAAATTAGTATCAAGAGCCATGGTTAGATCATAAAGATTGGTTATTTGTGTGTTTTGTTGATTCAAATTCAATACCACAAAAGTGTTAAAGTTTGAATTTTGATAGTACTTTTGTGTTTAGAATCATCATAAGTGCTTAGGTTTTGGTTTGGAAGGCTTAATTCATCTTGGTTATAGTGTTTTGGATTGGAAAAGTTTAGTTTTTGATGAGTTTCAAGGAAGCGGTTTGAGTCTCGTACTATTTTCTTGTATGTGGTTCGATGTCATTTGGGTGTGATTTGATCTGATCAAGGAAGCGATTTGTCAAGTTCTTGGATAGGGTTTGTCTAGATTCGTTGTATCGAAGCGGTTTGACTTAAGTGTTTGACTTAAGCGGTTTAGCGTAAGCGGTTTGACATAATGCGGTTTGACTTAAGTGATTTGACTCAGCGGTTTGTCTTGTTGATTTGATCTAAGCGGTTTGATAAAGCGGTTTGAGTTAAGCGGTTTGATAAGAGCGGGTTGATAAAAGCGGTTTGATTTAGCGGTTTATATTCCGGTGGTTTGACAATCACGGGATTTGACAAAACCGCTTTGCGATTTGATCAAAAAAGCGAGTTTTAACTTTTACGGTTTGACTACTTGCGATTTGACCACTGAGGCTTGACCAAGTTGACCTTTTACTCAACGGCCATAACTTTTGAACCGTAACTCGTTTTAGCGAAATACTGTCAAAATGGCCGAACGGCTGAACCGGAAGGAACCATTTAGAACTAGTTAAGAACCAGATATTCCGGCCAGAACCAAGTAGGAACCGGTTAGAACCGATTTAAGAACTAGCTATTCGGCCAATCAATAGTTAGACCCAAAAAGGAACCGGCTATTCGGCGAAGAACCGGTTAGATCCAGCTAAGGCGCCTATTCGGCCAAGAACTAGTACAAACAAGTTAGAACCATATAAGAACTAGCTATTCCGCCAATAAGCGGTAAGAACCGATTAAGAACATGCTATTTTGGCCAAGAACCGGTTAGATCCAAGCTAAGAGCGCCTATTCTTGTTAGGATTTAGAAAATCCATTGTGAAGTGTCGGTCACCCCAACTATTGTCTAGCATATGTTAGCTCATACACATTCGTTATCTAGTAGTTAGTTGGTTAGTTAGAGTAACACCGTGGAGGATGAGCGGGTCTTTACCCACTTTGTATGCACGATCCACACCCGACAAAGGGCGTATTATGTAAAACTATAAATACCCTCTACCTCCCAGCGTGAGGGTTGAGTGATAAGATTTTAAATGTACCTTTTTGAGGGTCGTTCAAGCCCTTATTTGATCACTTTTGTATCCGTTATTACTTAATATCGTTCCTCTTCACTTTTAGGTCTCTTGAAGGCAAATTCTTTGGAATGGCACTTATTTGGACGAAAAGGCGCGGATATCTGAAGAAAATGGCCAAAGTCAAGAATCGAGACACTCAGGGCTCTTTGGGCCCGAAGGGGACGTCGTCGAGGCACAAAATAGTGGCCCGTCGGAGCACTTTGTGATTCTCTGTAGCCAAATGCTTATTTACAAGTGACGGCGCGGCTTTATAAGAGTAGGTCGTCGCAACTCGGGCGGCCTAGATTTGATCGAGGCGTCGAGAGCTGAAGAGGACGGCGTCACAAGTATAAGGTAACGCGTCGCAAAACTAACTGGCCAGGCTAAACCCTAATGACGGTGACCGGCGTCACAAATCATAAGGTGGCGCCGTCGCGATTGTAATCTTATATAGAATCCAAATTTTTCGGTTTTAGAGTAGTCTTTTGGGTAAAACCTAAACCGAACCAAGGTGTCTTGTACAGATATTTTTAGGGTTCCAAACCATATCTTACACCAAGATAAGTACTTTACTTCATTAATTCAATTATGTCTTCAATTATTTGTGTGTATGCTTGCATGTTCTCCATGTCCAGCTAATTTACTTGTGTGTTTGCTTAGGGAATATGAAACTTAATTATTGAATATTGATTGGTTGTCTCTTATCTTAATTATTAATGATCTAGTAATGCGATAGGTCATTCGTTGTGTAGTTAATGCTTGATTAATCTTTGTGAACCTTAGACTATAACACCTAGAGTAGTTGTAGGCTAAACCATCCAAAGTACCTTAGAGTTAGAGTTTATAATTCCTAGAGATTTTGTAGGCGAGACCCTTTGGTAAGTTCAAAGAGTTAGGGACAAGCGCATACCATACGACTTTAGACACAACAGCGATTAAGAATAAGGACGTGACAATTCAACCATCAATAGGAGATAATTAAGGAGTAATAAAATCTAAGTGAACACATCTTTAACCCATCATACGAGCACACAATAATTAGACATAGACTACTCTCACCTTCGTTAATTAGATAAGTAGACAAGTAGAGTAATCGGTAGAAATACCAACCCCCAAATCCAAACCCCGAGATTCATACCTTTCCAATTTCCTAAAAAACATAAAAAGATAAAAAAAATAATCTTCCTCAAACCCAACCTTAGCGTAGTAACTTCTCACTAGCATTCCTATTCCCCAGAGAACGATATCAATTCCATGGCTTACCCTAATACTACACTACAACGATTAGGTTCATTGCCTGGGTGTTGAAAAACTTGCTCGACGAAAAGGAAGTTCCTTTGACCCCGAGCGCAGCTGCGTAGCGTTATCAAGTTTTTGGCGCGGCTGGCAGAAATAGAATAGCTAGTTAGTAGTCCAACTCATTTAGGTTTCTTTGCTTGATTCCTATCAAGTAAATTTTTCTCATTTTTAGCTTCCTCAGTCTATCCTCCTTCTTCATGACTTTTGTTCGTAAACCCGTCACTTTTCATCATGGAAGGTGATAACCCACCAAACAACAATTCCCCATCAAAAAATACCCACCACTCGATCCCACTTTTGCCAACCAACTCCGAGCTCGCATTGTTAGTGAAATTGGTGAACTTAAGAAACTAAATAGAATAATTGAAAGCGCGCGAGAAAGCCCTTGGGGAATCCACTAGCACCTTAGATAGTGATTCGACCTCAAGTGATTCGGAAGATGAAATTGTGGAAGGAGATTATAAGGTTTGGAAATTATGGATGGAAGTAAGGAAGAGGAGGAACTTAGGGAGTATTTCGATTCATACCACAATGGAAGGAAACCGTTTATCACTATAATGTAGTTAACTTCCCATGACCGCCTTTCAAACCATGCATAAAAGTGGTAACCCTAAAAACATCAAAATATGGTGCATGATTGGGTACTTATATAGGGATCGCACTTATATAGATTATAAAGCACCCATGAACATAATGTCTAGGCTCTATTACAATTGGATCATGAGTGAAAGCTTAGGACTGTGAGGACCCCTTTTACCCTAGGAAGGTGAGTAACTATGTTGGGAGGTTAAAGGATTGCATGTCTTCGTAGGAAACTTCACATATAGATGTGATTTCATGATCCTAGAAAATGTTAAAGGCATTATTGATGGCGTTCTAGGAGATGTGATACTTGGGAAACCATTTATTGAGGAGTCTAAGATGATTTATGATCATGAGGAAGGAATAGTCAAATTCTAAAATGGGACGAATGTGTTAAGTATATAATGCCTTACAAAAATAAGAAGTTTGAGGGTATTGATGATCTAGATGGAGACAGACATTCGGCCTTTGAAGTTGATTGGGAAGACAAGATTAAGCTATACTGCTTGTCTAGAGTTGGGCCTGAATATATTCGTGATGAAACACGAGTTAAGATAATTGAATGAAATGCTAAGAGGAGAAAAAGCGTAGGGGTGCGACTACTAGGTCTAGCTACAAGACTCATAAATAAAGAAAAGCGCCGTGGGGGGCAACCCATGCTTAATTGTTTGCTTGTTAGGGTCATATATCTTTTATTGATTGCTTATTCTCATGTTTGAATTTGTAAAATGCTTTATTTTGTTTTTAACCTCGTCTTAATTGCATATAAAGGTATTTTACATAAAGGATAAGTGTAGGGAGGATTACACATGTTTTCAAAAGAAACGTGAACATGAGAATTGCAATTAATTAAAACATATATATGTGTGTTTGTTCGAGTCAAATGCTTGTGTCGAGTCATAATGGATGTTTCTGAGAAGTTTTCAGATTCTAAAGATGTAAATTTTCCGTAATTTTTTCGGAAAATCGCGAGACTAGTTTTTGTCGGGATAACTTTGGCGGCCGGAAGGAGTAAAAACAATGATTACTTTTTCTCATTTTCTGAGCTACTATAAATTTTTGGAATTTTCCGGTCTTAATTTTCCGAAGTGCAGTAAACATCCATTCCACAAGCATTATATCCTAGTTTAGTAGAGTCTTATATATATTATTACCGCCGATTTTACGAAGGTTTCGGTTTATTTTCTTCAAGTGTGCAGCTTTTATTTATCAAGAAGAAGATACATAAGGATGGAAGGAGCTATTCACGTACATTCTTCTTGGAAAGGATTTAACCACTACTTCACACACGGATCCTACCGAGCTAATCGAGGGAGTATTAGTTTCTTCGTTTTAATTACCTTCTATTATCATAACTTTGATACTTTTCGGGGAACATTAGGGACAATGTTCGAGTTTAAAATGTAGGGAGGAAAATAAAGCGGGGACTTTGAAACTATGCTTATCCTTGATTATTTGCTTTGTCCAATTGCATTTATGTAATAAACCATGAGAAAATGTCGGTTAGGGTAATTTGGCACCAAATTTAAAATTTTTCATGACATATAGGGTGGGTCATTAGTCTTAACAAAAGCGTCTCACGGATAGGAAGTTGCATGACTAGCACAAAACCCTTTACCACTTAAATTCCACCCAAAATGTGAGGATCACCCTTAGATTAGTAGGAATTAAAGCATTCATCTTTAATGCTTAGTGTGTGAACCAAAGAGTATAATAGATTCTAGAACTTGTTTTTGTGATGCATCCCGAGATCGCTAGTAAGACTACACTTGTGTAGTTAGGTATAACTAAATGATAAGAGGCATTAGGATAACCACTTGTTTGATCGCCGTAATATAATTACTTCTTCTACATCGGTTGAGTAATTCCCCACACCTGCGTTGTACTCATCTTTAGTACACAATACCCCTAGTTAACCCCTCGAGCCTATCCTTTTCGCGGTTCTCGTGATGTTTGGTTTCGGAATATCAATGAAAACATTGTTTACACCCCACCCCAAAATGTACACCCAAATCGCTTTAGCCTACCTTGTATGCACTCACTTTTAGTGCATTATTGTTTTCATACTAAACCCTTAGTTCAATTATCTAGTTGCTTGCATAAGTTGCTAAGTCGAGTCATATCCTTTGTACAGCAGTTTGGGACGATTGGTACTCATGGGAAAAGTTAAAGTTTATGAAATGACGGGAAGGGCGTTAAATTCAAATTCCCTTTATTTGCGTAATAATGTACTCCAAGTGTTTGATCTTTTCAATTCGGGTCAAATTAGTGTTAAAGTAATAAAAACTCAAGTGTAGGGATGTGCCTATAAATCCCTATTATTTTGATATTCTTGTAGAGGATGGTAGAGTAAAAGTGTATGAAAATATATATATATATATATATATATATATATATATATATATATATATATATATATATATATATATATATATATATATATATATATATATATATATATATATATATATATATATATATATATATATAGTGTAAAAAGAAAAAAGAAACAAACATACGGGCTACCATCCTACATCTATCTTTAAATTTATGTTTGTTTGTTTCGGTTATCTAAGTCTAGAGTGTCAAGTCTTGGCTTAGTAGCGCCATTCTTCGTATGCTTGTAACATAGAGATTTTTGACTTGCCACCACTAAATAGCCTATCCCACCAAACCCTTTGTTTCCCTACTGTAAGCCTAACATTACAACCCTTTAAAGACCTCTTTGATAGTCTTTCCTAGGTGCTTACGCCAAAGTGATGGAGGTTTGATCTATTCTCAAGCCTATTGTAATCTATGTACTAGGACCGGTTAGCAGTGTTTATCTTCCATTTCCAACTTGTTATATTTCATATACACACGAGAGATGTGAGTATCAAACACCCCATGTGAGGTGCTAGTATGTAATTTCCGTGCTTGTTATGACTTTTGCTTGAGGGCTTATATGTGTTGTGGATTGTTCTAAACGAATGCTTCATTACCCCCTAACTTATAAATTAATTGGCTAAAAGCACATTTGTAGGACAAGCAAATACCAAGTGTAGGGATATTTGATAAGGTTTAAAATGTACCTTTTTGAGGGTCGTTTAAGCCCTTATTTGATCACTTTTGTATCCGTTATTACTTAATATCGTTCCTTTTCACTTTTAGGTCTCTTGAAGGCAAATTCTGGAATGGCAATTATTTGGACGAAAAGCAGCGGATATACAAAGAAAATGGCCAAAGTCAAGAATCGAGACACTCGGGATCTTGGGCCCGAAGGGTGACCCTCGAGGCGCAAAATAGTGGCGCCGTCGGAGCACTTTGTGACTCGGTGAGCTAAATTGCTTATTTACAAGTGACGCGTCGGAGCTTTAAAAGAGTAGGTCATCGCAACTCGGGCGACCTAGATTTGATCCGAGGCTGCGTCGGAAAGTCTGAAGGGCGGCGTCACACAAGCATAAGGTGGCGCTGTCGCAAGACTAACGTGCCAAGGCGAAAACCTAATGGCGGCGACCGAGCGGCGTCACAAATCATAAGGTGGCGCCGCGATTGTAATCTTATATATAGAATCCGAATTTTTCGGTTTTAGAGTAGTCTTTTGGGTAAAACCTAAACCAGACAAAGGTACATGTCTTGTACATTATTTTGGGGTTCCAAACCCTATCTTACCAAGATAAGTACTTTACTTCATTAATTCAATTATGTCTTCAATTATTTGTATGTATGTTTGCATGTTCTCCATGTCCGGCTAATTTACTTGTATGTTTGTAGGAATATAAACTTAATTATTGAATATTGATTGGTTGTCTCTTATCTTAATTGTTAATGATCTAATGTCACGATATGTCATTCGTTGTGTAGTTAATGCTTGATTAATCTTTGTGAACCTTAGACTATAACACCTAGAGTAGTTGTAGGCTAAACCATCAAAAGAGTACCTTAGGTTAGAGTTTATAATTCCTAGAGATTTTGTAGATGAGACCCTGGAAAGTTCAAAGAGTTAGGGACAAATGCATACCCTCGACTTTAGACACACAACTGCGATTAAGAATAAGGACGTGACAATTCAACCATCAATAGGAGATAATTAAGGAGTAATAAAACGAAGTAAACACATCTTTAAACCATCATACGAGCACACAATAATTAGACATAGACTACCTCACCTTAGTTAATTAGATAAGTAGACAAGTAGAGTAATCGGTGAAATACCAACCCCAAATCCAAACCCGAGATTACGTACCTTTCCATTTCCTAAAAACTTAAAAGATAAAAAATAATCTTCCTCAACCCCAACCTTAGCGTAGTAACTTCTCACTAGCATTCCTATTCCCCAGAGAACGATGTCAATTCGGTGGCTTACCCTAATACTACACAACAATGATTAGGTTCCTTTGCTGGGGTGTTGAAAAACTTGCTCGATGAAAAGGAAGTTCCTTTGACCTGAACAGCAGCTGCGTAAGCGTTATTAGTTGGACCTTTTGTTTCTTAATCTAACATTCTATTTGTTTTCTCTCACTTTCTCTCTAGAAAGGATCACATCTCCCTTTCTCTCTAAGTTTCTTGCTAAGATTTGAACCATATAAAGGATTGTTTGTGTTTACAATAACCAATATCCAACAATTAGTATCAAGAGCCATGGTTAGATCATAAAGATTAGTTATTTGTGTGTTTTGTTGATTCGAATTCAATACCCTAAAAGTGTTAAAGTTTGAATTTTGATAGTACTTTTTATTTAGAATCATCATAAGTGCTTAGGTTTTGGTTTGGAAGGCTTAATTCATCTTGGTTATAGTGTTTTGGATTGGAAAAGTTTAGTTTTGATGAGTATCAAGGAAGCGGTTTGAGTCTCGTACTATTTTCTTGTATGTGGTTCGATGTCATTTGGGTGTGATTTGATCCGATCAAGGCGATTTGTCAAGTTCTTGGATACGGTTTGTCTAGATTCGTTGTATCGAAGCGGTTTGACTTAGCGGTTTGGCGTAGCGATTTGACATAAGCGGTTTGGCTTAAGCGGTTTGACTCAGCGGTTTGTCTTTAGCGGTTTGTCTTAAGCGATTTGACTCAGCGGTTTGTCTTCAAAGATTTGATCTAAGCGGTTTGATAAAGCGGTTTGAGTTAAGCGGTTTGATAAAGCGGGTTGATAAAGCGGTTGGATTTAAGCGGTTTGTATTCCGGTTTGACAATCCCGGATTTGACCAAACCGCTGCGATTTGATCAAAAAAACCGAGTTTTTACTTTTACGGATTGACTACTTGCGATTTGACCACTTGAGGCTTGACCAAAGTTGACTTTTTACTCAATCGGCCATAACTTTTGAGCCGTAACTGCTGTTTTAGTGAAATACACATCAAAGCGACTTAGCGACTGAACGATTAGGGAACCAATTAGAACTAGTTAAGAACCAAATATTCCGCCAAGAACCGGTAGGAACCAGTTAGAACCGATTAAGAACTAGCTATTAGGCCAATCAATAGTTAGATCCAAAAAGGAACCGGCTATTAGGCCAGAACCGATTAGATCGGCTAGAGGCGCTTATTCGGCCAAGAACGGTACAAACGGTTAGAACCCGAGATAAGAACTAGCTATTCCGGCCAATAAAGCAGTAGAACCGATTAAGAACATGCTATTTTGGCCAGAACCGGTTAGATCCGACTAAGAAGCACTATTCTTGTTAGGATTTGAAAATGCATAGTGAAGTGTCGGTCACTTTAACTATTGTCTAGCATATGTTAGCTCGTACACATTACATTATCTATTAGTTAGTTGGTTAGTTAGAGTAACACCGTGGAGGATGAGCGGGTCTTTACCCACCGTATGCACTGATCCACGGCCCGAAGCGGAGGCGTATTATATAAAACTATAAATACACTCTACCTCCAAGGTGAGGTTGGACCTTTCATTTCTTAATCTAACATTCTCTTTGTTTTTCTCACTTTCTCTCTCTAGAAAGGATCACATCTCCACTTTCTCTCTCTAAGTTTCTTGCTAAGATCTGAACCATATAAAGGATTGTTTGTGTGTTACAATAACCAATATCAACAATTAGTATCGAGGCATGGTTAGATCATAAAGATTGGTTATTTGTGGGTTTTGTTAATTCGAATTCTATACCACTAAAAGTGTTAAAGTTTGAATTTTGATAGTACTTTTGTGTTTAGAATCATCATAAGGGCTTATGTTTTGGTTTGGAAGGGCTTAATTCATCTTGGTTATAGTGTTTTGGATTGGAAAAGTTTAGTTTTTGATGATTTTCAAGAAGCGGTTTGAGTCTCGTACTATTTTCTTGTATGCGGTTCGATGTCATTTGGAGTGCGATTTGATCGATCAAGGAAGCAATTTGTCAAGTTCTTGGATACGGTTTGTCTAGATTCGTTGTATCAGAAGCGGTTTGACTTAAGCATTTTGACTAAAGCGGTTTGACGTAAGCGGTTTGACATAAGCGGTTTGACTTAAGTGGTTTGACTCAAGCAGTTTGAATAAAGCCATTTTACTCAAGTGGTTTCTCTTCAGCAGTTTGATCTAAGCGGTTTGATAAGAAGCGGTTTGAGTTAAGCGGTTTGATAAGAAACGGGTTGATAAAAAGCGGTTTGATTTAAGCGGTTTGTATTCCAGCGGTTTGATAATCCTGAGATTTAACCAAACCACTGCGATTTGATCAAAAAAACTGAGTTTTAACTTTTACGGTTTGAATACTTGCGATTTGACCAATTGCGGCTTGACCAAAGTTGACTTTTTACTTCAAAACTTTAAACGGCCATAACTTTTGAGCCGTAATCCGTTTTATTGAAATACTTGTCAAAACAACGGAACAACTGAACCGGTAGGAACCGGTTAGAACTAGTTAAGAACCGGATATTACGGCCAAGAACCGTAAGAACCGATTCGAACTAGCTATTGACTATAAATAGTTAGATCAAAAAGGAACCAAATATTCGGCCAGAACCGGTTAGATCCGACTAAGAGCGCCTATTCGGCCAAGAACAAGTACAAACCGGTTAGAACCAGATGAGAACTAGCTAATCCGGCCAATAACCAATAAGAACGATTTAGAACATGCTATTTTGGCCATGAACCGATTAGATCGACTAAAACGCGCTATTCTTGTTAGGACTTAGAAAATCCATAGTGAAGTGTCGGTCACCCAACTATTATCTAGCATATGTTGGCTCGTAGACATTGCATTATCTATTAGTTAGTTAGTTAGTTAGAATAACATCGTGGAGGACGGACGGTCTTTACCCACTATATGCCTAATCCGCGTACTGACAAAGGGCGTATAATGTAAAACTATAGATAACCTCTACCTCTAAGTGCGGGGTTGGACCTTTCATTTCTTAATCTAACATTTTCTTTTTTCTCTCACTTTCTCTCTAGAAAGGATCCCATCTCCCGTTTCTCTCTCTAAGTTTCTTGCTAAGATTGAACCATATAATTGATTGTTTGTGTGTTACAATAACCAATATCCAACAATTAGTATCAAGAGCCATGGTTAGATCATAAAGATTGGTTATTTGTGTGTTTTGTTGATTCAAATTCAATACCTAAGAGTGTTAAAGTTTGAATTTTGATAGTACTTTAATGTTTAGAATCATCATAAGTACATAGGTTTTGGTTTGGAAGGCTTAATTCATCTTGGTTATAGTGTTTTGGATTGGAAAAGTTTAGATTTTGATGAGTTTCAAGGAAGCGGTTTGAGTCTCGTACTATTTTCTTGTGTCGGTTCGATGTCATTTGGATGTGATTTGATCCGATCAAGGGCGATTTGTCAAGTTCTTGGATACGGTTTGTCTAGATTCGTTGTATCGGAGCGGTTTGACTTAAGCGTTTTGACTTAAGCGGTTTGGCGCGTAAGCGGTTTGACATAGCGGCTTCGACTTAAGCGGTTAGACTTAAGCGGTTTGACTCAACCGGTTTGTCTTTAGCGGTTTGACCTAAGCGATTTGACTCAAGCGGTTTGTCTTCAACAGTTTGATCTAAGTGGTTTGATAAGAAGCGGTTTGAGTTAAGCGGTTTGATAAGAAGCGGGTTGATAAAAAGCGGTATGATTTAAGCGGTTTGACAATCTAGCGATTTGACCAAACCATTGCGATTTGATCAAAAAGCGAGTTTTAACTTTTCTTTGTTTGACTACTTGATTTGACCACTTGCGGCTTGACGAGTTGACTTTTTACTTCAAAACTTCAAGCGGCCATAACTTTTGAACCGTAACTCCGTTTCGGTGAAATACACATCCAAAGCGGCCGGAGCGGCTGAACAGTAGGGGAACGATTAGACCTAGTTAAGAACTAGATATTCCGGCCAAGAAGCAGCCAAGAACCATTAAGAACTAGCTACTCCGGCCAATAAATAGTTAGATCAAAAAGGAACCGCTATTCGGCCAAGAACCGGTTAGATCCGACTAAGAGCTGCCTATTAGGCCAAGAACGGTACAAACCGGTTAGAACCCGGATAAGAACTAGCTATTCCGCCAGCCAGCGGTAAGAACAAGTTAAGAACATACTATTTTTTGGCCAAGAACCGGTTAGATCCGGCTAAGAGCGCGCTATTCTTGTTAGGACTTAGAAAATTCATAGTGAAGTGTCGGTCACCCCAACTATTGTCTAGTATATGTTAGCTCGTAGACATTGCATTATCTATTAGTTAGTTAGTTAGTTAGAGTAACACTGCAGTGAGGACTGGACGGTCTTTGGTTTGGAAGCGATTTGTCAAGTTCTTGGATCGGTTTATCTAGATTCGTTATATCGAGCGGTTTGAATTAAGCGTTTTGACTTAAAGCGGTTTGACGTAAAGCGGTTTGACATAAGCGGTTTGACTTAAGCGATTTGACTCAGCGGTTTGTCTTTAGCGGTTTGACAAGCGATTTGACTCAGCGGTTTGTCTTGATGATTTGATCTAAGCCGTTTGATAAGCGGTTTGATAAGCGGGTTGATAAAGCGGTTTGATTTAAGCGATTTGTATTCCAAATGGGTTTGACAATCCAAGTTTAACCAAACCACTGCGATTTGATCAAAAAGCGAGTTTAAATTTTACGGTTTTGACTACTTGCGATTTGGCCACTTGTGGCTTGACCAAGATTGACGTTTTGCTTCAAAACTTCAAGCGGCCATAACTTTTGAGCACGTAACTCCGTTTCGACATACTTGTCAACGGCCGAAGCGACTGAACCCGGTGGGAACCGGTTAGAACTAGTTAAGAACTAGATATTCCATCAAAACCGGTAAGAACCATTTAAGAACTAGCTATTCCGGCTAATAAATAGTTAGATCCAAAAGGAACCACAAATATTGACCAAGTAGCAGTTAGATCGACTAGAGCGCCTATTCCAGGCCAGAACTAGTACAAACCGCTTTAGAACTAGATAAGAACTAGCTATTAGGCCAATAACAGATGAACCGGTTTTTTGGGTAAAGGGTGTAATCCCGCACCTGGTAAATATATTAACCAAAAAATGTTTAATTACAATGGATATGAGTGAAGTCTCATATCTCGACCGTTACATAGGCATAAAGCTTACATAACAAGATACTTCCTATTTTCTAAACAAGAAAACAAACCACTACTCAAATGATAACATAGGACATAACGAAAGAAAATTACTTCCTAGGACCTTGAAGCTTGGTGCCATACATGGCATTAAAGGCATCAAATTCCACGGAAGATCATGAACACGATTAGCATAGTCATCGTGAGTCATTGTCATCATACTCATCTTCAAACTCTTGGCCACCACCGAATAGATTAGCGACTCATAAAATGGGTTGTAACCACCTCATCTTGAGAATCGAAACCACGATCTCTCCACTTTAGAAAAGGGTTAACTCTCTTAGTAGAAGAGGCGGGCGGATTACAAGAATCACTCGTTATAGGAGCCACACCGACTCCATCTCTTTTCAAATCACTCACAGGGGTTCTTGTGATGCGATTACTGTCTTAGTAGACTTATCTTCATTAACTTCCATCGTCGACCGAATCCACATCCTTGTTGGTGTCATTAGAAGGAGTACCAAACGCATCCGTATGTTCCATATTAAGAGCATCAAGCGGTTAGATGTAGAGATCTTTGTTCCACTCGAGACTAGCCACATCAGAAGCATTCTTAGTGACTTCCACTTTCTTAGGTTCGGGAGGAGTCTTTTGGGTTGATATTGAAGCCGCTTACCACAGCAGTTTAGTAAACCCTCCTTGACTGGAATAGAAGACCACCTTGCTTTCCTTCTTGCTTGTTATAAGCCGTCTTGAAACCATCATTAACTGCGCTTAGTAGGTCGAAGGAGAGGTTCAACAACTTTAGGCCCAAGAAGAAAGCTTAAGAACATGCTATTTTGCCCAATAACCGCTAGATCCAACTAAGAACTACCTATTCTTTTTAGGACATAGAAAATCCATAACTAAGTGTCTGCCACCCCAACTATTTTCTAGCATATGTTAGCTTGTAGACATTGCATTATCTATTTAGTTAGTTAGTTAGAGTAACATCCGTGGAGGAACGGGTCTTTACCCATTATATGTCCGATCCACAACCCGGCAGTAGGGCGTATTATGTAAAACTATAAATACCCTCTACCTCCTAGGTAGAGGTCGGACCTTTCATTTCTTAATCTAACATTTTCTTTGTTTTCTCTCACTTTCTCTCTAGAAAGGATCCCATCTCCTACTTTCTCTCTAAGTTTCTAGCTAAGATTCAACCATATATTTGATTGTTTGTGTGTTACAATAACCAATATCCAACAATTAGTATCAAGAGCCATGGTTAGATCATAAAGATTGGTTATTTGTGTGTTTTGTTGATTCAATTCAATACCCTAAAAGTGTTAAAGTTTTAATTTTGATAGTACTTTTGTGTTTAGAATCATCATAAGTGCTTAGTTTTGGTTTGAAGGCTTAATTCATCTTGGTTATAGTGTTTTGAATTGAAAAGTTTAGTTTTGATGAGTTTCATGAAGCGGTTTGAGTCTCGTACTATTTTCTTGTATGCGTTCGATGTCATTTGGGTGTGATTTGATCACGATCAAGGAAGCGATTTGTCAAGTTCTTGGATACGTTTGTCTAGATTTGTTGTATCGGAAGCGGTTTGACTTAAGCGTTTTGACTTAAGCGGTTTGGCGTAAAGCGGTTTGACATAATTCGTTTGACAGCGGTTTGACTCAGCGGTTTGTCTTTAGCGGTTTGACTTAAGCGATTTGACTCAGCCGTTTGTCTTGTGAGCTTGATCGAAGCGGTTTGAGTGAAACAGTTTGATAAAAGCGGGTTGATAAAAAGCGTTTGATTTAAGCGGTTTGTATTCCAATGGTTTGACAATCCTGCGATTTGACCAAACCATCGCGATTTAATCAAAAACAATTGAGTTTTAACTTTACGGTTTAACTACTTGCGATTTGACCACTCAGCTTGACCAAAGTTGACTTTTTACTTCAAACGGCCATAACTTTTGAACCAGTAACTCCGTTTTCAGTAAATACACAAAGCAATAGAAACAAACTGAACCAAGGAACCGGTTAGAACTAGTTACGAACCGGATATTCGGCCAAGAACCAAGATGAACCGTTAGAACCGCTTAAGAACTAGCTATTCGGCCAATCAATAGTTAGATCCAAAAGGAACCGACTATTCCGCCAAGAACCGCTTAGATCCACTTAAGAACCGCCTATTCCTACCAAGAACCCGATTACAAAACATTTAGAACTAGATAAGAACTAGCTATTCCGGCCAATAACCGAAGAACCGATTAAGAACATGCTATTTTGTCCAATAACCGATTAGATCCACTAAGAACTACCTATTCTTTTTAGGACTTAGAAAATCCATAGTGAAGTGTCGGTCACCCCAACTATTTTTAGCATATGTTAGCTCGTAGACATTGCATTATCTATTAGTTAGTTAGTTATAGTAACATCGTTGGAGACGGACGGGTCTTGACCCACCTATATGCTCGATCCACAAACCCGACCAGGTGTATTATGTAAAACTATAAATACCCTCTACCTCCCAAGGTAGAGGTTGGACCTTTCATTTCTTAATCTAACACTTTCTTTGTTTTTTTCTCTCTTTCTCTCTCTAGAAAGGATCCCATTTCCACTTTCTCTCTCTAAGTTTCTTGCTAAGATTCGAACCATATAATTGATTGTTTTGTGTTAGAATAACCAATATCCAACAATTAGTATCAAGAGGCATGGTTAGATCATAAAGATTGGATATTTATGTATTTTGTTGATTCAATTCAATACCCTAAAAGTGTTAAAGTTTGAATTTTGATAGTACTTTTGTGTTTAGAATCATCATAAGTTCTTAGGTTTTGGTTTGGAAGGCTTAATTCATCTTGGTTATAGTGTTTTAGATTGGAAAAGTCTAGTTTTTAATGAGTTTCTAGGAAGCGGTTCGAGTCTCGGACTATTTTCTTGTATGCGGTTCGATGTCATTTGGGTGTGATTTGATCGATGAAGGAAGCGATTTGTCAAGTTCTTGGACACGGTTTGACGTGAAAGAGATTTGACATAAGCGGTTTGACTTAAGTGGTTTGACTCAGCGGTTTGTCTTTAGCGGTTTGACTTAGCGATTTGACTCTGCGGTTTTGTCTTAAGCAGCTTGATCTAAGCGGTTTGATAAGAAGCGGTTTGAGTTAAGCGGTTTGATAAGAAGCGGGATGATAAAAATCGGTTGATTTAAGCGGTTTGTATTCCAAATGTTTGACAATCCTCCAATTTGACCAAACCATTGCGATTTGATCAAAAAAATGAGTTTTAACTTTACGGTTTGACTACTTGCGATTCGACCACTTGCGGCTCGACCAAAGTTGACTTTTACTCAAATAACCCATAACTTTTGAACCAGAACTCCGTTTTGAGTGAATACATCAAAATGACCGAATAACTGAACCAAGTTAGAACAAGTTAAGAACCGAGATATTCCGGCCAAAACCAAGTAGGAACCAAGAACCATTAAGAACTAGCTATTCCGCCAATCAATACTTAGATCCAAAAGGAACCAACTATTCCTACCAAGAACCAGTTAGATCCACTAAGAACCGCTTATTCCGCCAAGAACTAGTACAAACAAGTTAGAACCAGATAAGAACTAGCTATTCGAGCCAATAAACTCAGAAGAACCAGTTAAGAAAATGCTATTTTGGCCAAGAACCGCTTAGATCCAATTAAGACCGCTTATTCTTGTTAGGATTTAGAAAATCCATAGTGAAGTGGGTCACCCCAACTATTGTCTAGCATATGTTGCTCAGATACATTACATTATCTATTAGTTAGTTGGTTAGTTAGAGTAACACCGTGGAGGATAAACGGTCTTTACCCAAGTGTATGCACGATCCACAAATTTCGACAGATGGCATATTATGTAAAACTATAAATACCCCTACCTCCCAAGGTAGAGGTTGGACCTTTCATTTCTTAATCTAACATTCTCTTTGTTTTTCTCTCCCTTTCTCTCTCTAGAAAGGATCACATCTCCCACTTTCTCTCTCTAAGTTTCTTGCTAAGATTTGAACCATACAAAGGATTGTTTGTGTGTTACAATAACCAATATCCAACAATTAGTATCAAGAGCCATGGTTAGATCATAAAGATTGGTTATTTGTGTGTTTTGTTGATTCGAATTATATACCCTAAAAGTGTTGAAGTTTGAATTTTGGTAGTACTTTTGTGTTTAGAATCATCATAAGTGCTTATGTTTTGTTTGAAGGCTTAATACATCTTGGTTATAGTGTTTTGATTGAAAAGTTTAGTTTTGAAAAGTTTCAAGGAAGCGGTTTGAGTCTCGTGACTATTTTCTTGTATGCGGTTTGATGTCATTTGGGTGCGATTTGATCTGATCAAGGAAGCGATTTGTCAAGTTCTTGGATGCGGTTTGTCTAGATTAGTTGTATCCGAAGCGGTTTGCCTTAAGCGGTTTGACGTAAGCGGTTTGACATAAGCGGTTTGAATTAATTGGTTTGACTCAAGCGGTTTGTCTTTAGCAGTTTGAATTAAGCGATTTGACTCAAGCGGTTTGTATTCAGCGGTTTGATCTAATCGGTTTGATAAGAAGCGGTTTGATAAAAAGAGGTTTGATTTAAGCGGTTTTATTCTAGCGGTTAGATAATCATGCGATTTGACCAATGCGATTTGATCAAAAAATTGAGTTTTAACTTTTACGGTTTGACTACTTGCGGTTTGACCACTCATGGCTTGACCAAAGTTGACTTTTACTTCAAAACATCAAACGGCCATAACTTTTGAGCCGAATCTGCGTATTCAATGAAAATACACCAAAACGACCCGAACAGCCCCTGAACCGGTTGGAACCAGTTAGAACTAGTTAAGAACCGGGATATTTCGCCAAGAACCGCTTAGAACCATTTAAGAACTAGCTATTCGGCCAATAAATAGTTAAATCCAAAAGGAACAAGTTATTCCGCCAAGAACCGCTTAGATCCAAATAACAACCGCTTATTCCGGCCAAGAACCAAGACAAAACAGCTAGAACCAGATAAGAACTAGCTATTCCGGCCAATTACCAAGAAGAACCGCTTAAGAACATGCTATTTTGGACAATAACCGCTTAGATCCAGCTTAAGAACTCGCTTATTCTTTTTAGGACTTAGAAAATCCATAGTGAAGTGTCACACCCCAACTATTTTTAGCATATGTTAGCTCATAGACATTGCATCATCTATTAGTTGGTTAGTTAGAGTAACACCGTGGAGGATGGACGGGTCTTTACCCACTATATGCCTCGATCCACACCCATTGTAGGCGATATGTAAAACTATAAATACTCTCTACCTCCTAAGGTAGAGGGTTGGACCTTTCATTTCTTAATCTAACATTTTCTTTGTTTTTCTCTAACTTTCTCTCTCTAGAAAGGATCCCATCTCCCACTTTCTCTCTCTAAGTTTTTTGCTAAGATTCGAACCATATAATTGATTGTTTGTGTGTTACAAAATCCAATATCCAACAATTAGTATCAAGAGCCATGGTTAGATCATAAAGATTGGTTATTTGTGTGTTTTGTTGATTCGAATTCAATACCCTAAAAGTGTTAAAGTTTGAATTTTGATAGTACTTTTGTGTTTAGAATCATCATAAGTGCTTAGGTTTTGGTTTGAAGGCTTAATTCATCTTGGTTATAGTGTTTTGATTGGAAAAGTTTAGTTTTTGAAGAGTTTCAAGGAAGCGGTTTGAGTCTCGTACTATTTTCTTGTAAGCGGTTCAATGTCATTTGGGTGCGATTTGATCCGATCAAGGAAGCGATTTGTCAAGTTCTTGGATACGGTTTGTCTAGATTCCTTGTATTGGAAGCGGTTTGACTTAAGCGGTTTGACTTAAGCGGTTTGGCGTAGCGGTTTGACATAAGCGGGTTGACTTAGCGGTTGACTTAAGCGGTTTGACTTAAGCGGTTTGTCTTTAGCGGTTTAACTTAAGCAATTTGTCTCAAGCGGTTTGTCTTCAGCAGTTTGATTTAAGCGGTTTGATAAGAAGCGGTTTGAGTTAAGCGGTTTGATAAGAAGCGAGTTGATAAAAAGCATTTTGATTTAAGCGGTTTGTATTCCAGCGGTTTGACAATCCTGCGATTTGACCAAACAACTGCGATTTGATCAAAAGAACTGAGTTTTAACTTTTACGGTTTGACTACTTGCGATTTGCCCACTTGCGGCGGCTTGACCAAAGTTGACTTTTACTTCAAAACTTCAAACGACCATAACTTTTGAACCAGAATCTATTTCAAATAAATACTTGTCAAACGACCGAAAAATTTCGAACCGTAGGAACTATTTAGAACTAGTTAAGAACCGGATATTCCGCCAAGAACCAATAAGAACCAACCGATTAAGAACTAGCTATTCCGCCAATAAATAGTTAGATCCAAATAGGAACCAACTATTCCGCCAAGAACCGCTTAGATCCAAATAAGAACTCGCTATTTCGCCAAGAACCAAGACAAACCATTTAGAACTAGATAAGAACTAGCTATTCCGCCAATAACCAGAAGAACCGCTTAAGAACATGCTATTTTGGCCAAGAACCGCTTAGATCCAAATAAGAACTGCTCTATTCTTGTTAGGGATTTAGAAAATCCATAGTGAAGTGTCGGTCACCCCAACTATTGTCTAGCATATGTTAGCTCGTAGACATTACGTTATCTATTAGTTAGTTAGTTAGTTAGAGTAACACCGCTGAAGACGGACGAGTCTTTACCCACTATATGCCCGATCCACACTCGGCAGGCAGTGGCGATGTAAAACTATAAATACCCTCTACCTCCAAGGTGGAGGTTGGACCTTCATTTCTTAATCTAACATTCTCTTTGTTTTTCTCTCACTTTCTCTCTAGAAAGGATCCCATCTCCCACTTTCTCTCTCTAAGTTTCTTGCTAAGATTTGAACCATATAATTAATTGTTTGTGTGTTACAATAACCAATATCCAACAATTAGTATCAAGAGCCATGGTTAGATCATAAAGATTGGTTATTTGTGTGTTTTTGTTGAATTCGAAAGTGTTAAAGTTTGAATTTTGATAGTACTTTTGTGTTTAGAATCATCATAAGTGCTTTGGTTTTGGTTTGGAAGGCTTAATTCATCTTGGTTATAGTGTTTTGGATTGGAAAAGTTTAGTTTTTGATGAGTTTCAAGGAAGCGGTTTGAGTCTCGTACTATTTTCTTGTATGCGGTTCAATATCATTTAGGTGCGATTTGATCTGATCAAGGAAGCGATTTGTCAAGTTCTTGGATATGGTTTGCCTAGATTCATTGTATCGGAAGCGGTTTGACTTAAGCGGTTTGACGTAAGCGGTTTGACATAAGCGGTTTGACTTAAGTGGTTTGACTTAAGAGGTTTGACTCAAGCGGTTTGTCTTTAGCGGTATGACTTTAGTGATTTGACTCAAGCGGTTTGCCTTCAAAAGTTTGATCTAAGCTGTTTGATAAGAAGCGGTTTGAGTTAAGCGATTTGATAAGAAGCGGGTTGATAAAAAGCGGTTTGATTTAAGCGGTTTGTATTCCAGTGGTTTGACCACTCATGCTTGACCAAAGTTGACATTTTACTTCAAAACTTCAAACGGCCATAACATTTGAACCAGAATCTGCTTTCAAATAAATACTTGACCGAACAAAACGATCAAACTAGTTAAGAACCAATAGGGAGCCGAACCAATAGAACTAGTTAAGAACTAGATATTCGCCAAGAAATAGTTAGAACTAGCTATTCGCCAAGAACCGCTTAGATCCAAATAAGAACGCCTATTCTGCCAAGAACCAAGTACAAACCGCTTAGAACTAGATAAGAACTAGCTATTCCGCCAATAACCAAGAAGAACCAGCTTAAGAACATGCTATTTTGGCCAAGAACCGCTTAGATCCAACTAAGAACCGCTATTCCTCGTTTTGGATTTAGAAAATCCATAGTGAAGTGTCGGTCACCCCAACTATTGTCTAGCATATGTTAGCTCGTAGACATTACGTTATCTAGTTAGTTAGTTAGTTAGAGTAACACCGTGGAGGACCAGACTGGTCTTTACCCACTATATGCCCGATCCACAACCCGACGTAGGCGATTATGTAAAACTATAAATACCTCCCAAGTAGTAATCTAACCTTTTCTTTCTTAATCTAACCTTCTCTTTATTTTTCTCTCTCTAGAAAGGATCCCATCTCCCACTTTCTCTCTAAGTTTCTTGCTAAGATTCGAACCATATAATTGATTGTTTGTGTGTTACAATAACCAATATCCAACAATTGGTATCAAGAGCCATGGTTAGATCATAAAGATTGGTTATTTGTATGTTTTGTTGATTCAAATTCTATACCCTAAAAGTGTTAAAGTTTGAATTTTGATAGTACTTTTGTGTTTAGAATCATCATAAGTGCTTAGGTTTTGGTTTGAAGGCTTAATTCATCTTGGTTATAGTGTTTTGATTGGAAAAGTTTAGTTTTGAAGAGTTTCAAGGAAGCGGTTCGAGTCTCGTACTATTTTCTTGTATGCGGTTCGATGTCATTTGGGTGCGATTTGATCCGATCAAAGAAGATTTGTCAAGTTCTTGGATGCGGTTTGTCTAGATTCGCTTGTATCGAAGCGGTTTGACTTAAGCGTTTGACTTAAGCGGTTTGACGAAGTATTTAGCGGTTCGACATAAGCGGTTTGACTTAAGCGGTTTGACTTAAGCCGTTTGACTCGTCTGGTTTATCTTTAGTGGTTTGACTTAAGCGGTTTGACCGCCGGTTTGTCTTGGCGGTTGATCTAAGCGGTTTGATAAGAAGCGGTTGGATAAGCGGTTTGATAAAAAGCGGTTTGATTTAAGCGGTTTTATTCCACTGTTTGACAAATGCGATTTGACCACTGCGATTTGATCAAAAAACCGAGTTTTGACTTTTACGGTTTGACTACTTGCGGTTTGACCACTTGCGCTTGACCAAAGTTGACTTTTTACTTCAAAACTTCAAACGGCCATAACTTTTGAACCAGAAGTCCATTTTCAATGAAAATACTGTCAAAACGACCGGAATAGCTCGAACCAATAGGGAACCAGTTAGAACTAGTTAAGAACCGGATATTCCGCCAAGAACCAAGAAGAACCAAGAAGAACTAGCTATTCACCAATAAATAGTTAGATCCAAATAGGAACCAAATATTCCGGCCAAGAACCGTTAGATCCAGCTAAGAACCGCTTATTCGCCAAGAACCAAGACAAACCAATTAGAACCAGATAAGAACTAGCTATTCGCCAATAACCAATAAGAACCGCTTAAGAACATGCTATTTGGCCAAGAACCGCTTAGATCCAACTAAGAACCGCCTATTCTTGTTAGGATTTAGAAAATCCATAGTGAAGTGTCGTCACCCAAACTATTGTCTAGCATATGTTAGCTCGTAGACATTACGTTATCTATTAGTTAGTTAGTTAGTTAGAGTAACACCGTGGAGGACTGACGGGTCTTTACCCACTATATGCCTCGATCCACACCCGACATAGGGCGACATGTAAAACTATAAATACCCTCTACCTCCCAAGGTGAAGGTTGGACCTTTCATTTCTTAATCTAACCTTCTTTGTTTTTCTCTCACTTTCTCTCTCTAGAAAGGATCCCATCTCCCACTTTCTCTCTCTAAGTTTCTTGCTAAGATTCGAACCATATAATTGATTGTTTGGTGTTACAATAACCAATATCCAACAATTGGTATCAAGAGCCATGGTTAGATCATAAAGATTGGTTATTTGTGTTTTTTTGGTTCAATTTATACCCTAAAAGTGTTAAAGTTTGAATTTTGATAGTACTTTTGTGTTTAGAATCATCATAAGTGCTTAGGTTTTGGTTTGAAGGCTTAATTCATCTTGGTTATAGTGTTTTGATTGGAAAAGTTTAGTTTTTGAAGAGTTTCAAGGAAGCGGTTTGAGTCTCGTACTATTTTCTTGTATGCGGTTCGATGTCATTTGGTGCGATTTGATCCGATCAAGGAAGCGATTTGTCAAGTTCTTGGATGCGGTTTGTCTAGATTCGTTGTATCGGAAGCGGTTTGACTTACTTAAGCGGTTTGACGTGTCGGTTTGACATAAGCGGTTTGACTCAAGCGGTTTGACTTTAGCGTTTGACATATGCGGTTTGACTTTAGTGGTTTGACTTCAAGCGGTTTGACTAAGCGGTTTGTCTTCGCCGGTTTGATCTAAGCGGTTTGATAAGAAGCGGTTTGAGATAAAGCGGTTTGATAAAAAGCGGTTTGATTTAAGCGGTTTGTATTCCAAAGGTTTGACAATCCGCGATTTGACCAATGCGATTTAACCATCTGCGATTTGATCAAAAAACCGAGTTTTGACTTTTACGGTTTGACTACTTGCGGTTTGACCACTTGCGGCTTGACCAAAGTTGACTTTTTACGCCAAAACTTCAAACGGCCATAACTTTTGAACCAGAATCTGTTTTCAAAGAAATACCGCCAAAACGACCGAATAGCTCGAACCAAGAGGAACCAGCTAGAACTAGTTAAGAACCGGATATTCGCCAAGAACCAAGAAGAACCAAGAAAGAACTAGCTATTCCGCCAATAAATAGTTAGATCCAAATAGAACCAAATATTCGCCAAGAACCGCTTAGATCCAAATTTAAGAACCGCTTATTCCGCCAAGAACCAAGACAAACCAATTAGAACCAGATAAGAACTAGCTATTCCGCCAATAACCAAGAAGAACCAAGCTAAGAACATGCTATTTTGGCCAAGAACCGCTTAGATCCAAATAAGAACCCGCTTATTCTCGTTAGGGATTTAGAAAATCCATAGTGAAGTGTCGGTCACCCCAACTATTGTCTAGCATATGTTAGCTCGTAGACATTACATTATCTATTAGTTAGTTAGTTAGTTAGAGTAACACCGTGGAGGACTGGACGGTCTTTACCCACTATATGCTCGATCCACACCCTACGTAGTGCGACATATAAAAACTATAAATAACCTCTACCTCCAAAGGTAGTAGGTTGGACCTTTCATTTCTTAATCTAACATTTTCTTTGTTTTTCTCACTTTCTCTCTCTAGAAAGGATCCCATCTCCCACTTTCTCTCTAAGTTTCTTGCTAAGATTCGAACCATATAATTGATTGTTTGTGTGTTACAATAACCAATATCCAACAATTGGTATCAAGAGCCATGGTTAGATCATAAAGATTGGTTATTTGTGTGTTTTGTTGGTTCGAATTCTATACCCTAAAAGTGTTAAAGTTTGAATTTTGATAGTACTTTTGTGTTTAGAATCATCATAAGTGCTTAGGTTTTGGTTTGGAAGGCTTAATTCATCTTGGTTATAGTGTTTTGATTGGAAAAGTTTAGTTTTGAAGAGTTTCAAGGAAGCGGTTTGAGTCTCGCACTATTTTCTTGTATGCGGTTTGATGTCATTCGGGTGTGATTTGATCCGATCAAGGAAGCGATTTGTCAAGTTCTTGGATACGGTTTGTCTAGATTCGTTGTATCGGAAGCGGTTTGACTTTAGCGTTTTGACGTAAGCGGTTTGACATATGCGGTTTGACTTAAGCGGTTTGATTCTAACGGTTTATCTTTAGCGGTTTGCCTTAAGCTATTTGACTCAAGCGGTTTGTCTTCAGCAGTTTGATCTAAGCGGTTTGATAAGCGGCTTTGAGTTGCGGTTTGATAAAAGCGGTTTGATAAAAGCGGTTTGATTTAAGCGGTTTGTATTCCGGTTTGACAATCCCCGCGATTTGACCAAACCATCGCGATTTGATCAAAAAACCGAGTTTTGACTTTTACGGTTTGACTACTTATGGTTTGACCACTTGCGGCTCGACCAAAGTTGACTTTTACTTCAAAACTTCAAACAAAGCCATAACTTTTGAACCGTAACTCTGCTTTTCAACGAAAATACCATCAAAATGACCGAACAACCTCGAACCAAGAGGAACCGCTAGAACTAGTTAAGAATCAGATATTCCGCCAAGAACCAGTTAGAACCAATTAAGAACTAGCTATTCCGGCCAATAAATAGTTAGATCCAAATAGGAACCAACTTATTCCGGCCAAGAACCGCTTAGATCCAAATAAGAACGCTTATTCCGCCAAGAACCAAGACAAACCAAGAGAACCGAGATAAGAACTAGCTATTCCCAACAATAACCAAGAAGAACCGCTTAAGAACATGCTATTTTGGCCAAGAACCGCTAGATCCAAATAAGAACCGCTTATTCTAGTTAGATTTAGAAAATCCATAGTGAAGTGTCGGCCACCCCAACTATTGTCTAGCATATGTTAGCTCGTAGACATTACATTATCTATTAGTTAGTTAGTTAGCTAGAGTAACACCGTGAGGATGGACGGGTCTTTACCCACCGTGATGCTCGATCCACACCGACGTAGGGCGATTATGTAAACTATAAATACCCTCTACCTCCCAAGGTAGAAGGTTGGACCTTTATTTCTTAATCTAACATTCTCTTTATTTTTCTCTCACTTTCTCTCTAGAAAGGATCCCATCTCCCACTTTCTCTCTAAGTTTCTTGCTAAGATTCGAACCATATAATTGATTGTTTGTGTGTTACAATAACCAATATCCAACAATTAGTATCAAGAGCCATGGTTAGATCATAAAGATTGATTATTTATGTGTTTTGTTGGTTCGAATTTATACCCTAAAAGTGTTAAAGTTTGAATTTTGATAGTACTTTTCATTTAGAATCATCATAAGTGCTTAGGTTTTGGTTTGGAAGGCTTAATTCATCTTGGTTATAGTGTTTTGATTGAAAAGTTTAGTTTTGAAGAGTTTCAAGGAAGCGGTTCGAGTCTCGTACTATTTTCTTGTATGCGGTTTGATGGCATTTGGGTGCGATTTGATCTGATCAAGGAAGCGATTTGTCAAGTTCTTGGATGCGGTTTGTCTAGATTCGTTGTATCGGAAGCGGTTTGACTTAAGCGTTTTGACTTAAGCGGTTTGACGTAAGCGGTTTGACATAAGTGGTTTGACTTAAGCGGTTTGACTTCAGCGGTTTGACTCAAGCAGTTTGTCTTTAGCGGTTTGAATTAAGCGATTTGATTCAAGCGGTTTATCTTCAGCGGTTTGATCTAAGCGGTTTGATAAGAAGCGGTTTGATAAAAAGCGGTTTGATTTAAGCGGTATTATTCCAGTGGTTTGACAATCCCGCTGATGCGATTTGACCACCGCGATTTGATCAAAACTGAGTTTTGAATTTTACGTTTTAACTACTACGGTTTGACCACTCATGGCTTGACCAAAGTTGACTTTTACTCAAAACTTCAAACGGCCATAACTTTTGAACAGAATCTGCTTCAAAGAATACCACAAAAACGACCGAACAACTGAACCAAGAGGGAACCGGTTAGAACTAGTTAAGAACCGGATATTCCGGCCAAGAACCGCTAAGAACCAAGTTAAGAACTAGCTATTCCGCCAATAAATAGTTAGATCCAAATAGGAACCAAATATTCCGCCAAGAACCGCTAGATCCAAATTAAGAACCGCTTATTCCGCCAAGAACCAAGACAAACCAAGAAGAACCATATAAGAACTAGCTATTCCAGCCAATAACCAGTAAGAACTAGTTAAGAACATGCTATTTAGGCCAAGAACCAGTTAGATCCAGCTAAGAACTGTCTATTCTAGTTAGGACTTAGAAAATCCATAGTAAAGTGTCGGTCACCCCAACTATTGTCTAGCATATGTTAGCTCGTAGACTATTGCATTATCTATTAGTTAGTTAGTTAGAGTAACACCGTGGTGGACGGACGAGTCTTTAACCACTATATGCCTGATCCACAGTCCGACAAAGGGCGTATTATGTAAAACTATAAATAACCTCTACCTCCTAAGGTAGAGGGTTGGACCTTTCATTTCTTAATCTAACATTTTCTTTGTTTTTCTCTCACTTTCTCTCTCTAGAAAGGATCCCATCTCCCACTTTCTCTCTCTAAGTTTCTTGCTATGATTTGAACCATATAATTGATTGTTTGTGTGTTACAATAACCAATATCCAACAATTAGTATCAAGAGCCATGGTTAGATCATAAAGATTGGTTATTTGTTTGTTTTGTTGATTCGAATTCAATACCCTAAAAGTGTTAAAGTTTGAATTTTGATAGTACTTTCAGTTTAGAATCATTATAAGTTCATAGGTTTTGGTTTGGTAGGCTTAATTCATCTTGGTTATAGTGTTTTGGATTGGAAAAGTTTAGTTTTTGATGAGTTTCAAGGAAGTGGTTTAAGGTTCGTACTATTTTCTTGTATGCGGTTCGATGTCATTTGGGTGTGATTTTATCTGATCAAGGAAGCGATTTGTCAAGTTCTTGTATACGGTTTGTCTAGATTCGTTGTATCGGAAGCGGTTTGAATTAAGCATTTTGACTTAAGCGGTTTGACGTAAGCGGTTTGACATAAGCGATTTGACTTAAGCGGTTTTACTCAAGTGGTTTGTCTTTAGCGATTTGACTTAAACGATTTGACTCAAGTAGTTTGTCTTCAGCAGTTTGATCTAAGCGGTTTGATAAGAAGCGGTTTGAGTTAAGCGGTTTGATAAGAAGCGGGTTGATAAAAAGCGGTTTGATTTAAGCGGTTTGTATTCCAGCAGTTTGACAATCCTGCGATTTCACCAAACCACTGCGATTTGATCAAAAAAAATGAGTTTTAACTTTTATGGTTTGACTACTTGCGATTTGACCACTTGCGGCTTGACCAAAGTTGACTTTTTACTTCAAAACTTCAAACGGCCATAACTTTTGAACCAGTAACTCCGTTTCAATGAAATACCGTCAAAACGACCGAACAGGCTGAACCAAGAGGGAACGAGTTAGAACTAGTTAAGAACAAGATATTCTGGCCTAGAACCAGTAAGAACCAGTTAGAACCAGTTGCGAACTAGCTATTCCGGCGAATCAATGGTTAGATCCAAAATGGAACCAACTATTCCGGCCAAGAACCAGTTAGATCCAGCTAAGAACTGCCTATTTCGGCCAAGAACTAGTACAAACCTGTTAGAACCAGATAAGAACTAGCTAATCCGGCCAATAAACAGTAAAAACCAGATAAGAACATGCTATTTTGGGCAATAACCAGTTAGATCCAGCTAAGAACTGTCTATTCTTGTTAGGACTTAGAAAATCCATAGTGAAGTGTCGGTCACCCCAACTATTGTCTAGCATATGTTAGCTCGTAGACATTGCATTATCTATTAGTTAGTTAGTTAGTTAAAGTAACACCATTGAGGACGGACGAGTCTATACCCACTATATGCCTGATCCACTGCCTGACAGAGGGCGTATTATGTAAAACTATAAATACCCTCTATATCCTAAGGTAGAGGGTTGGACCTTTCATGTCTTAATCTAACATTTTCTTTGTTTTTCTCTCACTTTCTCTCTCTAGAAAGGATCTCATCTCCCACTTTCTCTCTCTAAGTTTCTTGCTAAGATTCAAACCATATAATTGATTGTTTGTGTTATATCTTGATGAGTGTCTAAATACTCATCATTTTTGTACAATCTAGAAGCGCAAAACATCCGAAACACTCGTAAATGCTTCAAAATGATGAAAATATCACAAACAAGTGTTTTATATGTTTTAAATGCAAAAACATCAAAATCGATGAAAAACGATCAAGTTTGCATAATTGGCGCTTTAGTCCCCAAGTTTCAAAAGTTGTCAAAATTAGTCCTCGTAATTCAAAAACTTGTAAAATGTCATTTAAGGTCCATGGGATTCAAAATTTGTCAAAACAAACCCTTTAAATTTCAAAAATCACAAATTGACAACTTTAGTCCTTTAACTTTGAAAATTGTCAAATATAGTCCTTGGTTAATTTTAAAAGTGAAAATTATCAAACATTAACCTTGTACTATTTATAAATGACAAGAATGGTCCTTATGATAAACTTTGGAGAATTTACATGTTTGGTCCCTCAAGTTTCAAACTTGACAGTTTTGGTCCCTGGATTTACAAAAATGGAAAATAATCAATATTGGTCCTTGTACTATTCAAGATTTACAGGTTTAGCCCTTGTGATATGATTGGAAAAGTTTCAATATCAGCCCCTCACTTTGGCAGATTTACATGATTGGTCCTTGTTGTTAACTTAAAACCAATCCGGATCCAATATTAATCCAAACCCTGGCCCAAAACACAACCCGGCCCAACTTTTAAATTTAAAAGAAAACCGCGCACTGTTGCGCCTTCTCCCCAACAGCTGTTTGAGCTAAAACCAGGTGGTTTTAACCACCTTTTCACCACTTGATTTCCTTTCCACATCACCCCTAACACTTGATTACATCCCCCCTCCACCTCCACATCAAACCAAACCCAATTAATGCAAAGAACCTGCTATATTGAAAAATGGCGCCAAAATTGACAAATGTCAAATTTTGATGACCTGGAATGATCCAAGGGCTGCAAAGAGGTGGGATTTGATCAGATGTCGACAAGGAACCTAAAGGGTCAATATAAATGGGAAAAGGTGCAATGAAGAAGGGCAAGTAGTGTAATTTTATTTTTTGTATGTCGTTTTAAGTTTTTTTATGTTTTCCAGTGCAAGTTTAGTTTTTCAAAGACCTTATAATCGTTTCTTAGTGTAATAAAAACTTACTTTCAGTTTCAATTTCAGTTATTGTGTACTAATTCAGTTTTTGCCTATTTCCATGTTTAAATTTCCAAATTTCTCAAATATTGTTCTTAGTTGTTACTGAGGGTTGTATAAGCTCACACAAGCTCATATAAATCTTCTGAAAGCTTTTAGAAACAATAATTTTTAGTTTAAAGTTAAAAAACCAAAAATGCCAAAAAATTCATATAAATTAGTTATAAAATAAAAAATCAGTAAAGATGAGATCACAAGCTGAAGCAGGATGATATATGGAATGACCTTGGTTTAGAGGCTTTGTGGAAAGCTTTAGAGTGGTATTAGTCACTAGTTCATGGTCTTTATCTCGAAAACAATTGTAAGCCCCTTATAAGTGTTTTTGCATTTCATTATATAATAAGCTTATAGCTTAAAAGCTTTATGTCTTTATGTTTCTGAGTAGTAGTTGAATAAAATTATATAATAAAACAGTAGGCTTGTTCTTTAGAATTGGTAATTAGTAAAATTCTTATTTTAACAGTAATATTAGTATAATTGTAATTTCTCAGTTCTATGTAGAAATTGTTGTTGTTTAATGCTCATTCAGTCCATTTATATGATATTACAAAGTTTGGAATCAATGGCATGGTTTTAATCCATATTAAGCTTTGAAAAGTTTCAAAATAGTCAAGTATAGTGCTGTTTGGATTTGCTTATTTATATGTAATAGAGACCAATAGTGTTATTGTTTATTGTTGATCTAAGTCACATAAGTACCATATAGTTCAGTTAAAGCATAAAACTAGTGTTAATTTTATAGAAAGTCAAATTAGCCTCTAATCTCTTATTACTAATGTAACTTAGCTTAATCCAATCTCATTATACCTTATAATAGCATATTCAAATCCATAAAATTGATTACAAGTTCATATAAGTCAACTTTTAAGTTCTTGTACTAAAGTCAAATTTCTCAAATAGTTTTGAATAAACTTAGGAATTTTAGTGTGTGCTCAATATTAAGTTTTAGCTTAAATGCTTTTGGGATAGTAAAATATAGTTGCTCTAGAAAATTAGAAAATAATAGCTTATATCTATCTAGCTTATAGTGCTTAATCGGTAGCTTCTTTTGAGCACCCATTTACGAAAATGCTCACATGCGACCAAGCATTCACCACCGATGGTATCACCACCACTTTGGTGGGTCCCACAGCCACACCGGTGGACCCCACTGGTGGATCTTGGTTCCTTTCCACTCACCACCCAGATGACTAGCCATTTCAAGTAAAAGTTTTGAGCTTAATCGGTGTGGACCCCACTCTTAGATAAGCCTTAATATTGTCCCATTTTAAAATAAGCTAGTTTAACTTTGTTTAATTCTTAGCTTAAACTGCTTTTCGGATGTTTAGGATGGTTGGAATAGGTTAGTATTTAGTTAATATAGCATACCCTAGCTTATGTGTTAATTTGGTGGTCATTTGTAGCTTTTAGCTTATTTTGATTTCTTATTTATAAGCCAATTACATAGATTGATATTCCTCCAAATAAGCATATGTTTTTATATTTTTATAAACTTAGAATAATATTTTAGTATTTTCCTGAATTTTTCATATTTTTCCTCACTTTTTTTCTATTTTTCTTTATTTAAACTAGTTTTAATCCTTTTTAAATAGCTTTTAATACTAATAAATCGAAAAAGCTTTAAAAATATGTTTTCAATTTTCCTAGATTAAGATAAATATAAAAGTAATAAAAGTATTTTTCCATAATTTTCTTAGTTTAAATAGTATTTTTAGCATTTTAATTAGTTTTAAATAGTTTTAAATTAATAATAAATACATATAAAGTCTAAAAAATATATTTTCAGTTTTAAAATAAGTTTTATCATATTTTAGATTTTTCTAAGTTATAATTTCATTTTTCTAGGTTAATTTTGTATTTTCTTGTATTTTAGTGCATTTTAAATAATTAATAAATAGTTTTTAATTAATAATAATTAAATAAATAGTTGTAAAATAATTTTATTTTCTAATAATTTTCTTTTATTATTAGGATTGTAAAATGTCATTTTCATATTTATAGGCCTTTTATTTCTTTAAACTCACGTTTTATTTTGTACGTTCGTAATTTTATTTAAACGTCGTTTTAGGTTTTAAACGTTCATCAACTTTAAAAATAGTGATAGCGTTTATTTAATATCTTTTATCTTTTAATTTCTTTTAATTTGCATTTAAGTCGCTTTAATTTGTAGATCTTTTCTTTAGGTAATTATCCATCGAATCCTTCGATCACTATCCTTAGTGATCATTCTATCATCTGAAGTTGTTTAAACACCAATTCATCCTCCGTGGGACTTAACGACTGTGGAATCCCTATATTCCTCGATCTTAATTGTATTTGTGTTTGAGCTGTTTTAAGTTTATTACGGTTAGCCATTCACAGTGGTTAGCTTGTGTGATTAAATCGACGGTTTAGCACCAATCAAATTTTAGCGCCATTCTTGGAGGTATGTAGCGTGTTTTAAGCATTTCGGATCCATTCTTGCACATATACCACCTTTTGTAAGCAGTTTTTTTGTAAAGTTATCGAAAATCAAAAAGTTCATTAACACTTTTCACGAAGTGTTAACAACACCAAAAATATTTTCATTCTTTGTTTTTATGGCATGTTTATCAAAAATCCAAAATATCCATCTTTACCCTCTTACCTTTTTGATTCTTCATCCCTTACCCTCTAAAACCTTTGATTCTTTCTATGTCTTATCCTCACCCTCTTGGTTGTCAATGGTGTGGTGGTCCTTATAATGGTGGCAATTGCCCCGGTTGTAGCATGGTGGAATCGGAAAGCAGGTGCATCTATAACCAAGATCCCTATTCCTACCATAACACAACCGATTTATTCCATCGGCTACCACCTTGTGAGACTCAGCGATTTCTTGTTGTGAGTCTTGTGGTGGTTCACATTCGATTCGATTGTCAATCGGGTAACACGCTTGTCTATGAGCGGGTTCACGATAACAATTATGACTACAACACATACCACTCACGGCCACATCGGTTTCTTGTTGTGAATATTGTGGAGGTCCTCACTGTAGCTCTAATTGTCAAACAAGGAATCCATTTCCTTGTAACAATTATGACTCTTCATATCATGACCAACCTCTACCAAGTAAATCGAGCACCCGACTGAGCCTCAAAATCTTCTCCTTAATCTTTTGGATTTAGTGAAAGATTTGAAGGAATCTAAACACTCCCAAGATAATCCAAATGAGAAATCCATGGAAGTTTTGTTAGCGAAGAGCGGTCGCTAAATTAGATTCCCAGTTGCCTTTGAAAAATCTATTAGGGAATCAATTGCAAAAGAAAAAGCGGCCAAATCTAGCTCTCGATTCCGTTTCATTCACGATGGCGATGATGATGAAGATATCCTTGATATTCTACAATTTTATAACGGTTCATCAAGTTCATCGGTTGAAACTCCTTCCATGAAAAATCGGGGAGAAAAGACTATGATGGAATTACTAGCGAAGAACAAATGGAAAGTATAAAACATATGTATGCTAGTCCTTCTAAACTCCCTCGATCGGTGGATATCACATTCTCATATAGCGCCATCATTCCCACTCACTCTCTCGAACATGGGGATGAGCATCTTGACACTGTTCACGAAAAGGAATCGGACGAATTCATAAAGTCTAGTGTTGAGGACCTTGTCCCAATCCCGAGAGAGTCACGGGAATTTTGATCATGTGTGATATCCTCCTCTCTTGTCTGTTCAAATGATCATGTTGAGATGTTCTCGATTTTATGAGGACTATTCTTTATCTTGTGGAGACATAAGTTATGTTGAATTACCTTCACGCTGTGATGTTGATCCTCTTTTTGAGGAGAATGATGAAGAACTAACCAAGGCATTCTTGTCTTACATTAAGTGAATGATGATCTTCTTGATTTCTAAAATCGAGGCTTTCAAAAAAACTCATTTCATCTCCTATCCCGTTAAGGATAGTGACATTCTTTCGATGATTCAATTAGGAAATGGAAGCCACCTTTTGATCGGATGGGAGAAAAATTAGTGGTAATCCCATTTCAATTTCATAATTCTCTTGGATTATGACAATCATTTTGGCGAGGAGTTCGCCCACAATGAACAAGAGTTCACAAATTCACTTCATGTGAGTCATTCTCTTTGAGGAGTTCTCCTTGAACTTACTCATATCATATCTCTACCGGAGTATGATAACTTCCACTTTGATCTAGACACAAATGATCTTTGTGTTCCGGAGAAATGTTCTCACCATGAGAACTTTGATATCAAAATCCCATCCTCCCGCCTAATATGTCTAGACCAATTGAGCTTAAATGATGAGATTCATGAAAATATGAATTCTCCTTTGAGGATGATGAGTTAGTCATGATTATTATCATGACTTTCTTTCTCTTCTTCACCTATCCGTGGCTTCTCCTGTTCTTCACTCCTTCGGAATGAAGACACTATTTTGATCCGGCATTCTCATTTATCATTTTGAGCGGTTCTATATATATCTCATCGGTGTGGAACTTTCACGTGCTTCAATGTTTATCTGAAACATCTTGAATGAAAGTCCGATGGAGATTGTCTCTTCCACTTACTTCCCATGAACCAATGAATTGGGTCGAGTCAAGCTAGCGACTCGGTAATCAAAAACATGAGTGACACACATATGGGTTTTCACCCATATTTCGTACCCTTTCTACCACCTAGTGTGGGGAGATGCCCGCATGTTGTATATAGATCTAAAAAATGAATGAAAATTGTAAATATTAAAAAGAAAATAATTGTTGTGTTTCCACACTTAGCTAGTAATGTTATCTTTTTACGTTCTAAGTTTCGGCATAACAGCGGGACTTTGAATATTGAGGACAATATTCATTTCTAAGTGTGGGAAATTCGCGAATTTGATCATAAATGTACCCTTTAGTCCCTTTTTCCCCAAAATGGCCAAATTTTAAAATTTTTATTTAGTGGAAGTACTATGTACTAAACACAACAAATGGTAATCAGTCCACCATGTCTAACCCACATAAGGATTGGCTAATCCAGAGCAAACGGCTCTTGGTAAAGATATCTCAAATCCGTTTATGGCTTGCAATTTGCCCAAAATTGTATGGTGTTCACTCACCATATCCTAAAAGTGAAGAGTTGGCTAGCCCGCAAGTTTATGGCTTGTGGTAAAGGCGATGGAAAAGCCATAATTGGTAATCGACTCACCAAAGATAATATTGATAATTTATCTAAGAGTTGGCTAGTCCGAAGCAAGCGGTTTACGGTAAAGACAAATCAAATCCGTTGAAAGCTTATGATTTGCTCAAAATCATTTGGTTATCATTGTACCAAAGTTCTTACTTGAACTAAAACAATTGGCTACTCCAGAAGTAATGGCTTTTGGTAAAGAGATAAAATCCATTAAATTTTCATAAATCATTGCTAGGGACTAGCAATATCTTAGTGGGGGATTGATGAGTGTCTAAATACTCATCATTTTTATCTTGTTAGAATGCCAAAACATCCGAAAACACTCGAAATGCTTCAAAATGATAAAAATATCACAAACAAGTGTTTTATATGTTTTAAATGCAAAAACATCAAAATCGATGAAAAAGCGTATCAAGTTTGCATAATTGGCGCTTTAGTCCCCAAGTTTCAAAAGTTGTCAAAATTAGTCCCCGGTAATTCAAAAACTTGTAAAATGTCATTTAAGGTCCATGAGATTCAAAATGTGTCAAAATAAACCCTTGAAATTTAAAATCACAAATTGACAACTTTAGTCCTTTAACTTTGAAAATTGTCAAATATAGTCCTTGGTTAATTTAAAAGTGAAAATTATCAAAATTAACCTTGTACTATTTATAAATGACAAGAATGGTCCTTATGATAAACTTTTGGAGAATTTACATTTTGGTCCTCAAGTTTCAAACTTGACATTTTAGTCCACGGATTTACAAAATGGAAATTTTATCAATAATGGTCCTTGTACTATTCATGATTGGCAAGTTTAATCCTTGTGTTAGCTTTGGAAAAGTTGGCTATATCAGTCCTTGAAGAATTGGCGAATTACATGATTGGTCCTTGTTGTTAACTTAAAACCAAAGCGGACCCAACAATCCAAACCAAATCCAATTACACCACCCGCCCAATTTTAACCCAAAACCAAACCGACCAGTTTTAAATTAAAACTCTCCCCCACTATTCATCTTCCAAAACCGTGTGGTTCCAACCACCTTTTCACCACTTGATTTCCTTTCCACATCACCCCAACACTTGATCCCATCCCCCTCCACCTCCACATCAAACCATCTCAATTAATGCAAAGAACACGCTATATTTTTTCCGCCAAAATTGACAAGTGTCAAATTTTGATGAAATGATCAAGGGTAGAAAAGAGTGGGATATGTTCGAGATGTCGACAAGGAACCTAAAAGACCAATATAAAAGGAAAAAGGTGGAATGAAGAAGACCAAGTAGTGTAATTTAATTTTTGTTATGTCGTTTTTTTTTTTAAGTTTTCCATTGTAAGTTAAATTTTTCAAGTATTTTATTTAAGTGTTTCTCGGTGTAATAAAACATATTTTCAGCTATCAATTTCAAGTTTATGTACGAATTCGGTTTATACTATTTCCATGTTCAAATCATCTTAAAAGCTTCTCAAATATTGTTCTTAGTTGTTTGAGCTTTGTTAAGCTCAAAAGCTCATATAAATCTTCAAAGCTTTTAGAAACAATAATTTTCATTTTAAAGTTAAAACCAAAAATGCCAAAAAATTCATATAAATTAGTTATAAAATAAAAAATCAAGATGCATCATTTGAATTTGTGATCATGAATGATCTGGGTGATGCTTTGCTGGATTTTGGAGTGGTATTAGTCACTAGTTGGTTTAGAGCTTAATGGTAAGCCCCTTATAGGTGTGGTTCATTTCATTATCTTGAGTTCTTAGTTTATGCAATGTTTACAAATTGTAATAAAATTACTTAAAATTTACATTTCTTAGTAATTGTAATTAAATATTGTTACTTTATAGTTTAATAATTGTAATTTCTTATGTAAAGTTAATTTAATGATAATTAATCCATTTATCTTTTACAAAGCTTGGAAAATGGCATGGTTTTAATCCATAAAGCTTCAAAAGCTTCAAAATAGTCAAGATAGTCTTGTTTGGATTTGCTTATTTATTAGAGTTAGAGGTTGCTTAGATTGTTGTTTGTTGTTGATCTAAGTCAAATAAGTACATAAGAGTTCAAATAAAGCATAAAATCTAGTGTTCATTTAATAAAAAGTCAAAATCTCTTCTAATGCATTATTACTATTAAGCTGTTAATAATTTAGAATGTAATAATCATGCATTTTAGCTTAAAAGTTGATTAATATAGCCTAATTCAATCTTATTGTAGCTTATAATAACATAATCAATCCATAAAATAGGATACAAGTCTCATATAAGTCAACTTTTATGTTTGTCTAAAAGTCAAATTTCAACGAATTTTGAATAAACTTAGAATTTTAGTGTAAGCTCATTATTAAGATTTAGCTTAAATGCTTTTGGGATAGTAAAATATAGTTGCTTAAGAAAATTAGAAAATAATAGTTTGCTTTTATCGCCTTATATAGTGCTTAATCGGTAGCTTCTTTTGAGCACCCATTTCGAAAATGCTCGTGCATACCTGCACCACCACCACAGCGATGGTATCACCACCACTTTGGTGGGTCCCACAGCCACACCAGTGGACCCCACTGGTGGATCTTGGTTCCTTTCCACTCACCACCCAGGATGACTAGCCATTTCACCAAAGTTTTGAGCTTAATCGGTGGACCCCACTCTTAGATAAGCCTTAATATTGTCCCATTTTCGAAATAAGCTAGTTTAACTTTGTTTAATTCTTAGCTTAAACTACTTTTCAGATGTTTAGGATGGTTGGAATAGGTTAGTATTTAGTTAATATAGCATACCCTAGCTTATGTGTTAATTTGGTGGTCATTTGTAGCTTTTAGCTTATTTTGATTCTTTATTTATAAGCCAATACATATGATTCTTTATTCCTCCAAATAAGCATATGTTTTTATATTTTTATAAACTTAGAATAATATTTTAGTATTTTCCTGAATTTTCATATTTTTCCTACTTGTTTTCTATTTTCTTTATTTAAACTAGTTTTAAGTCTTTTAAATAGCTTTTAATACTAATAAATCGAAAAAGCTTTAAAAATATGTTTTCAATTTTCCTAGATTAAGATAAATATAAAAGTAATAAAAGTATTTTTCCATAATTTTCTTAGTTTAAATAGTATTTTTAGCATTTTAATTAGTTTTAAATAGTTTTAAATTAATAATAAATACATATAAAGTCTAAAAATATATTTTCAGTTTTAAAATAAGTTTTATCATATTTTAGATTTTTCTAAGTTATAATTTCATTTTCTAGGTTAATTTTGTATTTTCTTGTATTTTAGTGCATTTTAAATACTTAATAAATAGTTTTTAATTAATAATAATTAAATAAATAGTTGTAAAAATAATTTTATTTTTCTAATAATTTTCTTTTATTATTAGGATTGTAAAATGTCATTTTCATATTTGTAGGCCTTTTATTTCTTTAAACTCACGTTTTATTTTGTGCGTTCGTAATTTTATTTAAACGTCGTTTTAGGTTTTAAACGTTCATCAACTTTAAAAATAGTGATAGCGTTTATTTAATATCTTTTATCTTTTAATTTCTTTTAATTTGCATTTAAGTCGCTTTAATTTGTAGATCTTTTCTTTAGGTAATTATCCATCGAAACGCTTCACGATCACTATCCTTAGTGATCATTCTATCATCTGAAGTTGTTTAAACACCAATTCATCCTCCGTGGGACTTAACGACCAGTGAATCCCTATATTCTCGGATCTTAATTGCATTAGTGTTTGAGTTGTTTTAAGTTTGTTACGGTTGACCATTCATGAGTGGTTAGCTTGTGTAATTAAACTCGGTTTAGCACCAATCGGTTATAATAACATCTTGGTTATCTTGTTTTGGATTGGAAAAGTTTAGTTTTGATGAGTTTCAAGGAAGCGGTTTGAGTCTCGTATTATTTTCTAGTATGCGGTTCAATATCATTTGGGTGCGATTTGATCTGATCAAGGAAGCGATTTGTCAAGTTCTTGGATACGGTTTGTCTAGATTCATTGTATCGGAAGCGGTTTGACTTAAGCGTTTTGACTTAAGCTGTTTGACGTAAGCGGTTTGACATAAGCGGTTTGACTTAAGTGGTTTGACTTAAGAGGTTTGACTCAAGCGGTTTGTCTTTAGCGGTTTGACTTAAGTGATTTGACTCAAGCGGTTTGTCTTCAGCAGTTTGATCTAAGCGGTTTGATAAGAAGCGGTTTGAATTAAGCGGTTTGATAAGAAGCGGGTCGATAAAAAGCGGTTCGATTTAAGCGGTTATTATTCCAGTGGTTTGATAATCCTGAGATTTAATCAAACCATTGCGATTTGATCAAAAAAACTGAGTTTTAACTTTTACGGTTTGACTACTTGCGATTTGACCGCTTGCGGCTTGACCAAAGTTGACTTTTTACTTCAAAACTTCAAACGACCATAACTTTTGAACCGTAACTCCGTTTTCGGTGAAATACTTGTCAAAACGATCGAACAAATGAACAAGAGGGGAACCGCCACAACTAGTTAAGAACCGGATATACCGCCAAGAACCGGTAAGAACCGGTTAGAACTAGTTAAGAACTAGCTATTCCGGCCAATAAATAGTTAGATCCAAAAAGGAACCAGCTATTTCGGCCAAGAACCAGTTAGATCCAGCTATGAATTGCCTATTCCGGCCAAGAACTAGTATAAACCAGTTAGAACTAGATAAGAACTAGCTATTCCGGCCAATAACCAGTAAGAACCAGTTAAGAACATGCTATTTTGGCCAGTAACCAGTTAGATCTAGCTAAGAACTGCCTATTCTTTTTAGGAATTAGAAAATCCATAGTGAAGTGTCGGTCTCCCCAACTATTTTCTAGCATATGTTAGCTCATAGACATTGCATTATCTATTAGTTAGTTAGTTAGAGTAACACCGTGGAGGACGAACGAGTCTTTATCCACTATATGCCTGATCCACAGCCCGACAGAGGGCATATTATTTAAAACATTAAATACCCTCTACCTCCTAAGGTAGAGGGTTGGACCTTTCGTTTCTTAATCTAACATTTTCTTTGTTTTTCTCTCACTTTCACTCTCTAGAAAGGATCCCATCTCCCACTTTCTCTCTCTAAGTTTCTTGCTAAGATTCGAACCATATAATTGATTGTTTGTGTGATACAATAACCAATATCCAACATGTGAAAGCGTAGGGGGGGTGAATACGTTCCGTTTCAAACTTAAAACTTTTGTATCAAATATAGCATAAACCATTGCATTTGCTAATCTCGACACGAGGATGCATTTAACGCATTCACGGCATGTAAGGCCAACCCTTGACATCACATAAGATTCCATAAGATTAATGGTTCATTATAAATCAAGTTTCACCATTATTAGTCCGGTTGCTTTTTCTTGATCAAGCGTGTCATAACACGTAAAGTGTTGAATATAGTTTGTGACTATATGAAAGACCAAGTATGCATCACAAACATAGACATCAACCACATAGAAAATAAACAAAGTAATGCAAGAATAAAAGTAAGCGATAAGTAAAAGGATAGACAAACCAACACGAGGATTTATAGTGGTTCGCTACAAGGTCACCTTCCTTGCCCTACTCCACTCCCGAGTCACCTACTCGAGTTCAGTAATCACTACACCAACTCCTTATGGCGGAGAATCCTTCACAACGCCGCTTAACCTTTTTCCCAGGTACAAAGCTAAATACCGAGTTCTTTCACACCTAGGCGAACCACACCTAACACAACGTCGCCTACCCTTTATACGGTGCTAGGCTAACCACCGAGTTCTTTCACACCTTAGGAGAACTAATCCTTCACAATGTCGCCTACCCTTTATTAGGTACTAGGCTAAGCACCTAGTTCCATTTCTATGGAGGAACCACTACCCTTCACGACACAACACCTAATCTTAAGGAGATCCACTCCTTGTTACAACACCATCAAGGATATCACCATCCTTGGATCTAAACAAATACTATATGTATAACGATGCACCTCATCGATTATACAACCTAGGCATTCTTCACTAATGCCATTTACACGATCCTTCAAACCTTTCACTAATGCCTTCAACACGGATCTTGACTCTTCACTAATGCCTTTGACACATCTATGACACTCGTTATGTTTTGTGGCCCAACATAACAAACCTTGTGTTTTATGGTACAAACACATAAACCATCTAGTCTAGTCATAGATACAAGAATATGATACTAGACAATATCCAAGACAATGTGTCTAATGGATATGAACTCCTAGACTAAACATCAAGAACCCAAAGCATGATGTAGTTAGTCTTCTATGGATGAAGATGACAAGTTTCCCAAGCTTGTTGTATAAGATCTTCATGTGCTTGTATCTTGTGATGGGTGATCACTTCAAGAGGTAAGGAAGCAAGATCTCTAAGCTTGCTTTGGAGGATCACTTGGTGTATGCTTACAACAAATGAGAGTTAGAAGCATTATGATCATATGAGATGAGGGTGGTTTACATGTTTCTAATGATCTAACTATCCTAGATTTGGTGGAGAGAAACTATGTGTGAAGGTGTGAAGAAATGGTAAGAAGTGGTTTGCTATTTATAGGCAAAAAGACCAAAACCATGTTCGCCCCAAGGATCCTTACGGAGGATCCGCTTTGTAAATCAAGGGATCCGTGGGTCATCCGAGGGATCCGTGTCGCCCTCTTTACCCATTGTTTTGGGTTGAAACCATGGGTTATGGGTTATGGTTTTGAGTACCCACCAAGGTACAATGTATCTAGACTTATGGGTATGGGTCAATACCATGGGTCATGGATAATATCCATATATGACTTATTTTACTTATGTGTTTTATAAACTATTTAACTAAACATGTTTAATGGTTTGTTAGGGTTTGATCATAATGCAACATAACAAACATGTACGAACCTTTGTTGTAGCATACAAGGACTTGAGTCGTCGAGAGGTGTTGAGGTATGTTGAGACAAGATATAATTACAAGTAACTTATACATTTTACGTTATGTATTACAAATTACATGTTTGTCATCATCAAAACAAATGAGAATGTATAGATTAAATATCGTAATATTTGCACTAACAATCTCCCCCTTTTTGATGATGACAAAATATATGTAAACGTAATAGATAGGTAAAATGTCAAAGTTACTTGTGTCCGTAATTCCATACATTACCTTCTTCTTCGTTTACACTCTTCTCCCCTTTTTGTCGAAACAAAAAGGGTGTGTCCTTTCTCCCAAGAATGGCGAGTTTGCATCATCCCTAGTGAAGTTAAAATAAAAACACCTTATTGCTCCAATTGGCACACCACGCCAATACCTTCAACACAAAACACTAATGACGAAGCTTAGAAACTCATGACTTTGAGCTTGCACGTCTTCAAAAGGTGGTGATCTCGCCTTTAAGAGGAACCTAGAGAATCACACACAAAAAAATAGAAAGATCCTTTGAATTATAACCATTATTGCCAACGAACTTAATGGATCAAATTTTTAGGCTTAACCTACATCAAGGTTAGTGTTAAAAAGAAAAAGGAAAAATATATGATGAGAAAGAAATCTCCCTTTTGTTGAAACATAAAGGAATTTTGAAGAATGAGTGTGTGCATGCTCCCCCTTGACGGTTGCTCCCCCTTGTTAAAGGCGTCAAGTATTTTAGGAAGGCTAAGACTAAATTATTGCAAAATTTGCAATGTTTTAGCTTTGACGAAAAAACTCCCCTTTATTGAGAGCGTCAAGTACTCCTAGTGTGTTTTGAAAATCTACAAAACAAAAGTTAGTGCAAATTATATTCGGTCCTTGGACGAGTAAGTTATGTGATGCACTTTATAAATGCTCGACGAAGCTCCCCTAGCTTGAGGGGCGTCCAAGAAGAACCTAAAAAATTAGTGTAAAATTCGTCCATAAATGAGCGAGAATCCCATACACATCAAAGTGTATATATGAACCTACAAAGAAAGGATTAGTGTCAAAAGAGAATAATCCTACTACTTGCATCATCATGGTTGGTTTAGAGGTTGTAAGGTTTGTTCAAGGTAAGAAAAATATGCTTAGGGATGAGACGCATTTCATTACGAAATTCACTCGGCTTTTGACAACATGGATGTTTGTGGAGGATGGTTGAGCGACCATGAATTGTAGTGGTAGTGAGACACTTGTAGGATGTGGTTGACATAAGTAGCTTGTGGTTTATGACTCACTATAGGTGGTAGACATGATGACTTTGTGAGTAGTGATAAAAGTGGAGTAAGATGGTTAGGATAATGCAAGATTAGAAATAACAAAAAAATGTGCGAATGAGCACAACTTGACTTGATGATGAAATCGACTATTGTCATCCTACAAGAATCCAAAAGAGTTAGTACAAAAGGAAAACATTTATATAAATGGATAAATTGTTCACATAAAATCATGAAACGAAAACAAATAACACGTATAGAATCATATAAATGCAACTCTTTTATAAACATATACGAAAATGATAATCCTAAGTGTTGAGCAAGTGCTTGTGTGGAAAAGGAAATTTTAAATGATTATCTAAAGAGATAATGTACCTATTGTTCCACATGAGGTGAAAATGAGGTGATGGGGTTCTAGCAAGGTCTAGCACCTAGATATCCTAAGTTACTTAGTATATTAAGTGTCTTATATGAAGATGGACTTAAATGATCGTTTTAGCTAGAGTTGACATGAATCATCACCGGATCCCACGGTTCCCTCCAATGAGGGATCCGTCTCAGGCTAATCCTAGGATCCGGCTCTCGGCTGACTAGGAAAGAATAAAAATAATGTTTGTAAGGTCTAACGCCTATACCTCCTTGAGTGTTTTAGTCTTCCTAAGTGTCTTAAAGAGAGTACTTAAATGATCAAGAGCAATGAGTGATGATAGCTAATGATTGCCTTTTATGGAAAGAAATAGGGCTTTATGAGCACCAAATGGATGATCAAAGATGACGCTAAGAAATTTGAGAGTGTCAAGTGGTGTTAAATGATCCTAGAGATCAGATGATGACTTAAGAGATTTGGAAAATTCCTTAAAAATCTTAGGAAATTAAAAACTAGTTTTTGGCCTATTTTGAGGTAAAGATGACTAAAATCAATTTGCTAAAATTGAGGGAAATATCAAACTAAGTATTTTGAGATGAGAAGAACAATGTGTAAACATTGGAGCGGAAAGATGGTGAGTTTTGAACTAATGATAAATCAAAAAATACTTTGAATGTGATCCTAAGTCATCCATGGGTGAATGTGAGATCAACTGAGCCTAAGGAAAGTTTAAGTGATCCTAATGTAGCAAGTTTAACTAGTCCAATAAGGTCTAGAATGTTGGATTGATGCAAGGAGGCTACAAAGGAACTTCGTCACCGGATCCCACGAATCCTTCACTTGAGGGATCCGCTCTAGTTACATCTAGGGATCCAGCATCCGAGACAGATTTTCTTATGAGAATAGTTTCTAATTTAGCTCTATGTTTGAATTATGAAACAAATTGTTTCTCAACAAGCATACATGTATACACGTTAAGCAAAGCAAGGAGAGCATGTAGAGATCACATATAGGCAATCAAATGAGATCGAGCTCACAAATAACATAAAGGTTTAGCAAACTTTAAAGCACTATTCAAGAAGTCCAAAACAAATTTACGGTCTAGATTAGTAAATCATTTGAACTAACAATGACATGAAAGGTATGTGTCTAGAAAGAAAAGGGCACATGATGGTGTTCAAGACAAAAGAGTTGTGAGGTGCTAGTTTAGGACAATATAGTCATTACGGATGGTGGTTAGCATACAATGAGCTTCGTCCATGAAGTCATGTAGCTCTTCTCGATCAAAGAGAGATAATCGCTGATGAGGCAAGTGGTTGTGATTAGCTAAAGAAAAATTAATTTTACAACTTGTTTGATTAGTAATCCTAAGACAATGCAAAGTATTTCCATTGTAAACTTACTTTAGGAAAACATAGGAATATAAATTCCTCAAGTGAGAGAATGAATATGAGACTATTACTAGCGGTGCTCAATTACTGCTAAACACGACCATTTTTACTGGCGATTCCACATACCCAACTTCTCTCAAGGAAGCAATTCAACCGTTAGGTCAAATTGAGTTTCTAGTGCAATAAGTTCTCGAAATTCATTCTCAAATTAGGAAAATTTATATTCTACAATGGCTCATCGAGCAAAGTAGCAATGATGATACTTTGCTTCGTTTATATTAATATTATACTTGAAACAACTAAGGTGACGAAGGTGTCAAAAAGAATTAAACGTTGTCCATATAGTGAACAAAAAATGGTTGCATGAGCTAGTTCAACATATGTTGTTGAAAGCTCGACTTTGGACTTTCGGATATGAACAATTATATTTGCGTTGCAAAATAATTAACTTGAGTATATCGGATGAAATAATCAAGTTGTCAATCCTACTATGAAGCTTGGAGAGCGATCATGAAAAGGAAAACGGAGAGTACATCATCAACACAAGTGTAGGTTATGATCCGATGTACATTCTTGTTGTTTTAGAAAATGATACAGAAAATATGAAATCAAGAAATCATATAAGAACATAAAACATTTATGTTGCACACATGACAAACTCAATCAAAAGGCCATTTAGTGTGTTATATGTTTTAAACATTTTCAACTTATAAAACTAACATTTTCGACACAACTAGATGTTATCCCAAACACTCCTTCAAATAGCACATTGATTAGTAGACTATTACTAAATCGACAAACAAGAGAATGAATAGCAAGGTAAGAAACCACATATGTTATTCAATCAAACAAGCACAAAAGCTATTTGAGATAAGCAAACAATCAAGTAATGCGAGGAAGACAACTTATCATTTAGCATAGCATACGAAAGTTCTTTTCATCGCTTTGTGTTAAATATAAACTTGTATACCAAGCTTGATTAGTTTCTTTTATATTTATAAATATGATCAAAACCTTAATTTCAATAGAGGACACATTGTTATTCAAAAGCGAAAACATCCGTCTCTAATTAGATCAAAAGTTTGTGCAAAGTTATGACCAAAAATGACTTTCTATTATAAATCAATGATTCGAGAAATTATTGTTTTGAATCAGTTTATGAAATCATTTTAAATGAAAGTAGACTCAAATACCTTTAAAACGATGGGTGGCACGACTTCTAACGACTTACGGTTAAAAAGTTATGAATTTTTAATTTCGCAAAAAATCGTCTTACGTACCTACGGATCCCTTGCTTGAGGGATCCGTCCAGTGTAACCTGAGGGATCCGCGGATCTGACACAGAATTACAAAAATGTGTGTTTTGACCCGACGAAAAGGTTTAGTCTTTGTAGACTTTTAAGTGAAGTTATATTAACCATTTTAGCCTTTATTCAAGCTTGATTAACAAGATATCTAACAACAAAACTTCAAAGAGAAAAAGATCAACAAAACACTTTTCATATTATGCTTGACTTCATCAAAAATTTGATACGAGGACCTTACTCGTTTTGAAAACCATTTGTTTTAAAAACTAGAGCCAACCCGCTCTGATACCAATTGTGAAAACGTGGGGGGGTGAATACGTTTCCGTTTCAAACTTAAAACTTTTGTATCAAATATAGCATAAACCATTGCATTTGCTAATCTCGACGCGAGGATGCATTTAACGCATTACGGCATGTAAGGCCAACCCCTTGACATCACATAAGATTCCGCAAGATTAATGGTTCATTATAAATCAAGTTTCACCATTATTAGTCGGGTTGCTTTTTCTTGATCAAGCGTGTCATAATACGTAAAGTGTTGAATATAGTTTGTGACTATATGAAAGACCAAGTATGCATCACAAACATAGACATCAACCACATAGAAAATAAACAAAGTAATGCAAGAATAAAAGTAAGCGATAAGTAAAAGATAGACAAATTGTTGGGTTTTAGGTTCCTTGTATGATGAATTACTTTAAGTGATGGAACCGCGGACAAGCTTGAAGATAACCACGGACGGAAGAAGAGTAACCAGCGATGAAGATAACCATGGCTAGTAGTATTAAGTAGCTGATAGTATTGTAAGCCTTGCTAGTTCTATAGTGTCGGTTAGTTTATTGTATCGAGATAAATATGGAAAGATATTTATCTTGTAGGTTACGTATTGTATATTGTATAGGACTCCTTAACCTATAAAAGGAGGTCCTAGGCTGGGTTAGATATCGTATGTTTTATATCTAAGGTCGATACACTTCAAGGTTGCAAAACCCTAATCTTGTAAGAGTATTCGTATTAATAAATAATATTGAGGTGTTGAATGTTAATTGTTCTTCTTCTTAAGATTAAGTATTAAATTCGCGTGATACTTAATAAGTTCTTTGTTCAAGTCGGTTTCTATATTAGATCGTTTGCTCAACTGGGATCAACAAGTGGTATCGAGCTTGTGATCTAGAAGCTGATATCAAGAAGAAGTCATTAATTTGTACTCAAGGAAGTTAAGATGTCGAAGAAACTCATATGGTGGCTGCTTCTAAGGTTCCCATGCTCAAACATGGTGAATATCAAATCGGAGGATGCGAATGAGGCAATACATTCGCATGATTGATTATGCTCTATGGGATGTTGTTGAAAAGGAGATACTCTTCCTTTGAAGGGTGAGGATGGTAAGGAGATTACCATTGTTAGTGAACTGATAAAGCTAAGAGGAAAATGGAGATCAAAGCTCACGATCTTCTCTCCATGGGAATACCTAATGAATTTGCATTGGACTTTGATCGGTATGAGTCGGCTAAAGAACTATTGGATGCTCTTGAATTAAGGTTTCTTTGGTAATGAAGCTACAAAGAAGTCTAGGATGAACATGCTTAAGCATCGGTTTGAAACCTTCACTTGCTCAAAGTGGAGAAAAGATTGATGGCACATACAATAGGCTTCAAAACTCATCGATCAAGCGAAGGCGGTGGGTTACAAGTTCCTTCAAGAAGATTAATTTGAAGTTCATAAGGAGTTTATCATCGATTGGGCTATTCATACCATTGTGTGGAGAAACATGGCGGACTTTCCTACAATGACTCTAGACAATCTCTTCAACAACTTGAAGGTCTATGAGTGCGAGAATAACTTTTCAACTCGTCTTCTTCAATCAAAACATTGCTTTTGTATCCACAAATCACAAAAGCTCACAAGATGTATCCACTTTGCGCCTATGGTATAACCACGGCTATTGCAAACAATACCCTTTGTTAGTGATAATGTCGGTGATGGTGCAATTTGTGCTTTTACGTCGATTTAACTACTAGTGTTGATGTTTTGAATCAAGATCTAGATCAAATTGATCTGATGATCTTGATGAAATTAATCTTCAATGGCAAATGGCAATCTTGACTCTCCAAGCAAGGAAGTTTACGAGGAGGACGGAAGACATGTTAGGTATGATGGTCAAAGGAGGCTGGATTCGACAAAAGCAAGATGGAGTGCTTTAGCGCAAGAAGAAAGGTCATTTGCTAGGGAATGTCGAGCTCTAAAAGACTTGAGGGTATTAAGAAGACAAGAAGAACCTACTAGTTCTTGACTTTGGTTGCTCGGGATGGACTTGGTGATTATGATTGGGTGATCAGTTGAAGAAGGTCCAAATCGACTTTTCGGCTAGTGAAGCTTCAAAGAGCATAACTTTGCTCTAATGGCCTATGCTTCATCTTACGGTTCGATTAAGGTATCTAATGATTCTAAAACATCTACTTGTTCTTTTAAATCATGTTACGATATCTTAGAGTCTCAAAAGCTATCACGAGTATGAGAAAAGAAGTAGAGATTGACTCTAGATAATTTAGGATATAGAGTTGGTTTAGAGGTGTGGAAGAGAAGCTAAAATTACGTATTAAATGTGAGTTTGAGTATGTAGAAAAGATCAATATACTAGGTGGTGAAATTGATCTTAAAAGCAGAGAGATTAAAATGCTTAAAGATAGACTATCGAGCGAAAAAGTGTAAAAGTTAAGGCCCTAGAGGAAAAAGAAAAACATATTGTTAGGGTTGCTAAATTACAATATGCTTGATCTTGTCTGAAACCAATTGGCCAAAAGCGCTTAGAGATGGTGCTTGGTATAGGATACAATGATATGCCACCACCCCTTTAATGAAACATGCACCACCAGTTAAAGAAGCTGTCATTTAGTAGTGAGTTCGGTTTAATAAACACATTGAAGAAGTAAATAAGATGAATTACCTAAGATATGTTACGCTAAGTTATCTGGTGCTCCCATAATTGAAGATTGGGAATCGATTACGAGGATGTTAATCTTGAATCAACTAAGTGCGAAAAGATAGAGTGCATTAAGAAAGTTGATTCTAAACAAGTCAATCACATACCTAGATTTGGAGCTAAAGTTACCAAGAAAGTTGTAGAGTGCGAGAAATACCTAGGAGCAGATGAAACAATTTAAACCTAGGGAAATCAAAGAAGCTTAAATGGTCTAATTTCTAACGAGACTAGGTGATGAGTTTCAATGTGTTAACAAGGCTTGTTTTGTGTGTGGTAGTTTTGACCATTTACTGAGAGAATTGTGATAAAAGCAGACCACAAGTTTGGAATCAATGGAGGAGGGTAAACCATAAAACTTTTCAAATAAAACACACCTCATCCTAAAAGAAACATGATTCAAGAAGCGGTCTTGATGAGGAATGGGAATACAAAATCTATTGTCAACTTGCTACACAAAATGGATTCCAACCACGGCTAAGCAAAATGTAAACACGGCTAGCGGTGTCAAACCAACGATAAGCCAAATATCACCACCGATTCAAAAAGTTTTAAAAATTCCAAAGGTGATAAGCGTCGGTGGTTGGAAATCATTTTATCTTTGTTAAGGCCTCGACAAGTTGGCAATGGAAGCCTAAGACAAAGGTTTTACCATATGTCAGCTGTGCATCAATGGACCTAACAAAATTTGAATATTTTGATGCAGAGCGAGACCAATCGATCTTGACTTGGGTCCAAAAGAACTAATCTTTGAAATCTTATGTGCGGGGCAATCTTCAAAGCGAGCTAAAAGATAAAGGAGTATTTGATAGTGGTTGCTCTGGGCACATGACTTGGGATGGAAGCAATTTGGAAGATTTTGAAGCTTATGATGGAGGATATGTGGCATTTGGCAATGATCCAAGGGAGGAAAGATTCTTGGCGGAGGAACAATCGAGCAGGGAAGCTAGACTTTGAAAAGGTCTATTTAGTACAGGGACTAAAGTACAATTTATTCGGTGTTTCTCAAATGTGTGATAAGAAAAAGCGGGTACTTTTGGGGAAGCGAGTGTGTGGTGTTATCTCCACGAGTTTAAGATGCACGATGAGAAGTTTATACAACTTAGGGTACCTAGGAAGGAAAATATATCTTGTTTTGATCTTAAAATGTTCTTCCTAATAGGTCCTTATGTTTGTTTGCTAAAGCATCATTGATGAGTCAATATTGTGGCATAGAAGGCTAGGTCATCTAAATTTCAAAACAATCAATAAAGCGGTAAAAGGAAACTTAGTGAGAGGTTACCTTCAAAGGTTTTGAGTGTAAGGAATTGTGTGTGGCTGTCAAAAGGAAAACAACATAGAGCCTCTTGTAAGACCAAAGCTGTAAACACCATAACACAACCACTTTGTTTATGCTTCATATGGACTTATTTGGACCAACCTTTGTTAGAAGCTTGAACCATAAGCGATGTTGCCTAGTTATCATGATGATTATAGTAGATTTTCTTGGGTATACTTTTTGGCTACTAAGAGTGAGACTAGTGAGATTCTTAAGAGTTTCATTACTAAGATAGAAAATCTAGTAAGTCATAAGGTCAAAGTAATCGGATGTGATAATGGGCCGAGTTTAAGAATAATGTGATGAATCGGTTACGTGTAGATAAAGGTATTGAAAGGCAGTTTAGTGTTGCTAGAACACCACAACAGAATGGTGTGGTGAGAGGAAAAATAGAACACTAATTGAGGTTGCAAGGACTATGTTGTCGAATCTAAGTTACCAACTACCTTTTGAAATTTGAAGTTGTAGGAATTGCATGTTATGTGCAAAGCAGTAAGGTAGTGAAGCCTCATAACAAGACCCCTATGAGTTTGTTACATGGTAGGAAGCCAATGATTGCATTCCTAAAACCTTTTGGGTGTCTGTTACCATTTTGAATACCATAGACTACCTAGGCAAGTTTTCGGAGAAAGGCGATGATGGATACTTTTAGGCTATTCTACTAATAGTAAAGCCTTTAGAGTATACAATAGGAGGACTAGAATTGTTGAAGAGAACCTACATGTTCAATTCGGTGAAAAGACTCTAGTGTTGAGACCAAAGGACCGGGCGGTTGTTTAACATTGATATGCTAACCAAATCTATGAATTATGAGCCTATCATTGCGGGAACATCCACTAATCTTGATCGAGTTTCTGAAGGATTACGAAGTAGATAAATCTTCAAAGGCGATTCTCCAACGAGTTCTATTTGGTTGAAAAGTGGAAAAGCGATCTTGTTCCTTCCATCATTCACAAGCATGGTCCTACGATGATGATATACATAATTCTAGAGGCAAAGTTGATCATCATCAAGATAAAGATGAGTTGGTGCAAGATAACTCGATGTCGGTGAAGAAATTGAAAAGAAGAAAAAGCGATCTGCAAGCAACGCTAAGCCTCTTGTAAGTCTTGATAGGCCATCTGTAAATCTTGACAAGCCATCTTCTCCCACGATAGTTCAAGTGCTATTCCGGCTACAAGCGCGATGATAGTACTTTCTTTGGACCTTATCCAAAGCCACTATATGATGATGAGGAGTATCCACATGATCCTAATATGCACGACTTGATTGAGATGGATACTCCTACGATGATGAAGACTTGGATGAATTCTTCAATGCTAATTTGACTAATTTGGACCTTTGTTATTAATGAAAGTCAATTACCTCTACGAATTCACAAAATTCATCCCAAGGAGCAGATTCTTGGAAATTTGAATACTCCGGTTCAAACAAGAAGCGAGTAAAGAATTGAGAACCCTTTCACGAACATGGGTTCTTTGCAAGATCTCTTCACAAAAGCAGTCATAAAGATCGCAAAATTGCTTGTTTGCTTGTTTTCTATCTCAAAAGGAGCCCAAGAGAATAGAAGAAGCTATAACGAGAAGAAGGATGGGTAGAATCAATGCAAGAGGAGCTTCTTGGTTCAAACTTCAAGAAGTTTGGACATTGGTTGATCTTCAAATGGGAAGAGGGCTATTGGAACTAAATGGGTATTCGAAACAAAAGGGATGAAAGAGGAATTGTTGTGAGGAACAAGTCAAGGTTAGTTGCTCAAGGATACACACAAAGCGAAGGTTTGGACTATGATGAAATATTTGCACCGTTGCAAGGATAGAAGCTATTAGATTGTTTTGGCTTATGCTTCATTCAAGAATTTTGTTGTGTATCGGATGGATGTTAAAAGTGCATTTTGTATGGCACTATTGATGAGGAGGTATATGTTTGTCAACCTCACGGTTTTGAAGATCTGATCATCGACAAGGTTTACTGAGGTGAGGAAGGCTATGTATGGGCGCATCGGGCTCTAGGGCATGGTATGAATGCCTATCTACTTATTTGATGGACAATGGGTTTAAGAGAGGGCGATTGACAAAACTTTGTTCATTAGAAAGCACAAAGATGATATTTTACTTGTTCGGGTTTATGTAGATGACATCATCTTTGGGTCTACAAACAAGGAGCTATCAGAGATTTTGAGAAACTTATGCATGATAAGTTTCGAGATGAGTTCTATGGGAGAACTCACTTTCTTTTGAGACTCTGAGTTCAACAAAGGGTGATGGTATTTTCATTAGTCAAGACAAATATGTAGCAGATGTGTTGAAGAAATTTGGGTTTCAAGATGTAAAAGTGCAAGTACACCTATGGAGACTCGAAACCTATACTACACGATGATGGGAGTCCCAAAGTTGATCTAAAGTTGTATAGATCCATGATTGGATCTTTGATGTATCTGACGCATCTAGGCGGACATTATGTTCTCGGTATGTGTGTGTGCAAGATTTCAAGTAACACCCAATACCTCACACATGAATCTTTGTTAAGAGGATCTTTAGGTATTTGAAAGGTCATCCTAAATTGGGCCTTTGGTACTCTAAGGATTCTCCTTTTGATTTGGTGGCCTACTGCGGCGGTGACTATCTTGGAGCTAGTGCGGATAGGAAGTCTACCACTGGAGGATGTCGGTTCTTGGGAAGCAGTTAATTTCTTGGCGGTGTAAAAGCAAACTATTGTGGCAAATTCTACAACGAGAGGCTGAATATGTGGCTGCTTTGCTAGTTCTTTGTGGTCAAGTTCTATGGATTCGAGAATCAATTCTTTGGATTTTGGGTACAATTTTATGCATACTAAGATTTACATTGATAATAACGATTACAATTTGCATTATCAAAATCTGTTTTACATTCTAGAACTAAACATATTGAGATAAGACATCATTTTATTAGAGATTGTAATGAGAAAAGATTGATTCAAATGGTAAAAATCCATATTGATTTCAATGTTGCTGATCTTCTCACAAAAGCTTTTGATGTGGGGAGGTTTCAGTATCTTGTTGTTAGTATTGGAATGCTAATTCTCTAATATACTCAAATTGTTTTGTACAAGCTTGTAAAAGTATTGGATTGTTATTATGTAATCTTATGTATTGCTATCTCTTTTATATCCACTGATAGTGGTGTTTCTAACCACGGATATGTGTTGCTTCTAACCACTGATAGAGTTGGTCTATCCTCGCTAGTTGTTACGTGTTTTCTCTAACCATTGTGCGGGAAAATGCTAAATCATTATAGAGATGCAAGAGTCTCTTGAAATTTCATTGTTCATTCAACAAAAGCAGTTTCTGACTTCGACACAATGAAACTTCAAGTCTTGAATAACGACTACAACTATACATGATTTTCTCTAATATTTCTACTACTACTATCCTTGCGATATCGTTTGAATCTTTGGATATGCATTTATCATATGCAAACATAGCGACTAAGGATCAAAATGGAAAGGATGGATTGATGCAAGCGAAGAAGTGAAGGCGATATTGGCGAGATAGATGGATGATATGATATTCTTCTTGTGCTCCATCTTCTCTTACCATCATTCGACAACTTACTCCATCTTCCCTTTTCCTTCACAGTTACGATATGTGAAGAAGTACCATGAGTTGGTACCCTAAGACCAAGAACCACCTCTCTGTCACGAGGGAGTGGTGGGTTTCTTGCTCGAGGTCTTGGATGGGGGTTAGAAGATGAAGGTTTGGAGTTTGAAGGTCTCTTCTTAGAAGAGTCATCAGAGTCTTCTGAAGCATCACTTGGATCCACAACACTATCATCTTCAGATGATGGGAGAAATGGAGATTTTCTTGGTCTTGGTTCTAGTGGAGGCAAATAGGTTAGCCATGGGTTTCCATCTTCACTTGATGATGAAGATGATGAAGAGGATGAGGTGGTGGTTAGATCAACCACTTCTGGTTTGTTCCAACTAGGGTTCCACATTTTGATTGATTGGGGATTTTGGTGAAATTAGGGTTTTTCTCTTTTGATTGGTTTGGGCGTTCTATGATATTTGGGTGCTTTTTATAAGTGAGGATTAGGGTTACTGAAGTAACTAAGGGGCAGGTTAGATGTGGTTGGACAGTTAATGAGGTTCTTGGGGATTGGACTGAGATATATTCTAGAAGTTGACTATGTTGACTTTACTGTTCTAACCTTGGATAGGTTGTTTGTAACCACTTCTGGCTATTTCTAACCACTGACAATCATAATCTTTGTCTTTGTGTTTGTTTTGTGTTGTCTTGCAGGAAAGAAGGATGTCTTTGCATAAGGAGCTAGTGTGTTTGCTGCTTATGTTTGTGTTAAAAAAAAAAAAAAAAAAAAAAAAAAAGTTTTGTGTCATAAATGATCGTTGTGTAATCCTTCTTATCTTGTGAGATACCATTCCCATTGGCTGGATTTGCTTGCTCTAATGATGTTGTGCGGTTGGAAGGAGTGGTTATCTGCATCCACCGATGGTGTATTTCAACTACGGACGAGATGTTGTGGAAGCACGGATAGTATGCTTCTCTGTTTTGATACTTGAGGGTTGTTTTGACACTTTGGCAAAAGTATATCTTACTTATCAAATCACGGATGGATCACTTTCACTAAACTCATAACCACTTCTACTTCTCCATATCCTTAAACCCTAATCACTTTTATTGATTTCTTCACAAACCCACCTTATTCACATCATTAATGGAATCACGAAAATGCACGAGGCGTACTCCACTTCACATAATCTTGTTGCTCTTCTTACCAAAGATGCTCGCTCGAAGGGTTTCATCAAATGATTGATTTCCTTACTCATAGTTCGATCCATTTTGCTTTAACGGTTGAACCTACCATTTTAAAGCCTATATTCGACGGTTTTGGAAGAATGCTAAAATTGAAGCGGTTAATGGATTGGAGGTTTTAGTACTAGGGTGGATGAGCATGCTATTTCGGTTTACGAGGAGCTTATTAGAGAGTTTTGAGGCTTGATGATCTTGATGGGGTTGATAATCTTTCGATGTTGAGATTGTGGGTGGTTTAGAGATTAGGATACATCTGAGGGTGAAAAGGTACAATTTTTAAGAATCTGTTTTCTCAACAATGGAAGTTTTGATTCACACTTTGTTGATGTGTATGAGTAATAAGACCACGAGTTTTAATGATTTTCCTTCCAAGATTACTCTGCTATTATTTGTTTGTCGGATGGGAGGAAATTTAATTGGTCTAGAATGATTTATGAGGGTTAGTGCAGAATATTAGGAAGAAGGAAAGTATTATTTGTATCCTCGATTTGTTCAATTGCTTGTGGAACACCAAATCCGGGATCCTATTGAACATGTTAGAGTGTATGAAATAAATCGTATGATTCCTCGCGTGTTTGCATATATGAGGAATCGCCACGAACGTTGTTATTCGGATGTTCCTTTGTTTCCTCACATGTTAAATTTTCCTCTTGATTACGAGGTTCATGAGGTTAGCGAGCAGAGGGCACTCGGCTTCCTCGAGCTAGTGCTAGTGGTTTGGTTAATGAGGTGTCACACGGTGTGGAGGTGACATGATTGGAAGGGCTTCCACTCTTGATTCATGCTTAGATCTTTGGTCGGGATAGTGGAAACATCAATAAGACCCAACCTTTGGCAACTCCTAATGTGGAAAGTTCTTTGGAGCTTAACACGGTGGAGGTATCCTAGCCATTGGCTGCTATAGGGTGCATAGATGATCGAGCTCGATGCGGTGCTATGTCTTTTATATCCAAGGATTCACCGCTCGGGCGATTAACACATTTCAGTGATGAGGATAGATTGGAACACGATGATGAATTGACGGTTGATGATTATGTACATGAGGGCTTTTCGATGATCCACCTCTCGGACCGGATAACACGGTCGAAGTGGGAGGATATTCTTGAGCGTATAAATGAATTGTGGTTCGGTGTTCTAAAATGGAGGATAAGATTTCTAGTCTCTGAGGAGGTCACGTGCTTGAGGTAAAACTATTCGGAGATTAAAGCATCGGATCTTGGTTTTGGAAAGAGTGAAAAGACACGGACTTCTTTGTTTTGAAGGCTTTGAGGCGTTTGAAAAGAAGGTGAACTCTTCTCCTACTCACGAATGTGGATGATGTATCAAGCAGGGAGGAGTGATGGCATGACTTGGGAGGTGGAAATGTATCATTGGTGTTACTATGGAAGAAGATGTTGTGATGGTGATCTCGACTTTGTAGTTTCGATAAAGCTGGGAATCTTGTTGTTCTTGAAGAATTGAGGAATGTTGACATAGTACGAACACAACCATCGATGGTATATCTGAAACCCGGTTAGTAATTTTGTAACCACCGATGTTGTTTGATTTGGCTATTGATTCTCATCTTGTCATACCAACTGCTATTACAACTACTTCTACTATTGTTACCACTCTTTACGCATTACCATCTAAGCCTAAAGAAGTAGAAAGAGGTGCAAGCACATTGATTAATTTGAGCAAAACATTATCAATACCTACATCAATTATTGCACCTTTTATCTATTCGGTCTCTGCTACTAAATCAAAAGGTAAACCAAAAGGTAAAAGTTTGGTTATTGGTGAACTGTGAAGAAGAAAATGGTCAAATCTAATGTTGGAAAAGGCAAAGAAGTAGTCTTGAAGTTCAAAAATAAAGCGAGAACAAGAGGCTTATGATAGAGAGTTTGCTAGAAGTATGGAAGAGGAGGATAGAGCGGTTTTGGAAAGAGAAAGAATGATGAAGAAGAAGCTAGTCGAAGATATTAGCTATATGGTATGAATCTCAAGAATATCTTAAAGCTTGAAATTGATCAATGATGAATATCTGATACAAGAATGGGCTTTGTTCGATGATGAAGAAAAGGCTAGACTTACGGAATGTTGGCAAAGAAGGTTAGTAGAGGAAAGAAGAAAATTGTAAGAAAGAAACCTCCTTCTATTGCTCGGTTGAGGAATGTTTTGATGAGAATTATCAAGAATTACGGTATATATGTTTCGAAAATCTTACTACTTGTTCATTTACAAGAATTTTGAAATCTATGAGAGATGTATAAGAATTAATAATGATGATTTACGCGATGGATTCTCAAAAGGAAAAAGAGTGGGAAAAAGATCATGATGCATGGATGGAGAGTAAGCGAAAAAGAAAATCGTAGTTCGGAGACATCGATTCTAAGAAGTTGAAAGTTGTTCTTTGAAGTGAATCAATCATTTCTTATGAGTTTAATCTTTTAGATGGCGATGAAGGAGTTTGGAAGATTCAAAGACTCAATAATGATGTTTACGAGTATAATAAATTTTCTCAAATGCTTCAATATTTTGATAGAGATGATTTGATGAATTTTGGGTTCTTTACAAGAATTATTTTGGTGAAGTACATCCGGATGATTATCATGAGAGGTTGATGTATCATAATTTGAAGATTCTATTTGAGCCTACTCATGATGAACCGAATGGCAAGGACTCTACAATGGTCAAGTTACTCGTTGGTTTTATATCAAACTGTGGAGTTCATGTTTTAAGCATTTACGGTCGAGTTATTCATATGCTTGTAGAAGGTGAGTATCCTAAATTGAATAATCATCCGACAATAATTACTCGGATGTTGAAGCGGGTTGTTTCAAGATGTTATTGTCCTATGATAGTCAAGCTTATGACTTCTTGAAGAAGTATGAGAAGATACTTAAAAGTAAGTGTTTGGCTACATCCTCCACATCGGATGTTTTGAGCTTAAAAGAAACTTGAAGAATTACATTGGAATTTGTCAAGTTTAGGGAGGATTGTTGGGTTTTAGGTTCCTTGTATGATGAATTACTTTAAGTAATGGAACCGCGGACAAGCTTGAAGATAACCACGGACGGAAGAAGAGTAACCAGCGATGAAGATAACCGCGGCTAGTAGTATTAAGTAGCTAGCGATAGTATTGTAAGCCTTGCTAGTTCTATAGTGTCGGTTAGTTTATTGTATCGAGATAAATATGGAAAAGATATTTATCTTGTAGGTTACGTATTGTATATTGTATAGGACTCCTTAACCTATAAAAGGAGGTCCTAGGCTGGGTTAGATATCGTATGTTTTATATCTAAGGTCGATACACTTCAAGGTTGCAAAACCCTAATCTTGTAAGAGTATTCGTATTAATAAATAATATTGAGGTGTTGAATGTTAATTGTTCTTCTTCTTAAGATTAAGTATTAAATTCGCGTGATACTTAATAAGTTCTTTGTTCAAGTCGGTTTCTATATTAGATCGTTTGCTCAACTGGGATCAACATCCAACAGTTTGACAATCATGCGATTTGACCAATGCGATTTGACCACTGCGATTTGATCAACAAAATTGAGTTTTAACTTTTACGGATTGACTACTTGCGGTTTGACCACTTGCGGCTTGACCAAAGTTGACTTGTTACTTCAAAACATCAAACGACCATAACTTTTGAGCCGTAACTCCGTATTCAGCGAAATACCTGTCAAAACGACCGGAACAGCCTGAACCAGTTAGAACTAGTTAAGAACCGGATATTTCGGCCAAGAACCAGTTAGAACCAGTTAAGAACTAGCTATTCCGGCCAATAAATAGTTAGATCCAAAAAGGAACCAGCTATTTCGGCCAAGAACCAGTTAGATCCGACTATGAATTGCCTATTCGGCCAAGAACTAGTATAAACCATTAGAACTAGATAAGAACTAGCTATTCCGCCAATAACCGTGAAGAACCGATTAAGAACATGCTATTTTGGCCAATAACCGGTTAGATCTAGCTAAGAACCGCCTATTCCGCCAACAACCAAGACAAACCAATTAGAACTAGATAAGAACTAGCTATTACGGCCAATAACCAGATAAGAACCGTTAAGAACATGCTATTTTGGCCAAGAACCGCTTAGATCCACTAAGAACGACCTATTCCATAGTGACTAGTGTCGGTCACCCAAGAACTATTAAGAACTAGTATTCCGGCCAATAACAAGAAGAACCGCTTAAGACATTGCATTAACTATTAGTTAGTTAGTTAGTTAGAGTAACATAAGAACATGGAGGACTGACGTGTCTTATTGTCTACCCACTATATGCATCGATCCACCCACTATATGCACGATCCGACAAAGGCGCAGTTGTAAAACTATAAATAACCTCTACCTCCTAAGGTAGAGGGTTGGACCTTTCATTTCTTAATCTAACATTTTCTTTGTTTTTATCTCACTTTCTCTCTCTAGAAAGGATCCCATCTCCCACTTTCTCTCTCTAAGTTTCTTGCTAAGATTCGAACCATATAATTGATTGTTTGTGTGTTACAATAACCAATATCAAACAATTAGTATCAAGAGCCATGGTTAGATAATAAAGATTGGTTATTTGTGTGTTTTGTTGATTCAAATTCAATACCCTAAAAGTGTTAAAGTTTGAATTTTGATAGTACTTTTGTGTTTAGAATCATCATAGGTGCTTAGGTTTTGGTTTGGAAGGCTTAATTCATCTTGGTTATAGTGTTTTGGATTGGAAAAGTTTAGTTTTTGATGAGTTTCAAGGAAGCGGTTTGAGTCTCGTACTATTTTCTTGTATGCGGTTCGATGTCACTTGGGTGTGATTTGATCTGATCAAGGAAGCGATTTGTCAAGTTCTTGGATACAGTTTGTCTAGATTCGTTGTATCGGAAGCGGTTTGACTTAAGCGGTTTGACGTAAGCGGTTTGACATAAGCGGTTTGACTTAAGCGGTTTGATTCAAGCGATTTGTCTTTAGCAGTTTGACTTAAGCGATTTGACTCAAGCGGTTTGTCTTCAGCAGTTTGATCTAAGCGGTTTGATAAGAAGCGGTTTGAGTTAAGCGGTTTGATAAGAAGCGGGTTGATAAAAAGCGGTTTGATTTAAGCGGTTTGTATTCAATGGTTTGACAATCCTACAATTTGACCAAACCATCGCGACTTTATAAAAAAACCGAGTTTTAACTTTACGGTTTGACTACTTGCGATTTGACCACTATGGCTTGACCAAAGTTGATTTTTACTCAAAACTTCAAATGGCCATAACTTTGAGCCGTAACTCCGTTTTCAATAAATACTGTCAAAGCGACCGAACAACTGAACCAAGAGGGAACCGGTTAGAACTAGTTAAGAACCGATATGCCCGCCAAGAAACAGAAGAACCATTTAGAACAAGTTAAGAACTAGCTATTCGGCCAATCAATAGTTAGATCCAAAAGGAACTAGCTATTCCGGCCAAGAACCGATTAGATCCAGCTAAGAACTGCCTATTCCGCCAAGAACTAGTACAAACCAAGAACCAGATAAGAACTAGCTATTCCGCCAATAATCGATAAGAACCGATTAAAACATGCTATTTTGGCCAAGAACCGATTAGATCCAACTAAGAACCGCCTATTCTTGTTAGGATTTAGAAAATACATAGTGAAGTGTCGGTCACCCCAACTATTGTGTAGCATATGTTAGCTCGTACACATTATGTTATCTATTACTTAGTTGGTTAGTTAGAGTAACACCATGGAGGATAGACGTGTCTTTACCCACTGTATGCCTGATCCACAGCCCGACATAGGGCGTATTATGTAAAATTATAAATACCCTCTACCTCCCAAGGTAGAGGGTTGGACCTTTTATTGCTTAATCTAACATTCTCTTTCTTTTTCTCTCACTTTCTCTCTCTATAAAGGATCACATCTCCCACTTTCTCTCTCTAAGTTTCTTGCTAAGATTCGAACCAAATAAAGGATTTTTTGTGTGTTACAATAACTAATATCCAACAATTAGTATCAAGATCCATGGTTAGATCATAAAGATTGGTTATTTGTGTGTTTTGTTGATTTGAATTCTATACCCTAAAAGTGTTAAAGTTTGAATTTTGATAGTACTTTTCTATTTAGAATCATCATAAGTGCTTAGGTTTTGGTTTGGAAGGCTTAATTCATCTTGGTTATAGTGTTTTGGATTGAAAAAGTTTAGTTTTTGAAAAGTGATCTGCGCTAAACCGTCAAGTCTAACAGACTTAAAACAACAAGCACAAATGCAATGAAGATCGGAGAATACAATGAATTCTCGGTCGTTAAGTCCCGGGAGACTCAATGGTGTGTAAACCTGATTCAGATGATGGAGTGATCACTAAGGATAGTGATCTGTAAAGGTTTTGATTAGAAATTACACTACTGATTGATTGGAATGGAATGGAGTACGGAATTGGAAAGCACAACAATCAGATAAGAAAAACGTAAACGTAAGTTTTAAAAACTACGTATACGCACAAAATAAAAAGTGAAAACTAAAAAGTAAAAGACCTAAAAATATAAAAATGACATTTTTGGAATCCTAAAGATAAAAGAAAGTTATTAGAAAAAGAAAATTATTTTTAACACTATTTAATTAATTACTATTAATTAAAAACTATTTTAACTATTTAATAAATACCCTAAATTAGAAGAAAATACAAAATAAGGCTAGAAAAATAAACTTATGATTCTGAAAATCTAAAATACTATAAAACTAATTTTAAAACTAAAATATATTTTTCACACTTTTTATCTAATTATTATTAATTATTAACTATTTAAAATACACTTAAATACTAGAAAATAGAAAATAAACTTGGAAAAATAAAATTTTAACTTTGAAAAATCTAAAATATGATAAAACTAATTTTAAAACAGAAAATATATTTTTAGACTTTTAAATATTTATTACTAATTAATTACTATTTTTAACTATTTAAAATTATAATAAATACTAAAAGATAGAGAAAATCTAAAACTTTTCTAAAAATCCTATATGATGACAGAAACCTAAGAAAAGAGAAAAACAAGATTTGCTTATTAAAAGATGAAAAGAAAAATCAAAAAGCTAAAAAATCTTAAATAAATGCTATCACTATTTTATATTGATGTTTTTCGGATTTTCTTTTGAAAACTACTTATATACTAATAATATGAAACTTTAATAAAGACAAAAATTTACAAAACACAAATAAGCAGTTTGATTACTTAAAATCCAACAATGGCTTAAATAGCTTATTTGGGTGAAATAAGCTTAAATAAGCTTGTACAATCAAACAAAAGCTAGAATAAGATGGAATAAGGTACAAGCTAACTGAAATGAAACTAAAGAATGAAAAGAAGCACACCGACAAGCTATGAATAAGCTAATAAGCACTTAGCTATTTCACGTAAATGGGATAAGCTTTAAGCCCTTAGCAACCCTAGCTAACAAGCTCAAAAGTGAAAACTAAGACTTGATACTCCAAGAGGACCAGGTTGGCTTTCCAAAGAACTAGAGAACACAAGATTTGGACAAGTAATAAGCTCAATGCAAGCTTATCAATTTTGAACCAATTTCTTGTGCACAGGATGATTATCAAAACAGTGTCCACAAAAAGCTATTGAATAAGCACTTTAAAAGACGAGAAAAGGAGAACTAGTATTTTGTAATTTTCTTTAGCAACTAGACTTTAATTCCCCAAGAGCTTATAAACTGAAACTCACTATTGAATTCACAATGAAATTCCAAAGTTTATTCAAAAACGACCCATTGAAAATTTTGACTTTTAAGAAAACTAAAAGTTGACCAAAGTGAGATTTAATCCGATCTTAAACACTCGATTATGATGTTATAAAGTGAACTAAGACCGATTATAGCAAGATTATTAACTTTGAACACAAAATGATGATCATGGATTTGTAAAATCCAACAAGAACACATAAATAAGATCAAAGGAATTTTTGACTTTTGCTAACAAGGACTTGATTTTATGACTAAACTGAGTTACTTAGACTTATTTAGACAGATTTCCAACAAAGCTAAGGACCAAAGAACCTTTGAACACAAACAACCAAACACCCTTTCACTTAACTGCTTTTGAAGTTTTTACAAAGCAACTCTTAAGTTTAAAACATGAGCTTAATTTCGGACCTTATATAATCATTAATTAAGACTAAACAAGCTTGAATCCACAGAATAATAACTTAAAACTCGTAAATCGAGACTTAAACTATTTTGACCGCCCAAATGATATTTTCTCAAAACACAAATTTAAATTAACAAACTACTGATTTTAAAACCTAGATACACTAAATTATGACTAGTGAACACAAAGAAACAAAAAGATAAGCTAATTAATCACTACAACAGTAAAATGCCAAATTTATCAAAAAGCTTACAAATGCTTCCAATGCTTAAAACTGAGAACCAAGATCAATGAGCACCCCTATAAGCTTACCAATAAGCTACTAACCCAAGGCCATCCACTATATACCCTCGCCCAATTGTGAACACTTCCATGGAACCCTTTTTATTTTCAAGTATTTAATTGGTATTTTTGTGATTTTTCTATTTTGACTCTCAACTGAATTTTAAGATAACTAAAAGCTTCAATGAGCTTTCTAGGAGCTTAAGTGACCTATTCTAGTCCATACAAACAACTAAAACAACATTTGATCCAACTTGAGATTTTGCATAAATATGAAAATTTACATAAACCGAAATACACTTTGATACTTGAATTAAAGTTTCACAGAGGCTTTATTATAACATAATAACTTGAAATACAAAGTTTTAAGCTTAAAACATAAACTGAAATTGAAAATTTAAACTAAATCGACATGAAAAAGAAATATTACTCTAGATAACTCTTTTCTCCAATGCATCTCTCTCCCTTTATAGACTTTTCATCATTACAGATATCCTCTGAATCTATCCCACCACATTCTAGCCTTTGGATCACTCAAAATGATCAGAACCGTCCACCTTGCATTTTGGCGCCAATTTTTCTTCAAGGTGTTTTAGCTTTAATTGAGTTTGGTTGAGTTAATTAAAGCTTTTTGTTGTTTAGAAGGTGTGGAGGGACAAGGAATGGGAGGGTTGAAAATGGTGAAAACCATCTACGGTTTTGAATATCGGCTTGGGAGACATCGCTGCTTGAGAGTGGTATTTGAGCGCCAGGTGGGTTTGACTTCGTTGACCGATGGCTTAATAACACAAAGGGTCAAATTGGTTTGTGGCGAGGCCAAAATGGAGTTATGGGGTCAAGGGCTCAAGGGCAAAGGGTCAAAGGTCATATTGGAATGGGCTTGTGATTGGGCTTGGATATTATAAGGATCCGGTTTGGTTTAGGCTTAGTATACAAGGACTAAAATTGTAATTCGACCAAACTTCAAGGACTGAAAGTGATATTTTTCCAATGCTCTCACAAGGACCAAACATGACAAACATTTATACAACAAGGACCCTTTTTTGCATAAAATCTATTTTTAAAGGTCCAAGGACTAATTTTGTAATTTTCCAAAGTTTGAGGACCTTTCTTGCCAATTGACCAAAGAATCATTCAAGGATCATTTTTAACAACTTAAAATACTTCAGGGACCTTGAATGATAAAATTCCACATTTTTGAATTCCAGGGACTAGATTTGACAACTTTTAAAACTTGGGGACTAAAGCGCCAATTTTGCAAACTTGATACATTTTCATCCGATTTTGATATTTTACATTTAAAACACATAAAACACTGATTTGTGATAATTTGATCATTTTGATGTGTTTCGAGTGTTTTCGATGAATTTGCGCTTTAGATTACACAAAATGATGAGTATTTGGACACTCATCAATCCCCACATCGAGATATTGCTAGTCCCTAGCAATGATTTGAAAAACTTGATGGATTTTAAAAACTCTTTACCAAAAGCCATCACTTGAGTAGCCAATTGTTTTGATTCAAGTAAGAATCTTGGTACAACGATAACCAAATGATTTATTGGCAAATCATAAACCATATAACGGATTTGATGTGTCTTTACCGTGCCGCACCCTTCGGACTAGCCAACTCTTAGATAAATTATCGTGATTATCTTTGGTGAGTGAATACCAATTATGGATTTTCCATCGCCTTTACCACAAGCCATAATCTTGCGGGCTAGCCAACTCATTATCTTTTGAGGATGATGGGAGTTGAGGAACCATACAATTTTGGGCAAATTGCAAGCCATATAAACGGATTTGAGAAATCTTTACCAAGAGCCGTTTGCTCTGGATTAGCTAATCCTTTTGTCTTACGTACATGGCGGATCGATAACCAAATGAGAAAGTGTAAACACTTACTCCAAAAAAATTTTTGGCCAAAACGGGAATTAGGGTAGATAATATATGAAATTCGTGAATTCCCCCACTTAGAAATGAATATTGCCCTCAATATTCAATGTACCGCGGTTATGCCGAAACAAAGAACGTAAAGGGAAATACTACTACCATTTATTTAGAAAGATTTTTTTTTTTTTTTTTTTTTTTTTTTTTTTTAGAAAGAATGAGAATATACAACAGCTGGGAAACTCCCCACACTAGGATGGTAGAAAGGGGTTAAGAAGACATAATTATGGGTGAAAACCCATATGGTGCGTGCTAATGTTTTTGATTACCGAGTCATTAGCTTGACTTGATCCCGCATTCATTGGTTCATGGGAAAGTAACGTGGAAAACCAATCTCGATCGGACTTTCATTCACAATGTTAAAACATATGAACATCGAAAGTTCCACTCGACGAGATACAACCGTATTTTAATAGTAGCAACTATAAAGGATAATACCGGGTCAAAATGGTGTCCTCATTCCGAAAGAGAAAAGGAAAAGGGCAACCACACCATGTGTGAAGAATGGAATAAATATGTGCATTACAATGCATGTCCATTCTTCATTAGAAGAAGTAAATCACCATTCTTGACATTTTAAGCTTAAACTTGAAGCTTGTATGGTGATTATCAAAGGAGTTTCGGAAGGAGGATTTGGGACGATTCTTCGCTTAATAAACCGTTAAGAAAAAGGATGTCCCTCTCGAATCAAGTAATTATCATCAACCCCGCTGGGATTGATTCATCACTTAGAAAAGCATCGACTTCTTTCCAAAATTATCATCTTCCTCATCCGGATTGAGGAAGGAATGGAAAAGTCGGAAACAATTGGATTAGGGGATGAAATGGATGATGGATCTCCATGAAGCAACTTCTCAATGAGAAGTATGTCCCTTCGATATCAATTGGAGCATGATCAATCTCCCAGGAATGTAATCACTAGCCAAGTATGCTTCAATCTCATCCAAGATGGAGTCGCCTCAAACCGAGTGAGAGAAGGAGTAGAATTGGCTATGATATGTTGATTTTCAAATATGATTGGATCCTTGGAAGAGAATTCGGTTCATCCACGAGTTAACAAACTCAATACGACAAACCGATTCGGAGGTGGAACAAGTGGTGTGCTCTTAGAGCTAGCGCTTTCCACCACTTCCGATGAAGTCTCCGACTCAAGATCATCATCATCAAGAATACTCTCGACATCTTTGGTACAACTTTCAAACCATTTGTTTGAACCGGGGTTGATTTTCATAGCTTTTAGCTCAAGACGCTTTTGGTGAACACTCTTAACCATGAAATTTGAGAGTGTTGCATCGATTCTTTGGATTTTTGATCGATTGTGGCAACACTATGTTTGTTCGAGGTTTGGAGTTCGGTTGATATTCAACGCGAGTTCTTCGTTATCAACCCGTAAAGTCAACTCTTCAATAATACATCGACAGAGCACGGCTCGTTCTCAAGAAAGCTCTCCCAAGATGAGGGGAACTCTAGGATCCGCATCAAAGTTTACTACAACAAAGTCGTTGGGAAAATGAAACTTCCTACTTTAACCACGACATCCTCGGCTATTCCAAGTGGACGAGTTATGGTACAATCCGCTAGCTCGAGAGTCATACAAGTAGGAGTAAGTTCGGGAGAGAAAGTTTCTTCCATACCGAGAGTGGCATGAGGTTAATGCTAGCGCCAAGATCGCCAAGCGGAGCATTGAACCATCCCAAGAAATCACATGGGATTAAAACTTGCTGTGGTCTTCAAGCTTTTGGGAAGCTTTTAAGAAGGACCACGAGCATTGCTCATTGAGAGGGTTTTAGCCATTTCGGATAACTTATCTTTGTTGCTTAGTAACCCTTTAAGAGTGGATGCAAATTTGGGCATTAGAACGAGAGCATCAACGAAGCTTATATCAAAGTGTAATTCATTGAAAATTTGGAAAAATTTTTCCATTTGCTCTTTGGTTTTGTCTTTAAGCTTCTCATCATGCATTCTAGATGGGTGGAGGAAGAAGATTTGGATTTCTCAACAGAGCTACAGGATGTTCAAACACAACTCCTTGATTGGGTTTCTCGGACAACTTGAGGTTGGACTACCGAAGGTAGGACGTGTCTTGTACCGTGGGCTTGAATAATGCACCTTGTCCTTTGGATCCTTGGTGACTTGACTCATTGGCACAGTGGAGGTGGCATTGGAGTCGTCAAGGTCCATTGTGTTTTGAGGTTCACCGTCCACTACCTTAGGGAGAGAAGAAGTAGAGGTAGTAGGAACAGCTGGTCCGATGTATGAAACACCACTTGGTTGTGATCGCCTTTAGCATCGCCCCGGGTTAGCGATCGTGTTGCTCGATAAAGTACCCGAGCCCGAGGGTCGATCATTTAAAGACTTCTTCGATCGACAATCGACCGACCAACAACCGGTTCATTTCATCTTGGGATTTCATGAATCGCTCAAGAACTCATCGATGATGGTCCCTGGAGGAGTAATGACGGAGGAGCTGGAGGGACAATTTGAGGTCCGTATGTTTTGATTATGACCAAAATTCCCTTGATTAGGATTCATATTCCCATGAAATTGATTCCTCGATTGAAATTGTTTTGATTGGGGTTTCTTGATGTTGGAAACCTTGATTGGGTCCAGGATAGAAATTACCTTGGTTTTGATAACCTTGGTTCATTCTTGGTTGGTTCGATTCCGGTTGTGCATGTTATGATTCTGGTTGAAACCGGTGGTGCACGATTAGTGTTAGCACGGTAGTGTGGTTCATTTTGAGGACGGTATTGAGTACCTCCTTGTGAACTACCGGCTAGAGCATTGGCTTCAAAAGGACTACCATCGGTGGCGGTACAATTGTAGTAAGCGTGAGGACCACCACAGTGACACAACTTTCAACTTTCTTCACTTCAAAGATGTTGGAGTCTCGAGTGAAGAGACTTTCTTCTCGTTAGCAAGAACCAAAGCTCGAACAATGTCTCGTGAGTTTATCAATCTTAGCATCGGTGCTAGATGTACTCACGGGGATGAAGAAGAAGAAGGTCCAAGATTAGACCGATATGTCTTAGCTCGAAAGACGGACCGAGATTTGTTCTCAATGATTTGCAAGGCCTCTTTGGTGGTCTTGCTCAAGAAATTACCTCCAGCGGAGGCATTCAAAGAGTCTTGATTGGTCTGATTGAGACCATTGTAGAAAGTATCCATTTGCATTAACTCGGTAAAACCGTGATGCGGACACTTGTGAAGCAACTCTTTGTAACGATCCCATGCCTCCCCGAATGATTCATCAAATCTCGAGAAAATTTCATTATCTCATTCTTAAGACTTGTGGTTCGGGATGGAGGATAGAACTCGTTAACAAACTTGGTGACAAGATCTTCCCATGTCTCTATAGAAACGAGGGGTTGTTTCTCAAGCCAATTCCGGCTTGTCCTCTAGAAAATGGGAATGAAGAAGCTTGATAGCTTCTTGGGGACATTCTTGTACTTGATGGTAGATGCAATCTTGTTAAACCATCGAATGTGTGCATGAGGATCATCCCGCCAAAACCATAGAATTAGCTTTGGGTTACTAGATTGAGCAACCCGGTTTTGAGCTCGAAAGTGTCAACCCACGATGGCTGGAACAACAATGGCATCTCCGTATCCCTCGATGGGTGCCTGGAGAAGCTCATTCATAGGTTTGTCTTCCGCCATTTCGACGGAGGTGGTGGTGGTAGACGCCTCGACCACGGTTGAAGGAGCCGAACGTCCTCACGCTCGAGGAATGTTTCCAAGTTCGGAAAGTGGACTTGTAGAATGGAAGAACGAGTGCACATGCACTATGTATAAAACCAATTTTCAAAACAAATGAGGCAAAACACAAGTGAACTTAACCAATAATCACAAATGAAATGGCTTTGAAAAAGGTACACCAAATCACAAGTGACACAAAGGCAAGTTTTAAATCGATGTTCGGGAACTTATTAATGGTCGCACCCCAGCTTAGGTAGTGCACCGCCTTGATTTCGGTGGTTGATTTTATGTATTTAATTAAGTACCACCGAAAAGACGTAGGTTAGATTTGTCTTGATGGGTTCAAAACTTTTGGACAATATTTTTGTTATCGTCCTGTTTAACCAAATCGTATCTCTTCAAGAATCACCTTAAAAGAGAATACAAAATAGAAAACGTTCCGATTGTTTTGTTGTTTTATTTATTTTTTTTTTTTGTGTTTTAACACTTTAGGAAAAGTGCTAATGAACTTTTTGATTTTCTTATAACTTTACAAAAACTTTTTACAAATGGCGGGTTATGTGCAACAATGGATCTGAAAATGGCTAAACACACGCTAAAGCATCCCCGGCAGCGGCGCTAAAATTTTGATCTGCGCTAAACCGTCAAGTCTAACAGACTTAAAACAGCTTAAGCACAAATGCAATGAAGATCAGAGAATACAATGAATTCCCGGGTCGTTAAGTCCCAAGGAGACTCAATGGTGTGTAAAACTGATTCAGATGATGGAGTGATCACTAAGGATAGTGATCTGTAAAGGTTTTGATTAGAAATTACACTACTGATTGATTGGAATGGAATGGAGTACGAATTGGAAAGCACAACAATCGATAAGAAAAAACGTAAACGTAAGTTTTAAAAACTACGATATCTGCACAAAATAAAAAGTGAAAACTAAAAGTAAAAGACCTAAAAATATAAAAATGACATTTTGGAATCCTAAAATAAAAGAAAGTTATTAGAAAAGAAAATTATTTTTAACACTATTTAATTAATTACTATTAATTAAAAACTATTTTAACTATTTAATAAATACCTAAATTAGAAGAAAATACAAAATAAGGCTAGAAAAATAAACTTATGATTCTGAAAAATCTAAAATACTATAAAACTAATTTTAAAACTAAAATATATTTTTCACACTTTTATCTAATTATTATTAATTAATAACTATTTAAAATACACTTAAATACTAGAAAATAGAAAATAAACTTGGAAAAATAAAATTTTAACTTTGAAAAATCTAAAATATGATAAAACTAATTTTAAAACAGAAAATATATTTTTAGACTTTTAAATATTTATTACTAATTAATTACTATTTTTAACTATTTAAAATTATAATAAATACTAAAAAGATAGAGAAAAATCTGAAACTTTTTCTAAAAATCCTATATGATGACAGAAACCTAAGAAAAAGAGAAAAACAAGATTTGCTTATTAAAAAGATGAAAAGAAAAATCAAAAAGCTAAAAAGTCTTAAATAAATGCTATCACTATTTTTATATTGATGTTTTTCTGAATTTTCTTTTTGAAAACTACTTATATACTAATAATATGAAACTTTAATAAAGACAAAAAATTTACAAAACACAAATAAGCAGTTTTGATTACTTAAAAATCCAACAGTGGGCTTAAATAGCTTATTTGGGTGTAATAAGCTCAAACAAGCTTGTACACCGAAACAAAAGCTAGAATAAGATGGAATAAGGTACAAGCTACTGAAATGAAACTAAAGAATGAAAAGAAGCACACTGACAAGCTATGAATAAGCTAATAAGCACTTAGCTATTTCACAGAAGTGGGATAAGCTTTAAGCCCTTAGCAGCCCTAGCTAACAAGCTCAAAAGTAAAAACTAAGACTTGATACTCCAAGAGGACCAGGTTGGCTTTCCAAAGAACTAGAGAACACAAGATTTGGACAAGTAATAAGCTTAATGCAAGCTTATCAATTTTGAACCAATTCATCGCGTACAGATGGATTATCAAAACAGTGTCCACAAAAAGCATTGAATAAGCACTTAAAAGGCGAGAAATAGAGAACTAGTATTTTGTAATTTTCTTTAGCAACTAGACTTTAATTCCCCAAGAGCTTATAAACTGAAACTCACTATTGAATTCACAATAAAATTCCAAAGTTTATTCAAAAACGACCCATTGAAAATTTTGACTTTTTGACAGAAACTAAAAGTTGACCAAAATGAGATTTAAACTGATCTTAAACACTGATTATGATGTTATAAAGTGAACTAAGACTGATTATAGCAAGATTATTAACTTTTGAACACAAAATGATGATCATGGATTTGTAAAATCCAACAGTAAGCCACAGAAATAAGATCAAAGGAATTTTTGACTTTTTGCTAATGAGGACTTGATTTTATGACTAAACTAAGTTACTTAGACTTATTTAGACAGATTTCCAACAAAGCTAAGGACCAAAGAACCTTTGAACACAAACAACCAAACACCCCTTTCACTTGACTGTTTTGAAGTTTTTACAAAGCAACTCTCAAGTTTAAAACATGAGCTTAATTTCAGACCTTATATAATCATTAATTAAGACTAAACAAGCTTGAATCCACAGTAATAATAACTTAAAACTCAGAAATCAGACTTAAACTATTTTGACTGCCCAAATGATATTTTCTCAAAACACAAATTTAAATTAACAAACTACTGATTTTAAAACCTAGATACACTAAATTATGACTAGTGAACACAAAGAAACAAAAAGATAAGCTAATTAATCACTACAACAGTAAAATGCCAAATTTATCAAAAAGCTTACAAATGCTTCCAATGCTTAAAACTGAGAACCAAGATCAATGAGCACCCCTATAAGCTTACCAATAAGCTACTAACCCAAGGCCATCCACTATATACCCTGCTCCAGCTGTGAACACTTCCATGGAACCCTTTTTTATTTTTCAAGTATTTAATTGGTATTTTTGTGATTTTTCTATTTTTGACTCTCAACTGAATTTTAAGATAACTAAAAGCTTCAATGAGCTTTCTAGGAGCTTAAGTGACCTATTCTAGTCCATACAAACAACTGAAAACAACATTTGATCCAACTTGAGATTTTGCATAAATATGAGAAATTGCATAAACTGAAATACACTTTGATACTTGAATTAAAGTTTCACAGAGGCTTTATTATAACATAATAACTTGAAATACAAAGTTTTTAAGCTTAAAACATAAACTGAAATTGAAAATTTAAACTAAATCGACATGAAAAAGAAATATTACTCTAGATAACTCTTTTCTCCAATGCATCTCTCTCCCTTTATAGACTTTTCATCATTCCAGATATCCTCTGAATCTATCCCACCACATTCTAGCCTTTGGATCACTCAAAATGATCAGAACCGTCCACCTTGCATTTTGGCGCCAATTTTTCTTCAAGCAGGTTTTAGCTTTAATTGAGTTTGGTTGAGTTAATTAAAGCTTTTTGTTGTTTAGAAGGTGTGGAGGGGACAAGGAATGGGAGGGGGTTGAAAATATGGTGAAAACCATCTCTGGTTTTGAATATCTGGTGGGGAAGAGACACTGCTACAGTGCTTCTGGTATTTGAGCGCGCAAAGGGTGGGTTTGACTTCGTTGACCGATGGCTTAATAACACAAAGGGGTCAAATTGGTTTGTGGCAGGGCCAAAATGGAGTTGTGGACTGGGGCTCAAGGGCAAAGGGTCAAAGGTCATATTGGAATGGGCTTGTGATTGGGCTTGGATATTATAAGGATCCGGTTTGGTTTAGGCTTAGTATACAAGGACTAAAATTGTAATTCGACCAAACTTCAAGGACTGAAAGTGATATTTTTCCAATGCTCTCACAAGGACCAAACATGACAAACATTTATAGAACAAGGACCCTTTTGCATAAAATCTATTTTAAAGGTCCAAGGACTAATTTTGTAATTTTCAAAGTTTGAGGACCTTTCTTGCCAATTGACCAAAGAATCATTCAAGGATCATTTTAACAACTTAAAATACTTGTGGGACCTTGAATGATAAAATTCCACATTTTTAATTCCAGGACTAGATTTGACAACTTTTAAAACTTGGGGACTAAACCGCCAATTTTGCAAACTTGATACATTTTTCATCCGATTTTTATATTTTTACATTTAAAACACATAAAACACTGATTTGTGATAATTTGATCATTTTGATGTGTTTCTGAGTGTTTTCAGATGAATTTGCAGTTTAGATTACACAAAAATGATGAGTATTTGGACACTCATCAAAAAGTTTTAAGGAAGCGGTTTGAGTCTCGTACTGTTTTCTTGTATGCGGTTTGATGGCATTTGGGTGCGATTTGATCTGATCAAGGAAGCGATTTTTCAAGTTCTTGGATGCGGTTTGTCTAGATTCGTTGTATCGGAAGCGGTTTGACTTAAGCATTTTGACATAAGCGGTTTGACGTAAGCGGTTTGACATAAGCGGTTTGACTTAAGCGGTTTGACTTAAGCGGTTTGACTCAAGCAGTTTGTCTTTAGCGGTTTGACTTAAGCGATTTGACTCAAGCGGTTTGTCTTCAGCGGTTTGATCTAAGCGGTTTGATAAGAAGCGGTTTGATAAAAAGCGGTTTGATTTAAGCGGTTTTATTCCAGCGGTTTGACAATCATGCGATTTGACCACTACAATTTGTTCAAAAAAATTGAGTTTTAACTTTACGGTTTGACTACTTGCGGTTTGACCACTTGCGGCTTGACCAAAGTTGACATTTTACTTCAAAACTTCAAGCGGCCATAACTTTTGAGCAGTAATCTCCGATTCAAATAAATACTGTCAAAGCGACTGTAACGACTGAACCAAGAGGAACCGTTAGAACTAATTAAGAACCGGATATTCGGCCAAGAACCAGTTAGAACCAGTTAAGAACTAGCTATTCCGCCAATAAATAGTGAGATCCAAAAGGAACCAACTATTCCGCCAAGAACCGATTAGATCCAGATAAGAACCGCTTATTCGCCAAGAACCGGTACAAACCGGTAAGAACCATATAAGAACTAGCTATTCCGCCAAGAACCAGTAAGAACCAGTTAAGAACATGCTATTTTGGCCAAGAACCAGTTAGATCCAACTAAGAACTGCCTATTCTTGTTAGGACTTAGAAAATCCATAGTGAAGTGTCGGTCACCCCAACTATTGTCTAGCATATGTTAGCTCGTAGACATTGCATTATCTATTAGTTAGTTAGTTAGAGTAACATCGTGGAGGACGGCCGGGTCTTTACCCACTATATGCATGATCCTCAGCCCGACAAAGGGCGTATTATGTAAAACTATAAATAACCTCTACCACCTAAGGTAGAGGGTTGGACCTTTCATTTCTTAATCTAACATTTTCTTTGTTTTTCTCTCACTTTCTCTCTCTAGAATGGATCCCATCTCCCACTTTCTCTCTCTAAGTTACTTGCTAAGATTCGAATCATATAATTGATTGTTTGTGTGTTACAATAACCAATATCCAACAATTAGTATCAAGAGCCATGGTTAGATCATACATATTAGTTATTTGTGTGTTTTGTTGATTCGAATTCTATACCCTAAAAGTGTTAAAGTTTGAATTTTGATAGTACTTTTGTGTTTAGAATCATCATAAGTGCATAGGTTTTGGTTTGGTAGGCTTAATTCATCTTGGTTATAGTGTTTTGGATTGGAAAAGTTTAGTTTTTGATGAGTTTCAAGGAAGCGGTTTGAGTCTCGTACTATTTTCTTGTATGCGGTTCGATGTCATTTGGGTGTGATTTGATCTGATCAAGGAAGCGATTTGTCAAGTTCTTGGATACGGTTTGTCTAGATTCGTTGTATCGGAAGCGGATTGACTTAAGCGCTTTGACTTAAGCGGTTTGACGTTAGCGGTTTGACATAAGCGGTTTCACTTAAGCGGTTTGACTCAAGCCGTTTGTCTTTAGCAGTTTGACTTAAGCGATTTGACTCAAGCGGTTTGTCTACAGCAGTTTGATCTAAGCGGTTTGATAAGAAGCGGTTTAATAAGAAGCGGGTTGATAAAAAGCGGTTTGATTTAAGCGGTTTGTAATCAAGCAATTTGACAATCCTGCGATTTGACAAAACCACTGCGATTTGATCAAAAAAACCGAGTTTTAACTATTACGGTTTGACTACTTGCGATTTGACCACTTGCGGCTTGACCAAAGTTGACTTTTTACTTCAAAACTTCAAGCGGCCATAACTTTGAACCGTAACTCCGTTTCGTTGAAATACTGTCAAAACGACCGAACGGCTGAACCAAGAGGGAACCGTTAGAACTAGTTAAGAACCGGATATGCCCGCCAAGAAACAATAAGAACCAGATAAGAACTAGCTATTCGACCAATCAATAGTTAGATCCAAAAAGAACTAGCTATTTCGCCTAAGAACCAGTTAGATCCATTTAAGAGCGCTTATTCGGCCAAGAACTAGTACAAACCAGTTAGAACCAGATAAGAATTAGCTATTCGCCAATAATCAAGAAGAACCGATTAAGAACATGCTATTTTGGCAAAGAACCAGTTAGATCCGACTAAGAACCCGCCTATTCTTGTTAGGATTTAGAAAATACATAGTGAAGTGTCGGTCACCCCAACTATTGTGTAGCATATGTTAGGCGTACACATTATGTTATCTATTAGTTAGTTGGTTAGTTAGAGTAACACCATGGAGGATAGACGGTCTTTACCCACCGTATGCTCGATCCACACCCGACGTAGGCGTATTATGTAAAACTAAAAATACCCTCTACCTCCCAAGGTAGAGGGTTGGACCTTTTATTTCTTAATCTAACATTCTCTTTGTTTTTCTCTCAGTTTCTTTCTCTAGAAAGGATCACATCTCCCACTTTCTCTCTCTAAGTTTCTTGCTAAGATTCGAACCATATAAAGGATTTTTTGTGTGTTACAATAACCAATATCCAACAATTAGTATCAAGAGCGATGGTTAGATCATAAAGATTGGTTATTTGTGTGTTTTGTTGATTCGAATTCTATACCCTAAAAGTGTTAAAGTTTGAATTTTGATAGTACTTTTCTATTTAGAATCATCATAAGTGCTTAGGTTTTGGTTTGGAAGGCTTAATTCATCTTGGTTATAGTGTTTTGGATTGAAAAAGTTTAGTTTTTGAAAAGTTTTAAGGAAGCGGTTTGAGTCTCGTACTATTTTCTTGTATGCGGTTTGATGGCATTTGGGTGCGATTTGATCTGATCAAGAAAGCGATGTTTCAAGTTCTTGGATGCGGTTTGTCTAGATTCGTTGTATCGGAAGCGGTTTGACTTAAGCATTTTGACTTAAGCGGTTTGACGTAAGCGGTTTGACATAAGCGGTTTGACTTAAGCGGTTTGACTTAAGCGGTTTGACTCAAGCAGTTTGTCTTTAGCGGTTTGACTTAAGCGATTTGACTCAAGCGGTTTGTCTTCAGCGGTTTGATCTAAGCGGTTTGATAAGAAGCGGTTGGATAAGAAGCGGTTTGATAAAAAGCGGTTTGATTTAAGCGGTTTTATTCCAGCGGTTTGACGATCATGCGATTTGACCACTGCGATTTGATCAAAAAAATTGGGTTTTAACTTTTACGGTTTGACTACTTGCGGTTTGACCACTTGCGGCTTGACCAAAGTTGACTTTTTACTTCAAAACTTCAAACGGCCATAACTTTTGAGCCGTAACTCCGTGATTCAATGAAATACTGTCAAAATGACCGAACAGACTGAACCAAGAGGAACAAGTTAGAACTAGTTAAAACCGGATATTTCGGCCAAGAACCAGTTAGAACCAAGTTAAGAACTAGCTATTCGGCCAATAAATAGTTAGATCCAAAAGGAACCAACTATTCGGCCAAGAACCGCTAGATCCACTAAGAACGCTTATTCCGGCCAAGAACCAAGACAAACCAAGAAGAACAGTATAAGAACTAGCTATTCGGCCAAGAACCGGTAAGAACCGATTAAGAACATGCTATTTTGGCCAAGAACCGCTTAGATCCAACTAAGAATCGCCTATTCTTGTTAGGACTTAGAAAATCCATAGTAAAGTGTCGGTCACCCCAACTATTGTCTAGCATATGTTAGCTCGTACACATTACGTTATTTATTAGTTAGTTGGTTAGTTAGAGTAACACCGTGGAGGATAGACGGGTCTTTACCCACTGTATGCCTGATCTACAGCCCAACTGAGGGCGTATTATGTAAAACTATAAATACCCTATACCTCCTAAGGTAGAGGGTTGGACCTTGTTGGAATCACTCCTAAACCTTAATCAAGTGTTAGTGATTCATATGTAATAGTTAGCTTAATTATGGCCTTTATGTTTGTTATTAGCCTTAAGCTTATGTAGAAGGCCCATGAGCTTAGGACCATGTCCAATAAGGAAAGGATGGGAACTAGGAGTGTTGTCCTAGCTTCCCTCCTATAAATACTCTTGTATAACCTTCATTTGAAGGTTGGTTGTTCAATTCATTCTCTTTCACACTTACGCTTAACCTTTCTTTCATTCTTAACGTGTGTGTTTGTATGTGTATTGTTCATCCGCCACTCTATCTCTTCTCTATTTCTTACTATTAAGCTTGTGTTGTAAAACTAGTGACCTATCAGTGATATCAATCGCCTAATAGTTGGGTGAATCGTTATTGCTTTTGAAGTGGGTTTTTTGGTCCTACGCGTAAAGCTAACGAGATACTTTGTTACTTAAAAATCGTTTTTACACTTTTTAATCCAAGATTCTTGTACTTTCAATGTTTTAAGGTGTTAAAATAACTGTTTTTGGCAAAAGGTTTCAAACTTTATGCGTGGATCATCGTTTTTTAACTAGTTTTTGTTCGAGGGCTTTATCCTATGCGTAACCTGTTTAGACATTTTGGTTCATCAAGTTTCACACTTTTGTGTTACTTTGGTGTTATTGAAGCTATTTCATCACACAAAAACTGGTTTAGAAACATCTTTGGGCAAAATCAATTTTACGAGTAATCCTACGCGTAGCAAAACCCTAAAACTACGCGTAAGATATTCCGTGGTTTGATCTTCATTTTCGTGGTTTACTCTGTGTTTTCTTGCTTGGATAAGCCTGAAAATACGTCGACTTTGGATATCTTTTGCACTGTGATAGTGTAAAAGATCATTTGGGCAAAACCCTAAACTTACGCATAAGCATAAGCTTACGCATAGAAAATCCTACGCATAAGATTCACCTTACACGTAAACTCAGTCTTACGCATAAGGTAATCCTACGCCTAAGTTTCTACGCCTAACTTACTGTTTACGCATAACTTCAGTGTTTTTTCCCTACTTACGCGTAAGCTAAACCTACGCGTAACTTTTGATTGTTACGCGTAACTTTGGTGTTTTTACGGATAAGTGCTACTTGGTTTATTGTGATTTCTACGCCTAAGGACACTTCATCAACAAAGGTTCATTCAACTACAAAGATCCATTTTTATAACACAAGTCTTCAACATGTCAGAACTACCATACTCTAACTATTTCCCTTATACTTATAATCAACAACAACAACTTACTTCACAACATCAACAATGGAATCAACAACAAGAAATTTATCAAAAACAATTTAATCAACAACATACTCCACAACTTTCAGCAATTCCACAACCTCAAATGGTTCAACCACCACCAAGTCTTCAAGTGCAACCTTACATAAACGTCTACAATCAACATCCATCCAGAAACACTATGAAGGAACCAGAATGGTTTGGCAAAATGTGTGAAGCTTTAAGTAGCCAACAATCCATTCATGAGGCTGGATCACTTGATAGACCTCCAATGCTCACTCCAGGAAACTACGATCAATGGGTGATTAGGTTCTTTAGATTATGTGATCTGAAGAAGCCACATGGTAAATTCTTAAAGAAGGTTATCTTGGAAGGTCCATTTCAGATGCCTACTGTCATTGTACCCGGCGATCCTAATGCTAATCCACCAAGAGATGAACAATCAAACATTGCTACTGTTGCAGATCTAAATGCTACCGAACTTCTACACTATGAAGCTGATGAGCTTGCAATGCAATATATCCTTTTAGGATTACCAAACCCAATTCTTGATGTTGATGCTCAAAAGACCAAAGGCAATGTGGGAACATATTCATCTTCTTATGCAAGGATCTGCACTCAATCGGAGGAAATGGAATCCAAAATTTACTTGGCTTATGAACACTTCATGATTGAACACAGGGAGACACTAGAGTCTTATCATCATCAATTTTCGAGACATCATTAATGATTTGGATAAACACAACATCATCATGCCACGTGTTGCGGTCAATACAAAGTTCCTAAGTAGTCTTGGTCCGGAATGGGAGAAGTATGTCATTATCCTCCGTCTGCGAAGGATATGCATCATCGTCTTACGGATTGTTGTACGACTATTTGAAGCCTCATCAAAGGAAGTTGAAATGAAAAGGATTCTCCGTGCTCAAATTGCTTCACAACACATCCGGAAAATCAACAACTTGCCTTATACGCTCAAAATCCTTATCCTCCTCAACAAGCAACTCAACCAATCGCCAATATCACACCATCACAAAGAACCATCTCAACAAAATCAATTGGTTCCATACAACAACAACAATGATCAAGCCTTTGTCGGTGAAACTAATGAGGAATCGATCCGTTCGAAGCATTGCAACAAGGATTTGTTATGATTGCTAATGCTTTTGGCCGTTATACCAACAAATCCAACAATCGTATTCGTTCTCATCTAACACAAGGAATCGTGTTGTGAACAATGGACGAGTTGAAGTTCGAATCATGGTTATGGTCGTCGGATGGGCGGTGGTCAAGGTTTAATGCTATGGGTAGGCATAACAATGAGCTCAAGTGGTGGAGCAGAAATGCTCGAATGGGTTGAATGGTCTTTGATGCTACAAGCGCAATGAGAAGGACACTGGCTAATGCATGCCCAAAGCCGAGGACTAGGGGCGGTGCTTACTTCAAAGAGGCTTTACTTTTGGCTCTTAAGGATGAAGCTGGTGGATCTCTCACGGACAAAGACGAGTTTTATGGCGTATGCGACTTAGATGATGATATGGAGGTTTTGGGCCAATGTAGCGATTATGTTGATGGCCAATATGCATGAGCTACACATGAGTGAAACAGGCCGATGTATGACACCGATGGCTTGTCTCGTGTGCCGAACAAACCATATTTATCTACGATCTAATATCTCCGCCAACATCCCGAATCAAGCGCGCTCGAATGTTCAAAATGAGTCATCCACATCTCATTCCGACGATTTTCAATTAGACCCGTGGTTACATTTGACGATCAAGATGACCTTATGGTTTCCTTTGATAATCAAATTGACTCCGTTGTTATACTTGAGGATCTCAATAATGATCATGTTATGACTTACGTTGAACACGCTGAACCGTTGCCTCATCGAATCTTGCTCTATTACTTCAAAACCAACAATCCCAAATTGAAGAATGTTGTGCATTAAATCGGGACTTAAAAGCGTAAAATGCATTGTTAACCAAGGATTTTGAATGTTTACAAAAGCAACTCAATTTTTCAAAACTCAAGAAAACATGAAAAAGGTTTTGAAGCCGCTTTTGCTAAATCTCATCAAAGCGAAAAATATTTAGAGACGGATCGTGATCTAGGCCGCCTCGAAGAATGCTTTGTTGTGCGAAATAGAACAACTAAAACATGAACATAAAAAAGCAAATTAACGCTCTCACCTTGGAAACTCAAAAGCTAAAGGTGAGTTGTTAACTTGTCAAAAAGCAGTTCTCTGCATACAAAAGCATTCAACGAAGCGAATAGATGACCATCTTGAAGAAATTCTCGGCTTGCAAAACAAACTAAAAGAGTTTACAAATATTGTTTACAAACATGGTGAGTCACTACTCTGATTCAAAGTTTACTTTAAAACCCAATCCAAATGGATATGGACGAATCTTGCTGATTACAAACCTAAGCTTTCAAACAAAGCATTCAAACCAAATCCACGAAATTTCGGTGCAGAATATAAAATTGATGATTACTGTATGAGTGTTGTTGAATATCATCGTCAAGAGGAATTAGATGCGTAAGACGAGAGTCGATCAAAATTAAGCTGTTGTTTACAACAAACCTTTTAACTATCCAAAGCGGTCACTTTCGTCGAACCAACGGATTCTTCTAACACACCAAGGATTATCATTAGAACGTCTGAGTCTTCTAATGTTAATCCCAAACCAGATTATGCACAAACTTATGGTCCTTTACATTCCATCAGTGAAGTAAATTCAAAACCTAAAAATCACAAAATTCTTAGATATTTTGACCTTTTCATGGCTGACCTCAAAACTTTAGAACATGAGATAGAATATCATTCTGAAATCAAAGTTCAACATTTTCAATCGCCTCTGGCGCGGGAACAAAGAGACATTTTTCAGAAAAATCTTTTACCAAATGTTAAAAATTTGAAAACTTGTGCACAATATTGGGAAAAGGATTTTCATAAGGAACTTGGATTGATGAAGGTCGTTTTTGAGAAAACAGAAACATCTATTTCCAATACTAAACGTAAAAAGAAAATGTTGAGAAAAGATGTTGATCGACTCTTGGAAACTGTTATCTGTGCTGATGTCCATAATGTTGTGTTATTGAATTCTTTGCCATATGCATCGATTATATCTCTGCGACATCTTGTTGATAATATTATTCTTGTTGATAATACGAGATAATGTGCTTCAAATCGAGTCATTAAAAGTTGAAAGCGAGCGTCTCTAAACGAGCTTTCATATGCAAAACGTAAGCCTTCAATGGTGTCAAAAGATTGTCAAAATCGTGAACTTGCTTTGCAAAGAAAATCAACCAGTTGCAATCAAACACTTTTAATCCAAAATTTGAGCAACCGGATGATCAAAACGTGTCTTTGAAAAGTCAAATCTCAAAATATGAACAAGAACTTGTAAAGTTAAAAGGAATATGGTGTCATATTTGATTTACTCAATAAGACTTGTGACGAAGCATCAAACGAACTTGATCATTATCTTCCACACACTACGAGTAATGAATTTTCTTTGAAATATTCGTTCGAAAATCAAGACTTGATTCACACTATCTTTAAGTTAAGAGAAATGTTAGGAAAGTATGAACAACTTCCGCCTACCGTGATTAAGAGAATAGCACCAAGAACACTTAGTAATCGTGAACCTAGAATTCCTACTACCAAATCACAAGTTGCTAACGTGCTTCCTTCTACCGAAACAGAATAGTTGCGTCTTTTCCAAGCGTCCGCACTTCACGACCTAGAGCACTACATCGAAGAATAGGAAGTTGCGACCTGAAAGATCAATAAGGAATGCTAAAGTGAAGAACACCCTAGGACTATGAATAAGACTCACGTTGCTTCCACTATTGATATTAAGTCTTGCAAATGTAATAGAAATAGTGATGTAACGAATGCTAAACCGTTAAGTATTTTTGATATTCAATCTGATGCACCTTGTGTTATTTGTCGTAAAAGTATGAATTCTGATTGTCATGACAAATGTGTTGCTAAAGCTATCATCTCTCGTTTACAGAATCCTAAGAATCGGAATACCTCTAGGACCACTAATCTTTCTAAGTCAGTGCTTGGTAGTCCGCCTTCTCTTGATTCTAAGAAACGTATTGCAATCCCTGTAGCTCCAGTTTCACCTCCTAGGAATGTAGTACCACCTAGTGCATTCACTATGACTAAAGCAAATAGTAGTTATAGATGGAAGAAATGGATATATAACACACTAGGATTTAAATGGATGCCTAAAGTAATTGATGTGTGTATTTCACAATAGCGCTTGAACCCTCTAACATTTCGGTTCCACATCTACTTCTATTCCATCCGTGTGCAAATGTGTATTGCGGTGTCTACGGATCATTCTCACGATTGTTGATAGTGGATGTTCACGACACATGACGAGCGACCTTAAGCTCATTATCAAACTTTATTGCAAAGTTCATTAGCCTTTGTCGGGTTCGAATGATCACTTAGCAGCTATCATGGACTCGGAGACTATATCAATGGGAACATCGAAATAAGGGGTTTATTATGTGGAAGGCCTCGATCACAATTTGTTTCGATGGGTCAATTACGTGATGGAGATTTGGAAGTTGCTTTTAGGGGAAAATCTTGTTTCATTCGTGATCTACAAGGAAATGACCTTGTGTCTGGCTCACGTAATTCTAGTCTCTACATTATCTCAATGCAAGACATGGTTGCTTCATCTCCCATCTGTTTACTTTCAAAGGCTTCATCAACAAAATCTTGGCTATGGCACCGTCGTCTCTCACATCTAAACTTTTAAACCATCACCAACCTTGCTCGACACAAACTAGTTGAAGGACTCCCGATTCGGTATTCTAAAGATCACCTTTGCTCGACTTGTGAACAGGGAAAAGCACTCGTGCTCATTTTCCTTCAAAGGTGGAACCTGACTCTCGACATGTGCTTTATCTTCTTCACATGGTTTGTGTGGCCCGTCTGGCGCAAGCGATTAGCGCAAACGATACATCTTGGTAATCGTCGATGACTACTCACGATGGACTTGGGTCTACTTCGCTTGAAGCAAAGATCAAGCTCCACGGATGATCATCACCTTTCTCATGAAAATACAAGTTCGGCTCCGAAACACGTCGGACAAATCGAGCAGATAAAGGCCCGAATTTGTTAACAAAACTCTTTGTGAATTTTATGAGAAAGTGGAATTGACATCAGACATCTATTGCACGAACACCGGAACAAAGCGGAGTTGTTGAAAGATGAAACCGAGCGTTAGTGGAAGCTGCAGAACAATGTTAATCAATGCTAAACTCTAGATTACTTGTGGGCGTGTGTATCAATGCATGCTATACTCAAACCGATCTATGATTACAAAATGCCACAACAAAACACCTTTCGAGCTTGTCACAACGAAACCGAAACTAAAACACTTTCATGTATTTGGATCTCTTTGCTATCCGAATAATGATCGTGATGACTTTGAAAGCTCAAAGCCAAAGTCGACATTGAGTCTTTATTCGATATTGTGATAATTCTAAAGGTTTCCGAATGCAGGAATCGTCGAACAAAGGAAGTTATGGAAATGATTCATGCTCATTTGATGAACTCACGGAGATGGCTTCGAGTATAAATGCTTAGAACCGGTCACAACAGCAAACTTCCTCAACCCCCATCATCAGTGAAGATAGCCCCACTTACTCGTCAACAAATGGATAAGCTTTTTGCTCCATGTTCGGTGGCGATATTGATGAGCGTGCTCGGTGTATCCATTGTTTCCGTTGCTCAACTGATACTACTCTTATACGATACACCGCTACAACAACTATTGGTTGTCACTTGATGACGCGTATTGAAGATTAAAAGTCGTCATGGACCTAGTGACGCATGCACTAAACCTTCTTAGCCACTCAAGTTTCTCTCAACTGAAGCTTGTTTCATTCTCACAGGGAACCCTACATAATCTATCGGCTTTATCTTAGAGATGGCTGATATTGAAGAAGGAGACCCTCTCCCTAGTCTCCGCTCAGGAAAACCAAAACGCACAATTGAGTCTAGAGCCATGAGATTCATCAAAAGATATCTTAGGTACACTTGACATTTCATCACTTGTTATTCAACAAATAAGAATACAGTGGTTCATATCGAGTTCTATACAGATCTTAGCAATCTGTCGAGAATATTTATGAGAGGTTCAAGCTGTGATCCTCGGTGATTGAATGGAAACTCTGCCGGGTCAACATCAAATCAGCCTAACGGCGGAGTCACTTAGGTAACTCCTCATGGATTACGCTTAGTGTGTCTCAAGCGGTCTGATCGTGAGTGATGCTTGATGTACCTCGGCGACTTATCTCCCGAATCGTAGGTGTGCCCGGTACATCGCGTTATCTCACTTGTGGACTCCGGTTCAGAGCGGCCTTTGTGAGAATTAGAGTTGTGTTTTCACACTATGTTGTTAACTCTCTCAAGTTCAAACCTGTAAGTGCGGAATCCGCTTATTACTAACCGTTTATGTTTTTCTTCTTATGGAAGCTACGGAGGCGGAATGATCGTCTTGATTCTTCTCATGCTCATGCCAACATCATCATTAATGGAAGTTCTATCTTAAAGCAACACAACGAGTCAAAATGATTCTTCGCCAAACCAGCGAATCTACAAAGTCTAAAGACTAAAAGAACTTCATCGATCTTGAAATCCAACGTCAAAGAGCGTGTGAGCATGTTGAAGAATGACGTGGAACCTTTGGAGCGGCGAAAGCACGAAGAGGAACTTGATGCGGAACAACAACATACTATCACTTTCCATCACAAAGAACAAAGATAATTATGACGTCAATGCGGAACTGTTCAAAGAACACAATTTTTCTACACTGGGGAGATTGTTCGAATCAAGGCAATTCTTCTCACAAGAAAGAAGAATGTTAGAAGACGTCAAAGCTACTATTACATTAACGCCTTCACCGTTAATAGTCATTCATCACTAACACTTAGGGGGAGATTGTTGGAATCACTCCTAAACCTTAATCAAGTGTTAGTGATTCATATGTAATAGTTAGCTTAATTATGGCCTTTATGTTTGTTATTAGCCTTAAGCTTATGTAGAAGGCCCATGAGCTTAGGCCCATGTCCAATAAGGAAAGGATGGGAACTAGGAGTGTTGTCCTAGCTTCCCTCCTATAAATACTCTTGTATAACCTTCATTTGAAGGTTGGTTGTTCAATTCATTCTCTTTCACACTTACGCTTAACCTTTCTTTCATTCTTAACGTGTGTGTTTGTATGTGTATTGTTCATCCGCCACTCTATCTCTTCTCTATTTCTTACTATTAAGCTTGTGTTGTAAAACTAGTGACCTATCAGACCTTTTATTTATTAATCAAACATTCTCTTTGTTTTTCCCTCACTTTCTCTCTCTAGAAAAGATCACATCTCCCACTTTCTCTCTCGAAGTTTCTTGCTAAGATTCGAACCATATAAAGGATTGTTTGTGTGTTACAATAACCAATATCCAACAATTAGTATCAAGAGCCATGGTTAGATCATAAAGATTGGTTATTTGTGTGTTTTGTTGATTTGAATTCTATACCCTAAAAGTGTTAAAGTTTGAATTTTGATTGTACTTTTGTGTTTAGAATCATCATAAGTGCTTAGGTTTTGGTTTGGAAGGCATAATTCATCTTGGTTATAGTGTTTTGGATTGAAAAGTTTAGTTTTGAAAAGTTTCAAGGCGGTTTGAGTCTCGTACTATTTTCTTGTATGCGGTTTGATGTCATTTGGGTGCGATTTGATCGATCAAGGAGCGATTTGTCAAGTTCTTGGATGTTGTTTGTCTAGATTCGTTGTATCGGAAGCGGTTTGACTTAAGCGTTTTGACTTAAGCGGTTTGACGTAAGCTGTTTGACATAAGAGGTTTGAATTAATCGGTTTGACTTAAGTGGTTTGACTCAAGCGGTTTGTCTTTAGCGGTTTGACTTAAGCAATTTGACTCAAGCGGTTTTTTCTGACGGTTTGATCTTAAGCGGTTTTGATAAGCGGTTTGATAAAAAGCGGTTTGATTTAAGCGGTTTTATTCCAGCAGTTTGACAATCATGCAATTTGACCAATGCGATTTCACCACTGCGATTTGATCAAAAAATTGAGTTTTAACATTTACTGCTTGACTACTTGCGGTTTGACCATGCGGCTTGACCAAAGTTGACTTTTTACTTCAAAACTTCAAGCGGCCATAACTTTTGAGCGTAACTCGTATTCAAATAAATACTGTCAAAGCGACCGTAACGGCTGAACCGATAGAGGAACTAGTTAGAACTAGTTAAGAACCGATATTTCATTCCACCTAATCTCATACCTCACCATACCTCACAACCCACCAATAATTTCATTCCACCTAATCTCATACCTCACCATAGCTTTTTAGTGGCAATGGTCATTCCATACCTCACTTAATTTTATACCTCAAATATCCTACACAAACACACATGCTATCCTCCATGCCTTTGCGGTTTCGGAAGCCGCTCTCCATGCCGTTAAGGCCATGTCGAATTGGTGGCAATGGGATGCCGCTCCATGCCTCATCAAACCGAATCCATGCCGTGGAATGTTGCCACCCCCCTTATAGTGTTTTGGATTGGAAAAGTTTAGTTTTTGATGAGTTTCAAGGAAGCGGTTTGAGTCTCGTACTATTTTCTTTTATGCGGTTCGATGTCATTTGGGTGTGATTTCATCTGATCAAGGAAGCGATTTGTCAAGTTCTTGGATACGGTTTGCCTAGATTCGTTGTATCGGAAGCGGTTTGACTTAAGCGTTTTGACTTAAGCGGTTTGACGTAAGCGGTTTGACGTAAGCGGTTTGACATAAGCGGTTTGACTTAAGCGGTTTGACTCAAGCTGTTTGTCTTTAGTGGTTTGACTTAGCGATTTGACTTCAGCGGTTTGTCTTGGCAGTTTGATCTTAGCGGTTTGATAAGCGGTTTGAGTTAAGCGGTTTGATAAGCGGGTTGATAAAAGCGGTTGGATTTAAGCGTTTTGTATTCGGTGTTTGACAATCCTGCGATTTGACCAAACCACTATGATTTGATAAAAAAAACTAGGTTTTAACTTTTACGGTTTGACTACTTGCGATTTGACCACTTGCGGCTTGACCAAAGTTGACTTTTTACTTCAAAACTTCTAACGGCCATAACTTTTGAACCGTAACTCCGTTTTTAGCGAAATAAACATCAAAGCAACCAAGCGACTGAACCGGTAGGAACCGTTAGAACTAGTTAAGAACCGGATATTATGGCCAAGAACCGAGTTAGAACCGATTAAGAACTAGCTATTCCGCCAATCAATAGTTAGATCAAAAAGGAACCGATTATTACGGCAAAGAACCGATTAGATCCGACTAAGAGCGCCTATTCGGCCAAGAACTAGTACAAACTAGTTAGAACCACATAAGAACTAGCTATTCCGGCCAATAAGCGGTAAGAACCGATTAAGAACATGCTATTTTGGCCAAGAACCGATTAGATCCGACTAAGAACCGCCTATTCTTGTTAGGATTTAGAAAATCCATAGTGAAGTGTCGGTGCTTTAACTATTGTCTAGCATATGTTAGCTCGTACACATTCGTTATCTATTAGTTAGTTGGTTAGTTAGAGTAACACGTGGAGGATGAGCGGTCTTTACCCACCGTATGCGATTCACGACCAGGCGGAGGGGAGTATTATGTAAAACTATAAATACCCTCTACCTCCCAAGGTATAGGGTTGGACCTTTCATTTCTTAATTTAACATTCTCTTTGTTTTTCTCTCACTTTCTCTCTCTAGAAAGGATCACATCTCCCACTTTCTCTCTCTAAGTTTCTTGCTAAGATTCAAACCATATAAAGAATTGTTTGTGTGTTACAATAACCGATATCTAACAATTAGTGTCAAGAGCCATGGTTAGATGAAAAAGATTGGTTATTTTTGTGTTTTGTTGATTCGAATTCTGTACCCTAAAAGTGTTAAAGTTTCAATTTTGATAGTACTTTTGTGTTTGAATCATCATAAGTCTTAGGTTTTGGTTTGGAAGGCTTAATTCATCTTGGTTATAGTGTTTTGGATTGGAAAAGTTTAGTTTTGATGAGTTTCAAGGCGGTTTGAGTCTCGTACTATTTTCTTGTATGGTTTGATGTCATTTGGGTGCGATTTGATGCGATCAAGGCGATTTGTCAAGTTCTTGGATGCGGTTTGTCTAGATTCATTGTATCGAGGCGGTTTGGTAAGTGTTTTGACATAAGCGGTTTGACGTAAGCGGTTTGACTTAAGCGGTTTGACTTAAGCGGTTTAACTCAAGCGGTTTCTCTTTAGCGGTTTGACTTAAGTTATTTGACTCAAGCGGTTTGTCTTCAGCGGTTTGATCTAAGCGGTTTGATAAGAAGCGGTTTGATAAGAAGCGGTTTGATAAAAAAAGGTTTGATTTAAGCGGTTTTATTCCAGCGGTTTGACAATCATGTGATTTGACCAATGCGATTTGACCACTGCGATTTGATCAAAAAGATTGAGTTTTAACTTTACGGTTTGACTACTTGCGGTTTGACCACTTAGCGCGGCTTGACCAAGTTGACTTTTACTAAAACTTCAAGCGGCCATAACTTTTGAGCCGTAACTCCGTATTCAATGAAATACTGTCAAACGCAGTGGAGCGGCTGAACCGGTAGGAACCGATTAGAACTAGTTAAGAACCGGATATTTCAGCCAAGAACCGTTAGTACCAGTTAAGAACTAGCTATTAAGCCAATAAATAGTTAGATCCAAAAGGAACCAACTATTCCGGCCAAGAACCAGTTAGATCCAGCTAGGCGCCTATTCCGACCAAGAACCAAAGACAAACCGGTTAGAACCAGATAAGAACTAGCTATTCCGGTAATAACCGGTAAGAACCGATTAAGAACATGCTATTTTGGCCAAGAACTAGTTAGATCCACTAAAACGACCTATTCTTGTTAGGACTTAGAAAATCCATAGTGAAGTGTCGGTCACCCCAACTATTGTCTAGTATATGTTAGCTCGTAGACATTACATTATCTATTAGTTAGTTAGTTAGTTAGAGTAACACCGTGGAGGGCAGGACGGGTCTTTACCCACTATATGCACGATCCATGCCCGACAAAGGCGTATTATGTAAAACTATAAATACCCTCTACCTCCTAAGGTAGAGGGTTAGACCTTTCATTTCTTAATCTAACATTTTCTTTGTTTTTCTCTCACTTTTTCTCTCACTTTCTCTCTCTAGAAAGGATCCCATCTCCCACTTTCTCTCTCTAAGTTTCTTGCTAAGATTTGAACCATATAATTGATTGTTTGTGTGTTACAATAACCAATATCCAACAATTAGTATCAAGAGCCATGGTTAGATCATAAAGATTGGTTATTTGTGTGTTTTGTTGATTCAAATTCAATACCCTAAAAGTGTTAAAGTTTGAATTTTGATAGTACTTTTGTGTTTAGAATCATCATAAGTGCATAGGTTTTGGTTTGGTAGGCTTAATTCATCTTGGTTATAGTGTTTTCGATTGGAAAGTTTAGTTTTTGATGAGTTTCAAGGAAGCGGTTTTAGTCTCGTACTATTTTCTTGTATGCGGTTCGATGTCATTTCGGTGTGATTTGATCTGATCAAGGCGATTTGTCAAGTTCTTGGATACGGTTTGTCTAGATTCGTTGTATCGAGGCGGTTAGACTAAAGCGCTTTGACTTAGCGGTTTAGCGTAAGCGGTTTGACATAAGCGGTTTGACTTAAGCGGTTTGACTCAGCGGTTTATCTTTAGCGTTTGACTTAATCGATTTGACTCAAGCGGTTTGTCTTGACGATTTGATCTAAGCGGTTTGATAAAGCGATTTGAGTTAAGCGGTTTTGATAAGAAGCGGGTTGATAAAAAGCGGTTTGATTTAAGAGGTTTGTATTCAGCGGTTTGACAATCTGCGATTTGACCAAACCACCGCGATTTGATCAAAAAGCGAGTTTTAACTTTTACGGTTTGACTACTTGCGATTTGACCACTTGCGGCTTGACCGTTGACTTTTACTTCATAACTTCAAGCGGCCATAACTTTTGAGTCGTAACTCCGTATTCAATAAATACACATCAAAACGACGAGCAGACTGAACCAATAGGAACCATTAGAACTAGTTAAGAACAAGATATTCGGCCAAGAACCGGTAGAACCGATTAAAGCGCTATTACGGCCAATAAATAGTTAGATCTAAAAGGAACCAACTCTTCCGGCCAAGAACCGATTAGATCCACTAAGAGCGCCTATTCGGCCAAGAACCGGTACAAACCGGTTAGAACCAGCTATTCCGCCAATAACCTTTGCGAACCGGTTAAGAACATTCTATTTTGGCCAAGAACCGATTAGATCGACTAAGAAGCGCCTATTCTTGTTAGGATTTAAAAATCCATAGTGAAGTGTCGGTCGTCCCAACTATTTTCTAGCATATGTTAGCTCGTAGACATTGCATTATCTATTAGTTAGTTAGTTAGTTAGAGTAACACCGTGGAGGACGGACGGGTCTTTACCCACTATATGCCTGATCCATAGCCCGACAGAGGGTGTATTATGTAAAACTATAATTACTCTCTACCTTCCAAGGTACAGGGTTAGACCTTTCATTTCTTAATCTAACATTCTGTTTGTTTTTCTCTCACTTTCTCTCTCTAGAAAGGATCTCATCTCCCAGTTTCTCTCTCTAAGTTTCTTGCTAAGATTCGAACCATATAATTGATTGTTTTTGTGTTACAATAACCAATATCCAACAATTAGTATCAAGATCCATGGTTAGATCATAAAGATTGGTTATTTGTGTGTTTTGTTGATTCAAATTCAATACCCTAAAAGTGTTAAAGTTTAAATTTTGATAGTACTTTTGTGTTTAGAATCATCATAAGTGCTTAGGTTTTGGTTTGGACGGCTTAATTCATCATGGTTATAGTGTTTTGGATTGGAAAAGTTTAGTTTTTGAAGAGCTTCAAGGAAGCGGTTTGAGTCTCGTATTATTTTCTTGTATGCGGTTTGATGTCATTTAGGTGGTATTTAATCTGATCAAGGAAGCGATTTGTCAATTTTTTGGATGCGGTTTGTCTAGATTCGTTGTATCGGAAGCGGTTTGACTTAAGAGTTTTGACTTAAGCGGTTTGACGTAAGCGGTTTGACGTAAGCGGTTTGACGTAAGCAGTTTGACTTAAGCGGTTTGAATCAAGCGGTTTTTCTTTAGCGGTTTGACTTAAGCGATTTGTCTTCAGCGGTTTGATCTAAGCGGTTTGATAAGAAGCGGTTTGAGTTAAGCGGTTTGATAAAAAGCGGTTTGATTTAAGCGGTTTGACTACTTGCGATTTGATCACTGCGATTTGATCAAAAAAACTGAGTTTTAACTTATACGGTTTGACTACTTGCGGTTTGACCACTTGCGGCTTGACTAAAGTTGAATTTTTACTTCAAAACTTCAAACGGCCATAACTTTTGAACCGTAACTCCGTTTTCAGCGAAATATCTTTCAAAACGACCGGAACAGCCTTAGCCAGTATGAACCGGTTAGAACTAGTTAAGAACCAGATATTCCGGCCAATAACCAGTCAAGAACTAGCTATTCCGACCAATAAATAGTTAGATCCAAAAGGAACCAACTATTCGGCCAAGAACCGATTAGATCCGACTAAGAAGCGCCTATTCCGACCAAGAACCGCCTATTCCAACCAAGAACCGGTACAAACGGTTAGAACCGAGATAAGAACTAGCTATTCGGCCAATAACGGTAAGAACCGATTAAGAACATGCTATTTTGGCCAAGAACCGTTAGATCGACTAAGAATCGCTATTCTTGTTAGGATTTAGAAAATCCACGAGAGAAATGTCGGTCACCCCACTTATTGTCTAGCATATGTTAGCTCGTAGATATTGCATTATCTATTAGTTAGTTAGTTAGTTAGAGTAACACCGTGGAGGACGGACGGGTCTTTACCCACTATATGTCGATCCACGGCCGACGGAGGGCGTATGTAAAACTATAAATACCCTCTACCTCAAAGGTAGAGGTTGGACCTTCATTTCTTAATCTAATATTCTCTTTGTTTTCTCTCACTTTCTCTCTAGAAAGGATCTCATCTCCCACTTTCTCTCTCTATGTTTCTTGCTAAGATTCGAACCATATAATTGATTGTTTGTGTGTTACAATAACCAATATCCAACAATTAGTATCAAGAGCCATGGTTAGATCATAAAGATTGGTTATTTGTGTGTTTTGTTGATTCGAATTATATACCCTAAAATTGTTAAAGTTTGAATTTTGATAGTAGTTTTGTGTTTTGAATCATCATAAGTGCTTAGGTTTTGGTTTGGAAGGCTTAATTCATCTTGGTTATTGTGTTTTGGATTGGAAAAGTATAGTTTTTGAATAGTTTCAAGGAAGCGATTTGAGTCTCGTACTTTTTTCTTGTAGGCGGATTGAAAGAAGATAAAAAGGTCGGAAACCATGGTCCAAGAAAAAAATGAAAAAAAGAAAAGAAAGGCAAGACCAAATTTAACAATGTTTTGGCACCAGTTTTTCTCTATGAATTGCATGTTGCCAGTTTGGACTCGGTGCAATCAACAATGTTGCTACCTCTTAGACCTTTTTTGTATTGGGCCAAGTTATACGTCACAACCCGAACATCTTTTAAAGTGTTCAAGATACAAATATTAGTGTCATAATATGATAATATTCACAAAGACGGACCTGAAACTCTTTATGAGCCAAATTTTCTACTAGATAAAAAGTTAACTCGTATTCATGGTTAACATATCATCCACAAAGCAAACTAAGTTTGACAATAAATGTGACTAAATAGATCCAACAATATAGTGGGGCAATTGCATATTTACCCACTAAAACTTGCATATTTGCATATATACCCAAAACATGCTCAAATTGCATTGTACATCATCATTTAAAAACTTGCATTATGGGAAATATGCAAATTTTTTAGTTTTAGTGAGTATATATACAATTCCCCCAACATTATAAACACAAATGAACAACAATTTTTATTTATGAACAAATACACAACAATTTTATTGATGAACAAATACACGACTATTTTTATTGATGATCAATACTTTTGATTGATGAATAAAGTATACGATGAACAATATTTGTTATCGATGAACATTGTGATGTAATTGATAAAAAAAACTGGTAAACAACTTGTTTTTATTGATGAACAACGTCTATGATGAAACGAACAAATATTTTTATTGATGAACAACTATTTATTGATGAACAACATTTATGATGAACTGTTACAAAATAATGATGATCGACAAGAAGTATAAGTTAGAAGAATAGAGACATTGTGGAATGCATTTTCATTGATATCACAAACTACAAAACTAGCCTCAATTTATAGGGATCTCTTCATCAACTATTTAGTACAAACAATAAATGAGGGAATACAAAAGATGAGGGGTTATGTAAGTTAAGGTATATGGATAGCCACACACATAATATTCATAATACTCCATCTTGGCTATCCATCATTAGTTGTCATACGATTAGATTTGTTGCCTCGTTAAAAACCTTGCTAGGAAAAACCCGGTGGGAAAAAACCATAGCTAAGGGAAAAAGAGTGCAAGCCGTATGTTCTCCCTCTGATGATTAGATCACTGAAGTTCATTGAGTCTTGGCATTCCAATTTTGTGAACTAACTTCTTAAATGTTGTTGTGGGAAGTGCCTTAGTAAACAAGTCTGCGAAGTTCTACGGACCTTTTGAACAATAATATCGCCGCTCTTCTGTAATTCATGAGTGAAAAAGAACTTCGGTAGAATATGCTTGGTTCTGTCACCTTTGATGTATTCGTCCTTAAGTTGAGCAATGCATGCTGCATTATCTTCATACACGATTGTTGGAGCTTCCTTGCTTGAAGAGATACCACATGATTCACGAATATGTTGTACCACATTTCTTAACCATACGCATTCCTGACTTGCTTCATGGATGGCCAAGATCTTTGTATGATTCGATGAAGTGGCGCTCATTGTTTGTTTCACGGAACGCCATGAAATGGCAAGATCGAACTTGTAAAACGATCAGCTTTGGGACCGACCGGTATGGGGATCAGACAAATATCCTGCATCTGCAAAACCAACTAGATTTCTTTCGGATGAGTTAGCATAATATAAGCCCATATCTTTTGTACCTTGAAGGTATCAAAATATTTGTTTCACCCCATTCCAGTGTCTCCTTGTTGGCACAAGCTATATCTTGCCAATAAGTTTAGTGAAAATGATATATCGGGTCGTGTATGACTCGCGAGAAATAACAATGCCCCAATGGCACTTAAATAAGGTACTTCGGGACCAAGAATTTTCTCTTCGTCATTTGGAGGTCGAAAAGGGTCCTTTTCAACATCTAAGGTCCTTACAACCATTGGGGTGCTCAATAGATGGGATTTTTCCATATAAAATATTTTTAGCAACTTCTGTGTGTATGCATTTTGGTGGACAAGGATTCCATTCTTTAGATGTTCAATTTGTAATCCAAGACTAAATTTTGTTTTTCCTAGATCTTTCATCTCAAATTCTTTCTTGAGGTATTCAACTGCCTTTGGTAGCTCCCCTGGAGTTCCAATGATATTCAAATCATCAACATACACATCGATTATGACATATTCAGATCCAGACCTTTTTATAAAAATGCATAGGTAAATAGAATCATTTCTATATCCTTCCTTTAATAAATATTCACTAAGGAGATTGTAACACATTCGCACAGACAGCTTCAACCCATACAAATATTTATTCAGTTTGATTGCATATTGTTCTCGAGAACTTTCTTTACATGATTCAGACGGCTTAAACCCATCTGGAAGCTTCATGAAGATTTATGTATCAAGTGAGCCGTATAAATAGGCTGTCACAACATCCATTAGACGCAAATCGAGACCTTATTGTATTACCAGACTAATTAGATACCGAAAAGTAGTTGCATCCACCACTGGAGAATATGTCTCCTCATAATCTATACCTGGTCTTTGTGAAAATCCTTGTGCCACCAAGTGTACTTTGTAACGAGTAATTTCGTTTTTTTATTTCGTTTTCGCATAAAGACCCATTTATACCCAACAGGTTTTATATCTTCAGGTGTACGGACTATTGGTCCGAAAACTTCTCGTTTTTCAAGAGATTTTAATTTTGCCTCAATTGCGTCTTTCCATTTTGGCCAATCATTTCTATTTTTGCATTCCGGAACTGATTTTGGTTCTTGATCCTCATCATTTTCCATAACTTCTAGCGCTACATTATATGCAAAAGCATTATCGACGTCGATTTCATTTCGGTTCCAAACCTTTCTAGAAACGATATAATTTATTGAGATCTCTTCATTTTCGGGTACCCGAAGTTCATCTTGAACCGTCATGTCTAATGTCCTTATAGAGGACCCTTCTAGTGTTTCTTTAACCTCGACTTGACCATCTTGATTATAGGCTCCCTTTTTCTTTTGAGGATTTTTATCTTTGGAACCGACTGGTCTACCACGCTTTAGGCGTGCCTTAGACTCATTTGTAATTTCTGAATGTTCTTTAGGAACATCAATTTTGACAGGAGCATTAATAGATGGTATATGTGACTTGGTTACTCTTTTTAAGGTCAGTAAACGCGTCTAGTAATTGATTTGCTAACCCTTGTAAATGAATTATCTTTTGAACTTCTTGTTCACATTATTTTTTTCGAGGATCAAGATGAGATAATGATAATTCTTTCCAACTTATATCACTTCCCATCTGTTTCTTTTCTCCCCTAATATTGGGAATACTGACTCATCAAAATGACAATCAGCAAATCGAGCCGTAAACAAATCCCCCGTTGATGGCTCTAAATATCTAATTATAGATGGTGAATCATACCCAACATATATTCCCATTCTCCTTTGAGGTCCCATTTTTGTGCGTTGTGGTGGAGCAATTGGGACATATACTGCACAACCGAAAATTCTTAGATGGGAAATATTTGGTTCCTGACCAAAAACCAATTGTAATGGGGAGTAAGTATGGTGACTCGTTGGCCTGATACGATTTAGTGTTGTTGCATGTAAAACAACGTGGCCCCAAGCAGAAACTAGTAGTTTCAATTTCATAATCATGGGCATTGCAATCATCTGAATCCGCTTGATAAAAGACTCAACAAGCCCATTTTGTGTATGAACGCGAGCTATTGAATGTTCTACACTTATCCCAATAGGCATACAATAGTCATTAAATTTTTAGGATGTAAACTCACCAGCATTGTCCAAACGTATTGTCTTTATAGGATAATCTGGAAAATGTGCTCTCAGTCTTATTAATTGAGCAAGTAATCTCGCAAACGCCATATTGCGACTTGACAATAAGCACACATGTGACCATCGAGTCGATGCATCGATTAAAACCTTAAAATATATAAATGGTCCACAAGGTGGATGTATGGGCCTACATATATTCCCTTGGATTCTTTCTAGAAAATTAAGGGATTCCTTCCCTATCTTAGCTGGTGATGGGCGTGTGATCAGTTTACCTTGTGAGCAAGCAACACATGTAATATCTTTCGTTTCTATAACCTTATGGTCCTTTAATGATCCGGGATGGCCTAACCGATCATGCCAAACGAGAAATTTTTCTCGGTCAATAAGTTTTTTATATAAGACCACATTTGTTTCAACAATATTAATCTTGGTGTACTACAACCTGGATGAAAATGCGGGTAATTTTTCTAACACTTTCGTTTTACCTAAGATCACATTCGTAATATGAAGGTACTCATCATGTCCTTCATTTGTAGTCTCAATATGATATCCATTTCTACGAATATCTCTAAAACTTAATAAATTCCTTTGAGACATGGGGGAAAATAGTGCATTGTCAATTTTAAACATTGTTCCTTCGGGTAATAATATATATATATATATTATATATACTAGTCGAAAGTACCAGCATAGCTAAGCAGCGGTTTCTAACTTTCGGCAAAATTACAAGGCGAATGGTTCTTTTACGAAACATTATACTTCCAGTCCTCGGGTATCTTTTTTGAGGAATCATTCCTCTTATGGCCTAGTTGAATAGCGGCGACAGTGGTTAGCGTGATACCCGTGCATAGCAGCGACGATGAATATTTACCAATAAACAACTTCCTCGAGACAATATATTTTCTAGTTTCGTTTCTCAGTTGAAAATGGAAACCCTCTCTCGAGGCATTATGTGTGCCATTTTTCATCGTTGCAAACAATCAATTTTTTGGTCATTACAATATGTCTTATTTATTTTCGTGGGTATGTGTTGTAAAAATGGTTTCCTAGCTTGTCGTTTATCATTTTCTTTTTTAAGCCATTTTTGACGCTCGCGCCCACAACCTTTAAGATGAAATATATATATCTTCGATCTTATAAAAAGACTTGTAAAAATTACATAGATGAGTATGTTTGATAAAATAATCTTATTTTTTATTTTGATATATTGACAATATTATTTTGTTATAAAAAGTGTACTCAAACAAATATGATCTTTAATACTTTTTCCATCTCAAAATTATTATCAGAGGACAGAAAACACACAGTTTAATAAAAGTGAGACTACTATAAACTTCAACCCCTCAAATAATATATTCTTCCACTAAATTCTGTTTTTATTACTAAAAGAATAAACAATTATTTTAAGACTTTTGAAAATAAAAATATGGACAATAATTTTGAAACGGACGGAGCAAGCGACACGTTTTCATCATTATCACATTAAAGTTGGCCATATCTCCTTTTTAACGCCTTTTATGTTACCATTCAGCGCAAGTGTAGTAGTCTTCAAGGCGGTAACAACAAATTGTATTGTGATGTCAGATGGTTGGATAAAAGTTGGACATCTTTACTTCTTTTTTACCTTTTACTAATCTCAACCATTTACAAAATAATATTGTATTGTAGCTATACTATTTTTATACAGTAACAAATCTTGTGTGTGAAAAGACCATACAAATCCGAATTTTATTTTGTCCCATCAAGTCTTTCACATGTTCTCATGTTAACACTTTATGTCTCGGTTTTCTAAATTATCAAAAAAGAAGTTAAAAATGTAGTATTATCTAGGCGTGTCTAAAGCACATTCTTCATCAAAGCTGGGATGTAAAAAGTAGATATCTCAGAAAACAACTTTGTTTCCCCCATTTCAAAGTTGCTAAAGTTTAAAGCTTTTCAATAATTTAGTCTTTGTTATCGTCTCTGCATCGTCTTTGTCAATTTGGATTGACATAATTCAATTAAAATAATTCAAAAGTAACATAAGGTGTCTCATTTTTTTAGATAGTTAAGTATGAGAGTTGTTACTTTTAAACATTTTTTCTATCATTTCCCCATGCGTTTTTTTTTTCTTCCCTATACACTTTCTTTTTACCTAGTCTCAAAAACCACCAAAGATCATAGAAAAAATATCATATCTTGGAAGATATAACTCAACAAACACGAACCAGTCAAACTAAAACACCACCAAAACTCTAACAGGATTTCAACCGCAGGAAAGCAAACAACGAAAAGTAAAGAGCACTAATAAAAATTTTATAAAATGTAACCTTTACTATGTTTAGAGATTTAATAAGTAGGCTCAGATCTTTTCCTTCTTTGTTTTATAAAGCAAGAGGTTTCATTTCAACATGGCTGCAAAATTAGATGTTGCAATGTGCAAAAAGAAGATTTTGCAACATTACCATCCTCTGAATTTTACCAAGCCAAGCAACACAAACCTCACTCATTTCTTTTAAAAGTAATTATCATGGCCATTGATTACTCCCCTTTACCCAAAAAAAAAAATTATCATGGCCACTTATTTTTCCCAAAAAAATACAGCCTCTAACAGAAACACAAGCAAGGATACATAAAATTGAAATTTTATGAGTTTTTTTACAAGACTATAAATTCTCTTGAAATTTTCTGAATTTATAGTCTTGTGTTCATTGGTATTCAATTTTCATATTAATTATGCTTCATATTCATAGATTTCCAATGCCATATGCAGCTAAACACAAACAACCCAAACCAACAACAAATATGACCAAACCACATAAACAAACACAACTGCAAATATACAAACCACCATAGATCTGAACGGTTCAAACACATAAATCACGGCTGGAATTAGTTAGAGATTCAAAACATCAGCAGCCTCGGTTAAAAACCGAGAAAAACTAACATTTTTCAGATCTAGCAACAAAAAAAACTAACATTTTTCAGATCTGAACGGTTCAAACACATAAATCTAGCAACAAACAAAACTAACATTAACATGAAAAATTAACAACCATGAACAGTTTTCAGATCTAAACACACCAATGGCCTCGGTTTAACAACCGAGAAACATAAACCACCAAATTAATCAAATCCAACAGATAACCCACGAAAACCGGCTACAAATATTCGCTTAACTACTGAAACCACAGTAAACACAGCAAAATTGTAGTTGTAGTGGATGTGTGGTTAGAGAGATAGAGAGTGTTTTTGTTTAGAGAGAGAGAGGAGTAAGGTCGTGTGTGTGTTTTTAGAGAGAGAAGGGAGTGATGCTTTGTGTATGAATGGGGTTTATAAATGGTAATTTAACTGTGTTAGTTTGAAGTATTGTCAGCCTTTGATGGGTTAAGAGATTATCATGGACGATTTAGATGAGGTGAATGTCACATGGATCGATGACATGGCAACTGGTTATATATGGATTAAGGTTGGGAGTAAGGTTCGGGTGGCTGAATCTTAAATTCTGGTTGGGAGTAAGGTTCGGGTGGCTGAATCTTAAATTCTGGTTGGGAGTAAGGCTAGGTTTTAAGTTGTGTTTATTGCTCCTTTATAGTGGAGTATAGATATATATATATATATATATATATATATATATATATATATATATATATATATATATATATATATATATATATATATATGCTTTTCCATAACCTTTATTAGTTTTGCACTACCGAGATAGTATTAACATTTGATTCTTGTAGGTTCAAGTGTGAGAAATATTTCTCCTTTTTGAGTATCGTATGTGAAGACGTTTTATTCTTGGCTTTATTGACAGTTTGACACTCTTATTATTATTGGCTTTATGGATCACTCGTTTGTGAGGAAATCACTCACATCCAAATGAGTGTTATCATTTTGGTCTTCTGGAACACCAAGGTTGTCCATACCGAGGCTATCAATATCAAGGCTATCAAATTTTCCTTCATCATATGCAAAGTTAACATCAACCCCTTTTCCTTTGTTCTTTTTGGATCGTTGGTAGAGTTCCACCAAATGTTTGGGTGTGCGACATGCACGGGCCCAATGATTAGTACCGCCACAACGATAGCATACAGTTTCTATGGCTCTTATTTTTTCACCTCCATCATTTTTGATCATTTTACCTTTATCTTGCCATTTTTTATGACCACTTGTATTCCCATATTGGAAACCATGATAATTACCTCGACCAAAACCACGCCCTTGGCCACCTCCACGGCCACAACCACGCCATGGCCACGTCCTCGTCCACGGTCAGATCCACGACCGCGACCTCCATTTATCATATTTGCTTCCAAAAGTGGAGCAGATCCAATTGGACGTGACTCATGGTTTTTCATCAATAATTCATTGTTTTGTTCCGCGACAAGTAAACACGAAATTAAATCACAATACTTTTTAAAGCCTCTTTCGCGGTACTGTTATTGCAATAGTAAATTAGAGGCATGAAATGTAGAGAATGTTTTTTCAAGCATTTCTTCATCAGTGATTTTTTTCTCCACATAAAGTTAATTGGGAGGTAATTTTAAACATAGCAGGATTATATTCACTCAGTGTTTTAAAATCTTGGAACCTTAAATGAACCCAGTCATAGCGGGCTCTCGGTAAAATCACTGATTTTTTATGTTCATATATGTCCTTCAAATGATTCCAAAGGACAAGTGGGGTCCTTAACAGTAAGATATTCATATTTTAAATTCTCATGGAGGTGATGGCGTAAGAATATCATTGCCTTAGCCTTTTGTTCAACAGTTGTTTCCTTTCCCGCTTTGATTGTATCACCAAGACCATTAGCCGCAAGGTGTATCTCGGCATCCAGAACCCAAGACAAATAGTTTTGTCCAGTTATCCAAAGCCAAAAAATCAAGTTTCGCAAGATTCGACATGACTAGCTATATTATCAAATATATGAAAGTTAACATTCACTCAATTTGCAAATTGACACATTTACTAACATAATAAGAATAGCAAACGGTTGTAATAGTATTACTTGATACACACTAGAACAAACGAGCAAAATATCACAGTAAAGCAAATAGTCATATAACATCATAAAATAAATCATTGTAGCGCAATACACATAACAAACAGTAAATTTAGAATCAAGCTTATAACTTTGATACAATTACAAGATATAGCACATTCCATAAAAAAAATCAACGGCAATGATTGTAAACACGAAAATTTAAAATCCGAATAAAGACTAAAATACCCTTGGAACTAAAAATTATAAAATACGTAAAATATATTTCTAACACTTAAAGAGATTAAAAGATTAACTTGCGAATATTTAAAAACCTAACTAAAATATATTACGTAATTGATTTTGGTACGACGAAGAGTTAAAGTTTCGTAAATGATTTGGGTCGCGTTGGTTTGTGTTCGTGAGCCAAGGGCCGAAGCCCAATGGTGGCGTGGTGATGTGTGACCGGTTGGACCCAAACCCAAACCCAATTACTTTCCTAGTTTAACTCAAATACTACAACTATATATACCATACATAATCATAAGTTTGGAACCCTAGTTTTATTTGTCTCTCTTTTTCTTTTCTTCCTTTGCTCGGCCGAGACTCACAAACACCCTTGGTGTTGATTTTTGCTTCAACGAGTTAAGGTATAATGTTTATTTGTCTTCCTTTAATGTACCTTGCATGAATATGTCAAGTTATATTTTGTTTCGTCGCGTTTCCTTGTTTTCTTTTGTTGGCGAGAAGGTAAAACAAAACCAAGACAAACCCTAATTGATTTAACTTGTAATTTATAAGAAACATGTAACGTAAAGATGTAATATTGAATCGAGTTATGTTTGTGTCGTTTTAATAATGGCCGAACCATGTTTAATTTTGGATAATGAATATAACTTAATAACTTGAATATGTGAAGTATTTAGATGAGTTAAAACATGTGTATAATCTAATATGCGAAAACCCTAGATGAACCGAAACATGTGTATAAGTTTTGAAGATACATTAATTAAGTAAAGGTTATGTTAAACATAAACCCTAGTTTTGATATGCTAATTTAATAAGTTATGATAAACCCTAATAGAGTAAATGCGTAATTAATACTGAGTAATAAGTAAATTATATGTCACATAAAATCATAAACATGTACGTTGAAACATAAAAGGAAAGATTATTTTGTGACGTGTTAGGTTAAGTAACTAGTCATTAAAAGGCGTAACATGTTAGTACATATACATTAATGAGACATTAAAGAATGAGAAACCCTAAACTTTAATAAAAGACATATAAACCCTAATTTACGATATTAATATTAAAACATTTAAGTCTCATTTAAGTATGGAAACCCTAAAATAATAAAAGGATCATTGTGACGATTTCGAATCATTAATAATATACGACATTAATGTATATAGGTTACGTGAAGAAGGAGTAATTCTTTGCTTCCTGTTTCGACTTTTGATCTTTTGCTTTTGAATAAGGTACGGATATTCGACCTTTTCGAAGAAAGGTTTCGTATAAGTTTTCTTTTCGTTTTCATATTAGGATTTCCTAAACCTTTGCTATGAACCCTAATGTGTCTATTTGAGTTGTTGCTTATCCGAACTTTGATTTTGAATCATAAAACATTTGATTTTGAACTATATGATATGAAGACTTTGATTTTGAAAACATGATTAAACATTTGATAAAATATGATCTATGTCGGTTATGACATTCTTATTTGATCTCGATAGTTTGACACCGAGCCAATTTTAACTAGTCATGGGGTTCCATGTCCGTGTCGACAAATGCACTTCGACATGACTCTAGGGCGATGAGAGTGATGTTACGCCACGTCCCTTATCTCATTATCTGTATGAGCTCAATTTGAATTATATTATGAATATCATGCGTAGCGTATGGATGCATCCTAGATCCGTTATATGCCATATATTATCATTATCTCGTTATATGTTATCGATGATTGATCTTTGCGTGCATGCACGTCCTTCATAACTCTGGTAGGTCTCCCCTACAAAAATGTTGCCTTATGTGATTATGATATGTTTCTGATATGGCATATGTGTCTGGGCTTCGAGGTAGTTAGCTATAAAACTTATTCGTATATTCTGAATTATCTTTTGAAAAGACTATGATTTCACTATCTTTCTTTTACTTTGTTTCGTATTCGATTTTCGTTTCGTATTCTTTTTGCTTGTATATCTGTTCACTGGGCTTTTGAAGCTCAGCCGCACTTTTCTTTTCTTCCGCGGCAGGTATCTAAGCATTGGAGCTGGGTATTGCTTTGGGATGAGTGCTGAGTGGACTTACCTTAGAGATTTAGCTTTGATCTTATGATGCCATTTAGACTTTATGCTTTAGACATTTCATTTGGAGTTTATTTTCCGCTGGGACCTATGTATTGAAGTCTTTTGACTTGGATTATTTCCATATTTATGTTAAAGATTTCTTTTGGTTTATATGTTTGCTTTGATATGACACCATTACTTGTGATTCCTTTACCCTTGTGGGGTCGGGGCGTTACAATTTATGGTATCGAGCCAGTGTTTACGACTTGTAGTCGGGACACATGACATATGGAGCCTAGGTTTTGAGACTTTAGAGTTTAGGATTTGACTGTGAGGATTTGGGTAGACTTTAGGATTCCTTCGTACTTCCATTTCGTATCTCACCTTTGTTCATTTTGCTAATCGTTTAGATGGTTCGAACTCGTACTCTACCGGTGGCGCGGATGGAGCGATGATCTTGTTAACATGGATGTTGCGATTGCGAATGCTCTCAACTCTCTTTTCCCGGGTTGACTACACGAGATGATGGAGCAGTGATCAACAACATTCGTGTCGAATGGTGCTTGGGTAGTGGTGGAGGAAATCAACCCGTCGGTATTCACACTTGGCTCGGCGTTTGGTGGTGAAGCCTCTTTCGTTTAGCACCTTTGCTACTCCTCTTGAGGCCGAGGACCGGATCACTCATATTGAGAAGTTGTTTGAAGTCTTGGGTTGTGGAGACGAGTTTAAGACTCGTTTGGCTTCATTCAAATTGGAAGGTGATGCTTTGAGTTGGTGGAAAGCATTGAAACAAGCAAGAGGAGGTGGCGCTTTTCTTGTGACTTGTACTTGGACCGAGTTTGGACTATCTTCTATAACCGTTACTTCCACGATCTTTGGCGGCAAAGGTATGAGAGGATTATCGAGCGATCTACCGGTTTGATCATGAGAACTCTAATGAGTACATGAGTAGGTTTATGAGGTTGGTGAGTTTTGTTGGAGTGATTCTTTGGAGATGGTAGGCGTCAAGCTAAGCACTTCAAGTGGGGACGAAGAAGTGGGTGTTGGACCGATTGCTTAATATTGAGTATGAGAATGTGTCGGCTGCAATGACGCACTCGTAACATTGAGATCTTTCATGAGGTTTCGGGTTCTAACAAGCGTGTCGCGATGGTGATCGGATTCAAGGTAGGACTCAAGGCAATGACTATAAGGAAACTCGGTAGGAGTTATGATTCGAGAGGTCAAGTGGATAGGAGTTATGATCGGTGAGGTCGATCGGAAGAAATGTTGACACCGGGCGTTACGAGACGAGGGTCAAGATAATAGAAATGCTGGTAGGAATGGAAGCGATCGTCAGAACCAAGGTAACAATAACCAGCGTTATAACAGGGATCAGCCAGCTCGAGGATCGAATCAGGGTCGTGCTTCAGGATCTTCTAATCAGCAGAGGACAGCTGAGGTTTTGCCACCCCCACCTATTTGTACTACTTGTGGAAAGGCTCATCCAGGGCAGTGTTTCAAGGCCACTGGTGGATGTTTTGGTTGTGGTTCCACTACTCACAAGATTAAAGATTGCCCTAAGAAGAATCCGGCAGTTCCTGGAAACTACATCAAGCCGCCAACTACTACTGGACGTGTCTATGCTACTACTCGTAACCAGGCGGAGCGAACTTGAGTACCATTACGGGCACTCTTTTCATTGATGATTTTCTTGTCTTTGTTTTATTTGATCTTGGCGCCACACACCATTATATCTATCACATCCGCTAAGAAACTTAATATGAAGCCCAAACCGTTAACAAATCACTTATCGATTTCGACGCCTATGAAAAATCATGTGATCATTGATCGTAAATATGTTAAGTGTCCTCTTCGTTTTGATGATCGTATTCGCTTTGCAAATCTGTATCCTCTCAATATGGTCGACTTTGATATCATTCTAGGCATGGATTGGTTGGCTTACCATAGAGCTTCAATTGATTGCCATGCTAGAACGGTGATCTTTGGAGACGTAAAACATCCTGAATTCGTTTATCATGGTTCTCAACCCCTTAAATCATTAAGCTCATTTCGCTATGAAGGCACGGATCATGATTGCTCATGGGTGCCAAGGTTTTCTAGCATCTGTTAAGGACACATCTTTGGAGAGTCCTAACATTGAAAGTCTTCGGTTGTTTGCGAATTTCTTGACGTTTTCGGATGAACTCCTGGACTTCCCCACTCGAGAAGTTGAGTTTAGCATTGAGTTAATTCACAGTCTTGAACCGATTTGAAGGCTCCGTGTCGTATGGCACTTGTAGAACTCAAGGAGTTGAAGGAACAGTGCAAGAGATGATAGAAAGTGGATTTATTCGCCTAGTGTTTCTCCATGGGGTGCACTGTCTTGTTTGTGAAGAAGAAGGATGGAAGCATGCGTCTATGTATCGACTACCGTGAACTCAATCGTATTACTATTCGTAACCGTTATCCTTTGCCGCGTATAGATGATTTGTTTGATCAACTGCAAGGAGCTAAGTTCTTTTCGAAGATTGACACGAGGTCCGCTACCATCGATTCACGTGTGAAGGAGCAAGATGTTTCTAAGACCGCGTTCGTGCGGATATGGTCATTACGAATTTCTCGTTATGCCTTTTGGTTTGACCAATGCGCTCTTTGTGTTTATGGACACGATGAATCGTGTTTTCCATGAGTTTCTCGACAAGTTCGTTATTGTTTTCATCGATGACATTTTGGTTTACTCTAAGTCTGAAGAAGAGCATGAAGAACATCTCCGTATAGTTTTGGAGATTTTGAGGAAGAAGAAGTTGTACGCCAAATTTTCGAAGTCGAATTTTGGTTGAGACAAGTTGCTTTCCTTGGTCATATCGTGTCGGTGATGGTATTACCATGGATCCGTCTAAAGTTGAGGCTATCACTAAATGGCCAAGACCTACGACGATGAATCGAGGTCGGGAGTTTTCTTGGACTTCTTGGTTACTATAGACGTTTTGTTGAAGGTTTCTCTCGCTTAGCTCTACCCCTAACCCAACCGATGAGAAAAGGTGAAAAGTTTGTATGGACGGATGAGCGAGAGAAGAGTTTTGAAGAATTGAAACGGAGATTGGTGTCGGCTCCTATTTTGACTCTTCCAACTGGTTCGAAGGATTTCAAATCTCTGATGCATCTAAGAAGGATTAGTGTGTTTTGATGCAACATGGGAAGGTAATAGCTTATGCTTGAGGCGGCTAAAACCTTATGAGGAGAATTACCCAACTCATGATCTTGAGTTAGGCTGCGGTGGTGTTTGCGTTGAAAATTTGGAGACATTATTTGTATGGAGGCGTGTGATATATTCATCGATCATAAGAGTCTCAAGTATATTTTCACTCGAAGGAACTTAACATGAGACAAAGAAGATGGTTAGAACTTCTTAAGGATTATGACACCAACATTCGTACCATCCGTAAGGCTAACGTAGTTCTTGGCGACTTAGCCGAAATCGGGCATTCTTGCGAGTATCAAGATTGAGCCTAGGATTTTGCGTGATTTAGAGTTTGGATGTTGAGTTGAGTGTACGAGGTTTTGATGGATCTTGGGCTAGTATGAAGGTGGAGTCGAACCTTATCGCAAATTAAAGAAGCTCGAAAGATGACGGTGTGTGGGCGTGGCGCAAAATGTTGAAGAAGGTAAGCGAGCGGAGTTTAAGGTTGATAATGACGGTATTGTATGGTATGGAGATAGGCTTTGTGTTCCCAATGATCGGTGCCATGAGAAAGTTATGGTGAAGCTCATAGTTCTCCTTTCACTATTCATCCCGGTTCTACCAAGATGTATAGGGATTTGAAGCGATACTTTTGGTGGAGCGGCATGAAGCAAGATGTGGCGACGTTTGTGTCGAAGTGTATGATTTGTCGGCGAGTTAAGATTGAACATCGGAGGGCTAGTGGATTGTTACACCATTGGAGATTCCAACATGGAAGTGGGATAAGATATCTATGGATTTTGTGATGGACTACCTCTTACTAGGAAGAAGCATGATGCGATTTGGGTGGTTGTTGATCGACTAACCAAATCGCTCATTCTTGCCAATCGAAAAGGATTATGGTATTGGTAAATTGGCGAGATTTTCAAAGAAGAGATCGTTAGACTTCATGGTACTCAGACATCTATTGTGTCCGATAGAGATCCGCGTTTTACTTCTCGTTTACGGAAGGGTTTGCGAAAGCTTGGGGTACTCGACTTAATTTTAGTACGGCATTTCATCCTCAAACGGATGGTCGGTCGAGAGGACTATCTGAGACCTTAGAGGATATGCTAAGGGCTTGTGCTTTAGAATGGACTGGCGGTTGGGATGAATATTTGTGTTTAGTAGAGTTTGCTTATAACAATAGTTGGCATGCTAGCATTAAAGCGGCGCCGTTTGAACTTCTTTATGGAAGGAAATGTAGAGCACCTATTTGTTGGGATGAAGTAGGTGGCGTTTGATTGAAGGACCGAAATGATCGAGATCACTAATGAGAAAGTAGCTGTGGCTAGAGAGAAATTGAAGGAAGCTAGGTCTCGTCAGAAAAGGTTATCTTGATAAGCATCGTCGTGATTTAGAATTTCGGGTTGGAGATCGTGTGTTTTTGAAAGTTTCGCCGTTTAGAGGTGTGAAACGTTTTGGAATCAAGGGCAAGCTTAGTCCTCGATTTATTGGACCGTTTGAGATTCTAGAACGAATAGGAGAAGTTTCGTATCGTTTAGCACTTCCGCCTCAGTTATCGCATGTTCATGACGTTTTCATGTATCACTCCTAAGGGGATACAACTATCATCCGTTACACGTTGCTTCTTATCCGTTTGATCAAATTCAATCCGATATGTCTTTATCTGAAGAACCAGAAGCTATTCTGGAAAGACAAGAAAGAGTTATGAGGAATAAAGTCATTCCATTCGTTAAGATTCTTTGGAAAAATCATCCTGAACGTGAGGCTACTTGGGAAACCGAGGAGTCGATGCGTGCAAGTTATCCTCATTTCTTTGAATAGTTTGGTATGTTCTCATTTCATTTCGTTTTCGTTTTCGTTTCCTTTTTCATTTCGTTTCATTCAATTTTCGAGGACGAAAATTTTTCTTTAGAGGGGAAGAATTGTAAAACCTGAAAATTTAAAATCCGAATAAAGACTAAAATACCCTTGGAACTAAAAATTATAAAATACGTAAAATATATTTATAACACTTAAAGAGATTAAAAGATTAACTTGCGAATATTTAAAAACCTAACTAAAATATATTACGTAATTGATTTTGGTACGACGAAGAGTTAAAGTTTCGTAAATGATTTGGGTCGCGTTGGTTTGTGTTCGTGAGCCAAGGGCCGAAGCCCAATGGTGGCGTGGTGATGTGTGACCAGGTTGGACCCAAACCCAAACCCAATTACTTTCCTAGTTTAACTCAAATACTACAACTATATATACCATACATAATCATAAGTTTGGAACCCTAGTTTTATTTGTCTCTCTTTTCTTTTCTTCCTTTGCTCGGCGAGACTCACAAACACCCTTGGTGTTGATTTTTGCTTCAACGAGTTAAGGTATAATGTTTATTTGTCTTCCTTTAATGTACCTTGCATGAATATGTCAAGTTATATTTTGTTTCGTCGCGTTTCCTTGTTTTCTTTTGTTGGCGAGAAGGGTAAAACAAAACCAAGACAAACCCTAATTGATTTAACTTGTAATTTATAAGAAACATGTAACGTAAAGATGTAATATTGAATCGAGTTATGTTTGTGTCGTTTAATAATGGCGAACCATGTTTAATTTTTGGATAATGAATATAACTTAATAACTTGAATATGTGAAGTATTTAGATGAGTTAAAACATGTGTATAATCTAATATGCGAAAACCCTAGATGAACCGAAACATGTGTATAAGTTTTGAAGATACATTAATTAAGTAAAGGTTATGTTAAACATAAACCCTAGTTTTGATATGCTAATTTAACAAGTTATGATAAACCCTAATAGAGTAAATGCGTAATTAATACGAGTAATAAGTAAATTATATGTCACATAAAATCATAAACATGTACGTTGAAACATAAAAAGGAAAGATTATTTTTGTGACGTGTTAGGTTAAGTAACTAGTCATTAAAAGACGTAACATGTTAGTACATATACATTAATGAGACATTAAAGAATGAGAAACCCTAAACTTTAACAAAAGACATATAAACCCTAATTTACGATATTAATATTAAAACATTTAAGTCTCATTTAAGTATGGAAACCCTAAAATAATAAAAGGATCATTGTGACGATTTGAATCATTAATAATATATCGACATTAATGTATATAGGTTACGTGAAGAAGGAGTAATTCTTTGCTTCCTGTTTCGACTTTTGATCTTTTGCTTTTGAATAAGGTGCGGATATTCGACCTTTTCAAGAAAGGTTTCGTATAAGTTTTCTTTTCGTTTTCATATTAGGATTTCCTAAACCTTTGCTATGAACCCTAATGTGTCTATTTGAGTATTGCTTATCCGAACTTTGATTTTGAATCATAAAACATTTGATTTTGAACTATATGATATGAAGACTTTGATTTTGAAAACATGATTAAACATTTGATAAAATATGATCTATGTCGGTTATGACATTCTTATTTGATCTCGATAGTTTGACACCGAGCCAATTTTAACTAGTCATGGGGTTCCATGTCCGTGTCGACAAATGCACTTCGACATGACTCTAGGCGATGAGTGATGTTCGCCACGTCCCTTATCTCATTATCTGTATGAGCTCAATTTGAATTATATTATGAATATCATGCGTGGGCGTATGGATGCATCCTAGATCATTATATGCCATATATTATCATTATCATTATATGTTATCGATGATTGATCTTTGCGTGCATGCACGTCCTTCATAACTCGTAGGTCTCCCTACAAAATGTTGCCTTATGTGATTATGATATGTTTCGATATGGCATATGTGTCTGGGCTTCGAGGTAGTTAGCTATAAAACTTATTCGTATATTCTGAATTATCTTTTGAAAAGACTATGATTTCACTATCTTTCTTTTACTTTGTTTCGTATTCGATTTTCGTTTCGTATTCTTTTTGCTTGTATATCTGTTCACTGGGCTTTTGAAGCTCAGCCGCACTTTTCTTTTCTTCCGCGGCAGGTATCTAAGCATTGGAGCTGGGTATTGCTTTGGGATGAGTGCTGAGTGGACTTACCTTAGAGATTTAGCTTTGATCTTATGATGCCATTTAGACTTTATGCTTTAGACATTTCGTTTGGAGTTTATTTTCCGTTGGGACCTATGTATTGAAGTCTTTGACTTGGATTATTTCCATATTTATGTTAAAGATTTCTTTTGGTTTATATGTTTGCTTTGATATGACACCATTACTTGTGATTCCTTTACCCTTGTGGGGTCGGGCGTTACTTTTCCTGGGTTGACTACACGAGATGATGGAATGTGATCAACAACATTCGTGTCGAATGGTGCTTGGTAGTGGTGGAGGAAATCAACCCGTCGGTATTCACATTTGGCTCGGCGTTTGAGTGGTGAAGCCTCTTCGTTTAACACCGCTACTCCTACTTGAGGTCGAGGATGGATCACTCATATTGAGAAGTTGTTTGAAATCTTGGGTTGTGGAGACGAGTTTAAGACTCGTTTGGCTTCATTCAAATTGGAAGGTGATGCTTTGAGTTGGTGGAAAGCATTGAAACAAGCAGAGGAGGTGGCGCTTTTCTTGTGACTTGTACTTGGACCGAGTTTTGGACTATCTTCTATAACCGTTACTTCCACGATGCCGACAAAAAGGTATGAGAGGGATTATCAGGCGATCTACCGGTTTGATCATGAGAACTCTAATGAGTACATGAGTAGGTTTATTAGGTTGGTGAGTTTTGTTGGAGTGATTCTTTGGAGATGGTAGGCGTCAAGCTAAGCACTTCAAGTGGGGCTGAAGAAGTGGGTGTTGGACCGATTGCTTAATATTAAGTATGAGAATGTGTCGGCTGCAATGGCGCAACTCGTAACATTGAGATCTTTCATAAGGTTTCGGGTTCTAACAAGCGTGTCGCGATGGTGATCGGATTCAGGTAGGACTCAAGGCAATGACTATAAGGGAAACTCGGTAGGAGTTATGATTCGAGAGGTCAAGTGGATAGGAGTTATGATCGGTGGGTCGATCGGAAGAAATGTTGACCTTTGGACGTTACGAGACGAGGGTCAAGATAATAGAAATCTTTGGTAGGAATGGAAGCGATCGTCGTAACCAAGGTAACAATAACCGTTATAACAGAGGATCGGCCGACGAGGATCGAATCGGTCGTGCTTGAGGATCTTCTAATCGCAAAGGACGGTGAGGTTTTGCCACCCCACCTATTTGTACTACTTGTGGAAAGGCTCATCGAGGCGGTGTTTCAAGGCCACTGGTGGATGTTTTGGTTGTGGTTCCACTACTCACAAGATTAAAGATTGCCCTAAGAAGAATCCGGTTCTCGAAACTACATCAAGCCGCCAACTACTACGGACGTGTCTATGCTACTACTCGTAACCAAAGGAGCGAACTTGTGTACCATTACGGGCACTCTTTTCATTGATGATTTTGTTTGTCTTTGTTTTATTTGATCTTGGCGCCACACACTCCATTATATCTATCACATCCGCTAAGAAACTTAATATGAAGCCCAAACCGTTAACAAATCACTTATCGATTTCGACGCCTATGAAAAATCATGTGATCATTGATCGTAAATATGTTAAGTGTCCTCTTCGTTTTGATGATCGTATTCGCTTTGCAAATCTGTATCCTCTCAATATGGTCGACTTTGATATCATTCTAGGCATGGATTGGTTGGCTTACCATAGAGCTTCAATTGATTGCCTTGCTAGAACGGTGATCTTTGGAGACGTAAAACATCCCCGAATTCGTTTATCATGGTTCTCAACCCTTAAATCTATTAAGCTCATTCCGCTATGAAGGCACGGATCATGATTGCTCATGGGTGCCAAGGTTTTCTAGCATCCGTTAAGGACACATCTTTGGAGAGTCCTAACATTGAAAGTCTTCGGTTGTTTCTGAATTTGTCGGCGTTTTTCGGATGAACTCCCGGACTTCCCCACCGAGAAGTTGAGTTTAGCATTGAGTTAATTCACGGTGCTTGAACCGATTTGAAGGCTCCGTATCGTATGGCACCAGAGAACAAGGAGTTGAAGGAACAATACAAGAGATGATAGAAAGTGGATTTATTAGCCTAGTGTTTCTCCATGGGGTGCACTGTCTTGTTTGTGAAGAAGAAGGATGGAAGCATGCGTCTATAAGCGACATGAAATCATGCATAACTACGTAATGGTTAATCAATCATGGCATTCGTTTTTCTATGGAATAAATTGTTTAGCAATCACGTGTAAATAACCACTAAGTAAGCAATCAACTGTTTCAATTTATGTTATTGGAATTTCTAAACAGAGAGCAACACAACATGTAGAACCACACATATAATGCATACCGTATGAAGGCACATCAAGACTTACCGGTCAAAATTAAGGATTGCACTTTGAGACTATCATGCTGATAACGTGTTACAAAAGAATGATGATTGACAAGAAGTATAAGCTAGAAGAATAGAGAGGTTGTGGAATGCATTTTCATTGATATCACAAACTACAAAACTAGCCTCAATTTATAAGGCTGTCTTCATCAAGTATTTAGTACAAACAATAAATGAGGGAATACAAAAGATGAGGGGTTATGTAAGTTAAGGTATATGGATAGCCACACACATAATATCTATATTACTTAAAGCTTATCCCCCTTAATTTAATGTGCAAGGGGGGTTGTGCACAAAATCATGTACGGTACAACCTATCTAAAGCCACACAAATATACATCGATTTATGAATACGGTGAATTGAATGCATACGCATGAAAGGTCTCCTTCAATGTAGGCACACGAAAGGGCTATGGTTTTCATGGGAGGTATACAAAGAAACATGGAGTTATTAGAACTTTTGGATGACTCTTAATAATCATCCCATTTATTGTCAATTGTAAAGCTTCATGTATAAATACCATGCATTTGGATATGCCATACAATTGGTGGTGCTTTCGGTGGTGTTGGAGGAAAAGGTTACTATGTCTAACTTATCTTCTTTACACAATTGGAACTCTTTACTTGTGTGTATGTTGGTGACTAATGGCGAACATTCTCGACCGAAGATCGTAGCTTTATATCAACCATAAAAGTTGATTATTTGAGATATTGTATTTATTCCACGTAAAACATAATAATGTGTTTCTATTGATACCGTAAAAGTGGAGAGTTTGATTTATTGCTTGATGTGTATTGGTTTCAATGTCTGCAGCATATAGGTTTTAAGATTTTGAGCAGAGACAATGCCAAAGACAAGCTCTTATTGATTTGCTCATACCGTCAATATTGTATGACTTAATTTAAGGTAAATTTTTTCCCATTAAAATCTCTATATGTTTAGACCAGATCCATTTTGAAGACACTGGGTTTTGAGATATAAAAAATCATTTGTTGTTTAGCAGACGAAAAGTAATGGTTCGAAGGTGTGAAACTAGCTGCAAGCTTACGTGGAGTCTACTGTTTGCAGGCAAGAAGCAGGACCGGTCTGCCGTCCATGGTCTTGGGCAACAACCCACTCTCATTCCGGCATCTTAATGTAATCAATTGATATCGCTTTAAAGTTTCAAATCGGGCTATACGTATGATTTGGCGTTGGTGACTTTACAAAAAGTCGACCAACACAGGTGGAGCAGATGCAAAAGCAAGTATCCACTAGCAAGTTTTATTACTCATGTAAAATGATCCTTAAATAATTAGAAAAGCATAACGGATATTGTTGCAACTACTCCGGTATGGATAACATTATAAGAACATAGAAGAGGCACAAGAAAGTTTCGTTTGTGATGATTAATTTTTCATTTAATATAATACAAGCGGAGGCTGGCAAATGATCGCACCGAGTTTTCCTAAACGAGAATATAATAAGATGGAAGTATATATGGAACCTTCTAATGTTCGAGTCATTGTCCTAATCGAATGAGATCAAGTTTGATAAGGGCTATGTTATCCAATAATGCATGTTGATATTTCGTTTGCTTCTATTCCTTGGCGCTTTATTGTTCTTCATTTTACTCACTACTTTGTAATTTCTAATTAAGTTATTTAATTATAAACTTGAAGGTTGTGTTAAGGAATTAAGAGGTACTCCATCGAAAAAGAATCAAAGGTTTGTTGAGTACTATGACACTAGAGATGCAACCAAGGCTCTTAGTAACATGGATGGAAAAATATAATGGGAAAACGTTAATTGTTGAGTTTAGCCATCCAGCGGTCACAAAACATCTTTGAAACACAAGGGACTTGGCCCGTTAGCTCATTCAATCGCCACCGATATCCTTGCACGTAAACTTACACCGGATGCACGTGCTTTCGCCTCCCCCGCTCTTCCTTCACCGCTCATGACCGTCACAATGTAGCTCGGGGAGCATGAAAGGAGCTAACGAGCAAAGAAAAGTGGAAAGGAACTAGCGGAGCAATCAAGTGGTGGAGGTTCTTGGACTAAACAAAGGAAGTGTTCGAGACAAATGAGAGAAGTTTGATCCGAGGTTTTTGTTCGGGGAAGATGGGGTTATTTCGAATTGAATTATTTGGATCCGAGAACTCTTGTTATGATCAAGAACATTCGAATAAATACATGTTTTAATTCATCATATGAAGTGTCATTTAATATATAGATTGTAAAGTATTTGGCATCACTTATTAAAGTGCTAAACATTTTTAAACGTGTATGGTAGATAAATACTAACATACTTCATATATATTGTTTGAATGGATGGGTGCGATCGAAGCTGTTGTTAAACATGCTCGACAATGTCTACCTCCTATCGATTTCATGTATGCATGCCCTTTCATTTTCCTTAAACTTTGACAACATTAATTTGTTTAACTTTGTCGCGATTGCATTGAAGTTGTAGAATATAATTTGATTCACTAAAATATCACAGTCGCAATTTACTCATGCCCATGATGAACCCACTGGATTACATCATATCATTAATCATCCCAAACTCCTTAAACTTCTATACATTTCAATTGTCCTCTAAATTATCCTACTTTGATGAGTGCCCATAACTTAAAACAAGAAAAATCACAGCTTTTAAAGCTCGATCAATCAAGTATTAGTGGTTTTTGTTAGAATAATAAAACTTGAAACAATATTAAGCATTTTATAAGTTTTTGTTTCACTTTTTAAGATCTCGGTGGTGGGAAGAATTGTGTGCCTTGAATAGAAATTAAGGTTCTATATCCTATAGGGCATTCGAAAAAACAATAAAAATAAGTAAGGATATATACTATGTATAACAGGTACCATGTTTTCTTTAGGAAATTGAAAAAGTAGTTTGATTCTGCATATAGTTCACATTCTTCAAGATATTTCGTTGAGAGCAAACCCTTTATCAAGCAAAAACACGAAACTAAAAAAGATGTATACCATATAGTTCAAGAATGAGTAGTGTCATTTTGTACTAATTTGATTATTCTGTGATTAATATGTTTATTTATATGTTTACTTTTTTCCTCAAAATAAGTTACAACTCTTACATTTAATTAGTCAATTGGTTTTCAAGATTGAGGATTAACTTTTATTGATGCATTAGTATTTTAATTTGAGTAAGTTACATAAGTGTTTTGTTTTTATTTATTTGTGACTTTTGTTATTAGGAATTATATAACTATTTGTACTTTTCAATGGCAAATTTAGTTTGGTTAGTGGTGGCGCGTGGTGAATGATAATTAAAAACATGGGCGAAAACGGATAAAAAAACAAACGAAAACGGACAAAAACGTAAAAAACGAACGAAAAACGTAAAAAGGGGCGAAAACGGATAAAAAAACAAACGAAAAAGGATAAAACGGATAAAAACATAAAAAAAACGGAAGAAAAACGAGCGAAAACGGAAAAAACGAATGAAAACGGATAAAAACGGACAAAAAGTAAAAAGCGGGCGAAACGAATAAAAAGCGAGCAGCGGAAAGAAAGAGACAAAAATGTAAAAAGCGGCGAAGACGTAAAAAGCGGATAAAACGGACCAAAACGTAAAACGGACAAAACATATTAAAACGTAAAAACGCGATGAAGCGGATAAAAATGGACGAAACGGATAAAAGCGGACAAAAAGTAAAAAGCGGACGAAAACGGATAAAACGGACCAAAACGTAAAAGCGGCAAAACATATAAAACTTAAAAAGCGTGCAAACGAATAAAAAGCGAATGAAAACGGAAATAAAGTTTGTGGAATCATATATTGTAAGAATCATATTTATACGACTCATACATATGTTTGTAATAGGTTTTTTTTTAATAAAAACTTTTAATGGAAATAAAGTAATGTAAATACAAAAGTAATTATAACATTATTAGACATCTAAGTATAGATTCCACAAAAATAATATAAACTAAACTAATAATAACATTATTAGTCATCTAAATAATAAATATAATGCAAATTCTCTAATAGGTATCTAAATACCATCATATACAACATTATGGATAAAAACATGACTCCTCAACCACTAGACCGGGCATCGCACGGGTTGAGGGAAGCCTCGTTCATAATATGAACAACTATTTGATCAACGAATAACTTATTTATTGATCAAGAACTAATTATATTGTCCGAAACACACGTGTATGTGAAAAGAACAACAAATTTGAAAGAAATGAGCATCACCACTGATGAACATTATCATGTTCAACCAAAAAGAATATCTACTTATTCACCTTTCTAACTGATGAATCAAACTATTAGTCTCACCCAAAAACCAACAAATGAAACTTCATTTTTATTCTTAAATAAACAGGACCGCAACTTTTAGATATATAAACTATCACACCACCCCCACCACTTTCTCTCAAATTTCTATTACAGTACATCACACAAACCTAATAGATGAACTCATTTGGTTAGGGTAATAGGGTTTGGACACCGCCACTTACCCCTCATAGCCTTTTATTATCCACTTTATTTATAGGACAACACAATTTTTATTGTTTTTCGTTTCATATATTTTGTTTTGGACTATTTTGACTTTATAGTTTCTGTTTCGCATTTTTCTGGCAGTTTTACTAATCTTATCAACAGAATAAAGAGAGATTTTATGGTATTCTACTCCGTATTTTTTACATTTTAATACTTTTAACTTATCAAACTTTATACATTACGTTCAATTTCTTTTATCTCGCGGTTTTATAATAAAAACAAAATTATATAAAAAAAAAACATTTCTTAATGGTGTGTGGTTCATATTTTTGTGGTGTGAAAACCCGCAAAGCATTTGGTTATCCACTTTGTCACATTTACATTAACCACATCCACCCACAACTTTCTCTCTAAAAATACCCTACTTTCTCTGTCTAAAAAGCAACACCAAATTCATTCAATTCATCTCTTAAATTAATCTAACCCTAACTTAACTGATTCAAAAATGACTTTCACCATGTACCAAATACGAAACGAGTTCAGCTTAGCTGATTCAGAGTTGTATATATTACTAAATAAAGATGATCCTGAAGCTTTGTTTTAAGGTGTTGCTATGGTGAGACTTGTTGGTGTTCTTCGTCATCTTGGTGATTTAGCTCAGTATGAAAAGTTTAGTTTTTCATCCAGATCTTAAATCCACCTGTTGTGGTGACGTGTGGTACGTTGATCGAAGTTGTGTTGAGGGTTGGTGTTGTAACGACAGTTTCCAAGGTGTTCAAAGGTGATGGTGACGTTGATGGTGGTGGATATGTTTGGTGTTGTTTTTAGTGTGTGATATTGATCTGGTGTTGGGAGAAAACAAATGAGAGAAAAGAGGTGAAGATCTAGATAAAAAAATGGATAAATATAATAACTTTTTAGACTTTTTAATATTTATCAGTTTGCAAATGATCCGGTACATATTTAGCAATAAAAAATATTCACACACTACAAAAAAATTGTCCAATTTACATAATTTTATTTTCACACATATAAAAAATGTGTAAAATTTTATAAGTTTGTTAACACTTAATAATGTGTAAAAATTGGTTACATTAGTAAGTATGAAAAAAAAATTGTAAAACAATAAATTTTTCACACAAACAAAATAATAATAAATCTAAAATTTCTTCACACTCCAAAGCGTGAAAATTAATTATAACACCTAGTTTATCCATACTTGCAAAAAATGTGGAGAATTTAGTTGTTACTAATGACTACACGCATATAAGTGTGAAATTTCTTATATTTTTATTCACACTTAAAAGTGTGAACGTATTTCTGATAAAAAAATTTGTTGTATTTTTTTTCACTCTTAAAAATTTTGACACATTATTAAATGTTGATAAACTGATAAAATTTTACAAACTTTTTAAAAGTGTGAAGGAAAAAAATGTGTAGATTGAACTATTTATTTGTAGTGAAGTTACTTTTTAAAATTTTACCAACTTATCCGGTGGGTCCATTTTTGTTTTCTTTGTATTGAAACACCTATGTATACAAAAGGAATCGAAACCACTCATATTTGCAAAGAATTTTTTAAAACAAGCAAAAAATTAATAAAAAATAAAAAAAAGAAAAAAAAAAGATAAAAAGGTAAAAAATCCCTTTTTGTCCAATTCAAAAAATGACTTGGCTTAAATAAGTTATGGTTTTAAGAAAATTGTGTCATTGTTATCACCTAAGAAAATTTGTTAAACACCTTAATACCTTATCATGACTAGAATCCAAATTTGTTTGGGCCTGGATGCGTATTATTTGGGCCAAAAAATATTCGAACGCTACCTTATTTTTTGTGTCGGCTTTCGTGAGCTGCATATTTGGACATGATTCCAAATCTCAAATACCCAAAAGTTTTTCTATATATATTGTTTTCTTTTGATTCACATTCGTTATCCCAAAAACCCCACGACTCGATTAGTGGCGAATATAATCACGCTGAAGATTGTAATCGTCAAAATCACTTTTGATTCCTCTAGCAGTTTGCCAGATAAGCTTATCTATAAAATCCTCTCGTATGTCGACGTCGTATATTCTGTTAGATTAAGTGTTTTGTCATCTAGATGGAGGTTTTTTTGGACTTCAATGCCCAATCTCAATTTTGCAAGTCGCGAATTATATAGATCCTCATCAACCTATCATGATTTTGTTAACAATGATCTCTCTCGCCGCAATAATAAGATAGACGTGTCTTCTGTCAGCCTGAACCTTGTTGTAGACAATCCTGAATTGTCTGTCAAAACTATTCTCGAGTATGCATTCTCTCACAATGTCCAACAACTGACAATGATTGGCACCATTATTGATTGTCGTTTCCATTCCCCTTGGGATCTCCCAGCTTTAACTACATTACATCTCCACGATGTCTTATTGAAGAACTCCAGTTCTATTTTAGCCATGTGTCACAGCTTGAAGAATCTTACCTTAGAGCGATGTCCTGTGTTTGAACGTGGAGACTCTAATAGTTTTACTATAATTAATTCCCGACTTCTTTGTCTCACGCTTAAAAGAGTAGAATGGTATGTGGGATTTGTACTTGTGGACACACCTGAATTGAAGAACTTTATATTTGTTGACACTTGGGAGGAGCGGGCGCCCAATGGTAATACTAATGAATTGTCAGGTGAGCTTACTATTTCTGCGCGTGACCTTACCTACTTACGCATTAAAGGTTCTCATTTTCCTAAGTTATCCTTGGATGGATTTCAATCTGTGGAGAAGGTGGATCTCTGTATATCTTCTCCACAAAAGACAGATGTTCATAGAATCCGTGATCTGTTTCAACATCTCCACAGTGTCAAATCTCTTGCACTTAGCTTGGAGATTGCCGAGCTTCTTTCTACATCGGAAGGAGTTATCTCACATCAACCTTCCCTGTTTCCTAGCTTAAAGAGTTTAAAGATTTATCCGTCAAAGGGTTTAAAGACTTCAGCGTTAGTCTGCTTAACGACTTATCCCCCATTAGAGAGTAGTTTAGAGATGTTTCCAGCTCATCTGGATGAGGAGCAAGAAGCAATGAAAATAAAATTGTCTGATGAAGTTGCAAAATATTTGCTTGACAGTTCTTCAAATGCGACCTTTACAATGGTCTCATACGAGGAGGCTAGAGCTATAAAAATCACCAAAGCGGCACACCGCCTTATGGAAGATTTATGGAAGATTCTAGAGGAAATAGAAGCTTATACTGAGACTAAAAGGGCTAAAGTTGAGTGGAAGAAGACACTTGCTGATAGCAGTCATATAGATTTCATAATGAATATTTCGTTAGGGGTTGATACTGAGGAGATATTCTGCACACTGCAAAATATTAAATTACTACTCACCAAGGTGCTTGCATCAAAAAGGGCTGAGATGCAAGCACGTTTTTCTAGATTGTCTGAAAAATCCAAGACCGTCGTGAATAAGATGGTAGTTGTTATGAACAATCAATTTGATATAAAACAACGCACTCTCAGTGGGTACTTTGATGAATTGTCTACTTAAAAAATAGCTTCTGAAGGACTGGTGCTATGTGGATCGAATTAGGACGGTCGAGTATCTACAAGAACGATAGTAGAAACTGCATTGGAATTGAGAGAAGCTTTTTTCATCATATTTGTATATCGCTATTCCTTCTTCCTATCTAGTAACGATATCTATATAATCTGGATTGTGATTTATTAAAGGTTGTCAAATATGAGAATGAATGTTTATATATGATGGGTGTTTGGATGTTAATTTTCAAAAGCAATAATTAACTAGAAGCATACAAGTAGTTGCAACAACAGATAGATGTTCCAACTTATCTAGTGTTGCAACTAGTCCTTGTATACTTCTAAAATCAAATCATGTTTGCTAAAAAAACATCAAATATTTTTAACACAAGACAATTTGTCAAACAAACATAATAATTGGAACACTGGACTATATATAGTGTGAATTGATAAGCGGATATACCTGTGTGCCTCCGAGAGTCCGAGAGATAGAGGATTTATACCATGTCACATTCACATTAGACTATTCTATAAGTCATTACTGTTTATGATTTTGTATTTTGGTTACATGTTTCAAAAATTTTTATATAAAAAACAACTTTGACTTTGAAAAAGTATCTTTCTCTAGTGCATGATGGATAGCGAAATTACCTGTCATTACGATTTGTGCAGTAGTAAAGGTTTTCCGCTTATCTCGATGAGCTCCTCCTGCGACTTGATAGCAAACCCTCGGTTCTTATCAACAAATGTCACATACAGCATCAACCTTCTCTACACATATTACAACAGTGATAAAGGAGAACATGTACCCCTGAAATACAAATTGAAAGAAGAGACAAAATACTGGACATCATGTGAAGCACGGAGGAGAGGTGAATGGCTAGTAACGGAATTATACCAATTTACTAGCTACCAAAAAGAACATGATTTTAGATTTGAAATCGTGGGCCGGTTACACACTGATCATTTTTACGTTCATCGTGATGATACCTGTGGAGCATGTAAGTTCAAAGTATATATTTATGTGTTTGTTCACTAGCTTGCATCTTTTTCAATCCGGTTCAATTGAAATTAGTACTGCAACAATAATCAAATGTATTCCATTTTTGGTTTTTGTTTTATAGGAGAAAGATGAAAATAAGATGGATATGAAACCACACATGGATTTGGACACTGATTGGGAAAAAATATTGCCAAGTGATTATGCTGAAATAATCAAGTGGTCATAATATAATTTGCAGTGGTCAACTTACAAGGAACTCTACTCTTTTCTTCATGAAGGATTCCTCATCAAAACAGATATTGAAAAGGTAACTTCCTACTCAAATTATGGTTAGACTATAACATTATCACTAAGCCTAGCTAATATCACATAATTGCTTCAAAAAGTGCTATATACTTGTAATAAATTGTTAATTAATATGGCGTGATATGTGGCTATATATGTGCATGTGCATTCCCTTGTTCAATATATTCCACAAAAAGGTGTAGATTGGCGGGAACACCCTGACCCAGGCACCAGCCATTTTCCACCCCACAAGGAATAGCTCCGGCAACTTTCCTGGCTTAGTGGGGCACCAACTGGAGTGAGCACGAGCCAAGACCCGGACCCCCGATCTCTTATTCCACAAAGTCTCTCCAGTGTGCCCATAGGTTTTGCGGAGGTGGGTACCTATATGAAGCAAATGCCAAGGATGGGACTTGAACCTGGGTCAATTGACTCAAGCACAAGTGCTTCAACCATTGGACTAATGCTCCATTGGTCCTTGTTCAATATATTACTAGAGACCAAACAAAGTACCTCCTTGACATCTAAACTAACAACAAGTTTTATTATGAATAGTGGTTTTCTGTTTCAAAAAATATGAAGAAGCGTCATATGCTACCGGCAATAGTAGTTTTGCAGAAAGGATCAATATGGAATTATTTGACTGGAATGAAACAATGGATATGGAGATCTCTGCCGGAATCAAGGTTATATTTCTTTCTCCTCAGTTTCAGACGGTTACTATTGAGTTACTGAAATGTACATTTTTATTAATGTAAGGAACACAAAAGTTGGTGACTTGCATATATAAGTATATATATGTCTGCCTCATTTTTTTAATATTATTGTTAGGGATCATATCAAGCATGCCATATATCTTTTACAAAGTATGTTCTCCTGTTAATTTGCAGGTTTGAATTGGTGGCTGAGTGTGATAAGGTGAAAAGTTTTACCATTCAATGTGAAATCGAATCCCAGTTACTGTCACTTGAAACAACATATGCATGTTACCTTGTGTACAAACTACCTAGAGATGACTCCGATCCATGGTTGATGGTTTGGTACAAATAGATAATGAGCAGCCTTCTGACAAGCTACGTACAACTTGTTGATTTACTTACTCCTACTGATATCCCGGTTATTAGACGGCAAGTTGGCGAGTCCCGTGACATCCCATTGAGGCCTTGCAAAATAAAAAGGCCACCCCAAAACTGAGGAAAGATGGTTGGTTGGAAATTCAAATATGGGACTTCAGAACTGGTGCCAGCCTTAAATCTATTTCGATGAATTGTCGCGTGAAGAGTTATGATAATTGGAATTTTATAGGTCTTCTTGTACAAGGCATTGAGTTTAGGCCCGCTAAAGTTTTCTTTGCGCGGCCTTAAGGATCATGATCTTACCATTGTTACTTACTGATCCACACTACAACAATCGGATGGACGGGCGAGGACACTTTTCCCGGGCACGAGGTGTCCCCGGCGAAAGTCACTAAACGACAAAAAAAATCTGACGTGGCAAACGAAAACACTGACCGGATAGTAAAAATTCAACGAAAACTTTCGGCGGGGACATGTCCCCGGCGAAAGTCTGTTGCATTTTTACCAAAGTTTGACTGGTTAGCAAAAATTCAAAGGGGACTTTCGCGGGGACATGTCCACGGCAAAGTGTAATCCATTTTACCAAAATTTGACCAAAGTCAAAAGCATGCTAAATGTTCCGCCTTTATTCCCTTAAAACTTTCCCGAGGACATGTCCCGGCAAAAGTAATATTTACAAAATCAAACTTTAGTCCAACTATTAATATTTATCACACAACTAAACCCCGATGCTTGGATAGTCTTTTCATTCGTAAAACCCTAAACTATTTTAAATAGACAAAAATCAGTAAGTAAAAAGTATACCTGGATTCTAGCCTTTGTGATCTTAGCAATCTTAACCATAGCACCTTGACTCGGTCGTTTAACATGTTACGTATACCCATAGCACCTCGATTTGGTCGTTTAACATATTACGTATACCATAGCACCTCGACTTGGTCGTTTAACATGTTACGTATACCATAGCACCTCCACTTGGTCGTTTAACATGTTACGTACACCATAGCACCTCGACTCGGTCGTTTAACATGTTACGTATAACCATAGCACCTCGACTCGGTCGTTTAACATGATACACTAGACCAAACAGCACTTTTCTAGTGGACGTTTTTGTCGAGAATGCCCGACGGCGATCATCATCGCCGACGACATTCCCCTACTGACGGTGGGGCCCACACCCTTTTGGTCAATGGTTTTGTAATTTCAATATATTTTCCTCGACATGTCGTAGGGATAATAAAGATAATTAATCACTTTGATTAATTAGTTAATCCTTATCCTTTATTATACCTACGACATGTCGTCTACGTATACTTAGCACAAAAGAATATTTCTGTTATTATACCGACGACATGACGTCGGTATAAATAAAACCCAACAATGTATGCTTATATTATACATACGACATGTCGTAGGCATAATAAAAAATTGAAATTAGATTCTTTTTTTTACCGACGACATGTCGTAGGGAATTATGTTGAACTGCTGCTGTACAAATGCCTGCACAACATTTTCCTGGAAATATTTCCGGAGAAAATCTAGCAAAACACAGATACAAACCAAAACCCAGATGCAACCAATTCCAAATGCCAATATTCAAAACAACTTATAACGGCCAAAGCGGCGTAAACACTTATATATAATCGCTAAACACCCTCAAAATACATCAAAACAATACAAAGTCTACAAAGCGGTGTTATAATATCTAAACCTAGCTGCCATAACCACAAATGTTGCAATATCCAAAAGGTTCAAGTAGCCAAAATGTTAAACTACACAATAACAAGATACTGGTCGACAAAATATAGTTCGAATGATAAGTAACACAAAATAATCCTTAAACCTCGATCTAATGCCCCTCATCATCAGAATCGCTACCATGAAGATGTTATGGATGGATGGTAAATTTTTATTTTGAAATAGGATCAAACATGAATGTCCATAACAACTTGACTCATCCATTTAACAAAGGAAAGCAAGAAATAAAGAAGATGGTGCAATGAATGTCCATAACAATTTTTATTTTGAAATAGGATCAAACATGAATCCCTACGACTTGTCGTAGGTATTTAGAGACTTTTATAAAATTAAATCAAATTTTATTTAGTATAAATACTTTTATTTAATATATATTTAAAAATAAAAATAAATACTTTTATAAATTAACTAATTTAATATAAATACTTTTATTTAATATATAATTAAAATTAATTACTTTTACAAAGTTCAATAAATTTACTTAGTATAAATACTTTTATTTTTATATAATTAAAATTAAATAATCTTATTTAAACATTTGAGTCGAGACGTTATTGATATAGAGTCGAGTTGTTATGAACATCCATGACATGTTAAACGTTTGAGTCAAGTTGTTATGGACATTCATGACATGTTAAACGGATGAGTCGATATGTTATGGATATAAATAACATGTTGGAGGAGAAAACACGTTGGACGCTCAAGCTGATGATGACGTTGGAGGAGAAAGCACGTTGGAAACCAAACTTGATGATCTGGGAAAGAGGGTACAAATCTTGAAGTTATGTTTGAACAATTCATCAAGCAAAGGAAAGCAAGAAATAAAGAAGATGGTGCAGGTTCTAGAAAAGTGGAAAGTAGCAGAAAAATGAGAATGGGCGATGTTTGTTATGGTCTATGTCGTGTGTTTCGTTTGCTTGTCGAGTTGTTTCGTTTGAGTCTGTATGAAATGTATGTGGTTGAGAACTCTTGCGTGTTTTAAATAAAAGGTTTGCCTTCGTGTTTGTTAATTTTTATATGGTTTCTTCAGTTTCATTCTACATACAAAGTTTTCACAACATTTTATTACACTACATACGAAGATTTTCCATGTGACCAAACAACTTACGGAGTATTGCATCCTACTGACATGCGTTGTCGTGGTCGCAGGGATTCATTGCCATTTCAAGTCTTGCCTCCAGCATCCTTACTTTTGTCTCTAGCACCCATTTTTGTGATTCCAACATGTTTATCCTAAGATCTTTGGCATTACAGTTTGAGCACTTTGTTGGTGTAGATCCAGAACCTTGAGATGTTAAAGTAGAAGAGATTACTCTTAAGTGGTCATCAAATTGACTCTTCCACATCCATGATCTTTTTGTCTTGGCCGTTACATATATAATACAGAAAATGTAATGTTCTTAGTTTTATATTTTTTGTTCCACAAGAACACATAAAAGGATTATATCGCTGCATCTCAAGTTTTGAAATTGGTGTGAAGATAAGAGGTTGTGAGGTTGAGTGGTTTTGAGGATAAGAGTGTATATAACGTGTTTGTGATGATAGAGCAGATCTGGTAGCTTTTGGTGGGAAGTTTTGGCGCCATTATTTTGGTAGGAAATTTTGGCGCAAGTATTTTGGTGGGACATTCGTTTAACATGTTACGTGTAACGATATCACCTCGACTCATTCGTTTAACATGTTACGTATAACCATGACATGTTAAACGGATGAGACGAGATGCTATGGGTATACATGACATGTTAAACGGATGAGTCGATATGGTATAGAGATACATGACATGTTAAACGGATGAGTCGAGATGCTCTGGATATATATGACATGTTAAACGGATGAGTCGATATGGTATGGACATACATGACATGTTAAACGGATGAGTCGAGATGCTATTGACATACATGACATGTTAAACGGATGAGTCGAGATGCTATGGATATACATGACATGTTAAACGGATGAGTCGGGATGCTATGGATATACATGACATGTTATGTACATGACACCAGGCTAAATCTTATCCTCACAAAATTGGCTCCAAAATTTACCGCCAAAAGGTCGTTTTTTTTACAATAAAAGAAGATCTAATTCTCTTATAATCCTCACAAACACATTACTCTCTTATCCTCATAATCACCAACACATTACTTACTCTTATCCTCACAGCCACCAAAAGATAACACTGTTATCATGAAGATGGCACCATTTGAAGCTTTTGTGTGTCTTTGTGGAAAAGGAGATGTAGTTTTGCGAGAATCGCATCAACGTGACACCCGTGGTAAAATATACTATGCATGTCCTTCATCAAAGGTGAATAATTACATATGTTTTGTGTGTAATATGTAGATAAGTAGGTTAGTTGCTAAAAATAATTTTCGTTACTCTTTAACAGCCGGGGTCAAAGGATTATGGATGTGATCTTTTCTTATGGAAAGAGGAAAGACTCCGTCTAATGACCGGTTCTCATGGAGCTTCAACGCCTACAACTCATTCCGCAGGACCTTCGAGAACTCCAACTTACTCTGTAGGACCTTCAACATTGAGTCCTGGAAATGCAGAGTGCTCAAACTGCATCAAATTGAAAGGAAAGATAAAAGTCTCGAGAAAACAGTTGAAATGTATATGCATCCCGAGAACCACACATTTCATTCAACCGCACTACTTCACGACCTTTATGATGACATTGAAAAACTTGGTTTAGAGTAATTCGTATGCTTTAATGGTTAAATTCGTATCGGTTTACGCTTTGATGTTTGAACCTTTATCGACCTGTAATGTAATTTGTGCGCTTTAATATTAGACGCTTTTCGACTTTAATTATGGTACACTTCCCATAAAACGTTGTTTGATTTGACGCTTTGATGTTTAAACTTTTATCGATTTGTAATGTACTTCGTGCATTTTGATGTTTGAAATGTAAATTGCACGCACTAATATTAGACGTTTATCGACTTGTAATGTAAAAGTAATTAGGGAAATATATGCCTACGACATGTCGTAGGGACACAAAAGGCGGGAAAAATACCGCCAAAAGTGCTAATATATGCCTACGACATGTCGTAGGTATTTATTGAAATACAAAGCGATTAATACTGCCTACGACATGTCGTAGGGAAATAACAAATCACAACATTAATCAACACTAATCAAACGTTAATCACCCAAATGATTGTTTGATTTTATTTTACCGACGACATGTCGTAGGGATATAGTAGCGGGAAAAAATGCCGCCCAAAAGATGGATGAAATATTAAAAGTCAAATTTGACCACTAAAATGCCTACGACATGTCGTAGGCATTTCATTGCCAAAAAAATTCAACGCATTCTGGTCTCGTTCAACCCCTTATTTTGTCGTTTAGTGTCTTTTCCCTACGACATGGTGTCATCGGGATTTTATTCGTAGCCAGTTCTCCTTTTTCTTGTAGTGATATGTATACTATAGCACCTAGACTAGGTCGTTTAACATGTTACGTATACCATAGCACCTATACTCGGTCGTTTAACATGTTACGTATATCCATAGCACCTAGACTCGGTCGTTTAACATGTTATGTATAACAATAGCACCTCGACTTGGACGTTTAACATGTTACGAATACCATAGCACCTCGACTTGGTCGTTTAACATGTTACGTATACCATAGCACCTCCACTTGGTCGTTTAACATGTTACGTACACCATAGCACCTCGACTCGATCGTTTAACATGTTACGTATAACCATAGCACCTCGACTCGGTCGTTTAACATGATATGTATACTATAGCACCTAGACTTGGTCGTTTAACATGTTACGTATACCATAGCATCTATACTCGGTCGTTTAACATGTTACGTATATCCATAGCACCTAGACTCGGTCGTTTAACATGTTATGTATAACAATAGCACCTCGACTTGGACGTTTAACATGTTACGAATACCATAGCACCTCGACTTGGTCGTTTAACATGTTACGTATACCATAGCACCTCCACTTGGTCGTTTAACATGTTACGTACACCATAGCACCTCGACTCGGTCGTTTAACATGTTACGTATACCCATAGCACATCGACTTGGTCGTTTAACATGTTACGTATACCATAGCACCTCGACTTGGTCGTTTAACATGTTACGTAAACCATAGCACCTATACTCGGTCGTTTAACATGTTACGTACATCCATAGCACCTAGACTCGGCCGTTTAACATGTTACGTATAACAATAGCACCGCGACTCGGTCGTTTAACATGTTACGTATACCCATAGCACCTCGACTTGGTCGTTTAACATGTTACGTATACCATAGCACCTCGACTCGGTCGTTTAACATGTTACGTATACCATAGCACCTCGACTTGGTTGTTTAACATGTTACGTACACCATAGCGCCTCGACTCGGTCGTTTAACATGTTACGTATACCATAGCACCTATACTCGGTCGTTTAACATGTTACGTATATCCATTGCACCTAGACTCGGTCGTTTAACATGTTATGTATAACAATAGCACCTCGACTTGGACGTTTAATATGTTACGAATACCATAGAAATTTTTTGAATAATTTAAATTAGTTTAAAGTAATTAAAATAATTTTATAAGTTCTTAGATTATTCAAATATGAATTAGAAAATTTTTAGGTTAAATTTAAATTGATTTATTATTAATTTTAATTACTTAAAATGATTAAAAAAAAATACACCTTTTGGCGGGGACATGTCCCCGGGAAAAGTTTTAGCGAATTTTTTATTTTTCCCTCCTCTCATTTACTTTATCCCGCCAAACCTTTTTGACTGCGTGTAAAAACTTTCACCGAGGACATGTCCCCTGGAAAAGTTTTAGCGAATTTTTTATTTTTCCCTCCTCTCATTTACTTTATCCCGCCAAACCTTTTTGACTGGGTGTAAAAACTTTCACCGAGGACATGTCCCCGCCAAAAGTCCTCCCTCAATTATCTTCTTACTAACTCATATATGAGTTCTTCACTTTGTAAAAAAATAAAAAATATAGACACACACACTTCATCTGCATCCTCATCTCAAATACCACACTTCACCACCACACCATCACCACACTTTACTACCGTCTCCACCACACCACCACGCCACCACGCCATCACACCACCACTATATCACCGCCACCACCACCACGTCCCCCGTACACTCGCACCACTGGGCACTTCTTCCTCTCTTTCTTTCTCTTCTTTTTTACAAAAACACACTAAGGTTGGTGTTTTTTATTTTTGTAATTTTTTTAGTTTTAGTTAATTTTAGATTATGTTTATGTTTAATTTGGGGTTTGTTTTTTTGTTTGTGTTTGGTTAGCACCATAACCGGAGCCGGACCACCACCACAGCCGGACCACAGGTAACCACCACAGCCGGACCACAGGTAACCACCACCATCACAATTATTTTTGTTATTTTTGTTTATTTTATGTTTAATTTGGGGTTTGTTTTTTGTTAATTAGTTATAACCCATGTATTATTTATGTTAGTTAGTTATAATTAGTTGATTTATGTTAAATATTTATGTTAGTTGTTGAATGTAAAGATGAATATAAATTGTTGTGTCATTGAATGAATGGAATGAATGGGGTCAATGGGTCATATCGGTGCAAAATGGATCTCAAATAAATCTTTGAGTTTAAAAAGGTTTTTGCAACAAATCATGTCTTATCGGTAACTTTAATATGGTGAACAAGCTTTTTCCACTTATTTTAAGTCGTTAAAGGCTCCTTCTTGGACCAAATCAATTTCTTTAGAGACTTGGCCATGCTAACTTTGATGTGTTTTATCTGTCTTGGCCTTGGAAGCTTATTTCACAACTAAAAATAAGTCGAAGTAGCCTCAAGTTAGGTTTGTTTCAAGCTGCATCATCGGTGTCGGTTTAGTTCATAAGTACCTTTAGTTTTTGATTTTAATTCCTTCATACTAAGTCCTTTTTAGCTGAAATTTTAGAATTAGATACTCTGATAGGATGTTAGTTTCATGGTAATTTTATTTTATTTTTGTGAATTTTCTAGAATAGCTTAATGTAGGCTTAAAGTAGGGGTGATAGGGCTGTTTGGCATAGTATGCTTAGATCTGTTTTGTAGATAAATATCTTCTAGCTTGTGCTCATTTGATTCATTTTAGTTACAGTAGCTTTATGTTAGATAGTGTAGGTTAGTTTTAGTCTTAGGAGCTTATTTTTTAGCTAATTCATGTCTGCAAGTAGTTTTTTTCTGCTTATATCTGTTACTGTAGCACCAGCTTTAGTGCCCCAACTTGCCTTTAGTTTTGATTTTTAATTCCTTCAAATTTAGTCGTTAGGAGCTGAAATTTTGAACTTAAGCACTTTGGTTGGTTGTGGTTAACAGGGTATTTTTAGTTTATTTTTAGGATTTTTATAAGCCACCTTAATCAGTGCTTAAAGTACCCCCTGTAGGGCCGTTTGGCTTATTAAACTTAGATTCTGCTTTTGTGCTTATTTGCTTAAATCTTGTGCTCTTAGGTTCCTAATCGGTTTCAATAGCTTATTTCCAGTTAGTTTAGGTTAGTTTTAGGTTTAGGTAGCTTATTAGTAGCTTTTAGCTTTTTACATGTGCTTATTCATAATTGTTATGTGCCCATTTCATATTTCTTGCACTCCATAATTGTTATGTGCCCATTTCATATTTCTTGCAGAAACTTGTACTACTTCAGCCACCAATCTGGAAAACTAGAGCACTTGATGAAGGTACATAATTTAGTTTTCATTCGGTTATCATTTTACCCTTTGATCCGTTATCAATTAAATACTGACCATATGCATATGAAAATGGGTTAATTTGGGTTTTATTCATGACCACATACAGATTCTTGTACAAACTTGCAGTGCGTGAGAAGGGCGCAATTGGTATATGTCACCATCCCACGAATCTTGTAGCCACATACGATCATTTTCGGTTTTCATCTCAAGCCTTGTTTTATTAGTCATTACAATAGAACATACACTTGTAACATTACCTTTCTGCGGCTTTTGTTTTGTATTCGATTTAACATCACTATTGAATTGTCGTAAAGGATATTCCTAGATTGATATATTGTATTTCCGTTATGTTATTAGTGATTTTATAGTTTTAGCGAGTTAATTTGTGGTGTTGTAGTAAATTTGGCATGTTAGTGTAGGGTGAGAATAGGTAGCTTTTTTTCGGAAAAATTTCGGAAAAAAATCTGAAAATTATCCATTTTGCAGCATTATACTGGAAAATGGGTCAGAAGCTTTCCCAGGGGACATGTCCTAGCCGAAAGTCTAAACCATAAATTTATTACCTCACTTTCCCCGGGGACATGTCCCCTAAAAAGTCTGATTAATTATTTTAATCACGTAATTAACTAATTAGCTAATTATTTGAAAACACTTTCCCGGGGACATGTCCCCATGAAAAGTAGTGCCACGTCGGACATGTTTGACCGGCTCAAAATGGCTGGGACCCACATGTCCCCGGTGAAAGTGGACTTACGTCCCCGGGGAAAGTATTCCCGAGAGGGTATTGTCGGGGGACTTTCGCCGGGGACATGTCCTCGGGGAAAGGTTCCGCAGGGGACATGTCCCCGGCTAAAGCCCTGATTTTTCCCCTGCGAAAGCCCTGATTGTTGTAGTGCCAATTTTGGTTACATGCTGAATTTGTGGTCTCGGAATTCTAGACCTTGGAATAAATGTAACGCCGTTTTAGCTTCTTTGCATGTTCCATGAAATATCAGATATTATGAAATTCTATGAATGAAGTTTAAGGTTGCCATACAACACAAGTCAAACACCAACATTGCAAAGTCAATATCCCAAAATCTGGCATACATTGTAACTAGGGGTGTTAATCGGGTCGGGTTGGTCGGGTTCGGGTCATTCGGGTCGGTCAAGTCGGGTCAAGACTAAAAAACATATTGAACCCGACCCTATTTGAACTCGGGTTGGTCGGGTTCGGGTCAAATCGGGTCGGGTCTAGTCGGGTCGGGTCAAGTCGGGTTCGGGTCTGTCCAATTTACAAAATCATATAATTTGATTTCTTAAACTCATGAAGTACCAACGTAAAATATTGCATGAATAAGTAGTACCTTTTGTATAAGAATGCCAATTCTTGAAGGAAAAAGAAAATTTTCAAATCATGAAGTGAAACAAACTGTGAAAGTGTAGAAAGCTTGGTTCTTGGAATGTAAATGACTAATGTTAATATGAGTACATGACTATACGAATCATATTATATCATATATATATATATATATATATATATATATATATATATATATATATATATATATATATATCGATTATCACAACTAAGTGAACATGGGCTAATTTTAATGAATGGCCTATTTGACTAATATACATCGATATCATAGTTGGGACTTGAGAGTTTAAAAAAAAAAAAAAAAAAAAAAAAAATCTTAACTTCGGGTTAGTCGGGTTGACCCGAACCCGATTAAGCAAAATATTTGAACCCGATACCGACCCTAATTTGTACTCGGGTTAATCGGGTTGACCCGATTGACCCGACTTAGATTTTTGACCGAGTAACCCGACCCGACTATCCTTATTCGGTTCGGTCCGGTCGAGATCCGGTCGGTCGGGATTATTGACACCCCTAATTGTAACTAACACATTTTTACATGAAAATATTCATCTACCAAAAATATTTTTGATCAAACCCACGAACCAGGTTTCCACAAGCTATTATGGCGTTAACTTGTGTAAAAACTTTTGTGTTCTGCATGCTGTTCTGGTCTCATAAACTTGAAAGTTTCTGAAAAGTACCTCTTTTGTGTGCAACCAATGATCATAACAAGCGGTGTCAATGACCGTGAAAATATATGTGTCACTACCTTTAATCTCTATTTATGGTTCATTCCTTCAATTGATACAACCAAGATAGCATCATGAGGATTAACAGAAAATATCAACACGATAAAAATCACACAAGTTCCCAGCATTTTTCATTTCAGTCTATACATGTTAGAAAAACATCACAAAGGATAATCATATTTGTCAATTTGTGTATGCACATGCGTCTTTTTCTTATCAGAAATGTGTGTGAGAGAGAGAGAGAGAGAGAGGGTGTGAACACTTCTAATAATATGTTTAATGATGTTAGTGGTATCAAAACACTGATCAAGGAAGAGACACAATCCTCGTATTGCAGTCATTGTTTTGCACATCAACTTATCAACTTAATTAGAGAGAGAGAGAGAGAGAGAGAGAGAGAGAGAGAGAGAGAGAGAGAGAGAGAGAGAACACTTCTAATAATATGTTTAATGATGTTAGTGGTATCAAAACACTGATCAAGGAAGAGACACAATCCTCGTATTAGTCATTGTTTTGCACATCAACTTAATGAGAGAGAGAGAGAGAGGGTGAACACTTCTAATAATATGTTTAATGATGTTAGTGGTATCAACACACCGATCAAGGAAGAGACACAATCCTCGTATTAGGTCATTGTTTTGCACATCAACTTAATTAGTTAACACTTGTTGTCGTTTCCTCATATAACAACGAAGTATGTGGTTTTTTTTGTATGTACTTAATAATTTTGTGAAATTAATAGAACCAGCAGCACTTAACCAGATCCTAATGGATCCAGAAGTAAAACAACACACTTGATATAAAGATAAGTAGTTGAATGATTGTCACTAGTCGAACGATTACAGTGCAAAAGGTTGAATATCAAAGGGATAAACAGCTTTATAATAATACGAGAATGATTACAATCAGTGAATGATTACACAGGTTGTGATGATAGAAAGACTAAGAGATAAAACTCTCTTGAAGTGTGTCGTATTTCTGTGTGTTTTCTTATTAAAGAGGAGCGTGGCTTTTATAGCTAGAAGATATACCACTTGCCATCTTTGATCCCTCAATCACATCAATCAAGCATTAACTGTTAAAAGTATAATCTTATTTTGAATGGTTTATATCTGAGGGACTTATTCTGCATATTTTGATATTTCAGTCTTAGTTGCTTTTGGGCTTTTGGATGTATTGGACAAGTCTCAAAGTTGAAGGACTGTATGTGTCAAGTGTGCAAAGTGGTTGTAGTATATAAGCTAGACTTTTCTCGTGTCTTCTCACTTTTCAACATTCGAAATAAAGAAGACTTACTCTTCTCTTAATATTCATAAACCCTAAGTTGATCTTGTTAAGATCTATTGATATTCATCCTCTTTTGTTCTTGGTTGTTTGTAATTGAACTATTATCAAGTTAGATAATAGATCTCCTCCCGAGTAGCAGATGGGAGATTGTTTGGTTGGTTTGATTGATTCTTTTACGTAACCGATTGAGATCGCTTGTATTGTCGATTGAGGTTCTTGATATTGTTCGGGTTTGTGATTGTGATTAATAGAGGTTCGGGTTTGAGAACCAAGATTTGTTGATTGATTTCATAATTTGTTCATGGTATCGGGCAGGTGCACTTCATCCGCTCTATATCGATCGTTAAAATTTTTAGGGTTTCAAATTTTTTGGGGTTTTCAAATTGGGTTTAATTGCTTCAATTAACGGTGTTAATTACTCATCGTGTGATTAATTGCACGATCGAAAGTTTTTTACAAACGCCTAATTTTTGAAAAAAATAGAGTTTCCTAAAATTTGGGGGTTTTGTGTTCTCTTTGTTGATTAACTGTGTTAATTAATAGATTCGTTGTTTTTGGTGGATCTTGGAGATAGATCTGGTATTGATTGGTTCTTGGAATTTGGAATTGGTTTTGGTGAATCTTGGAGTTGATTCTGGTTATCTTTTCTGGGTTCTTGGAGTTTTGGGTTGACTTGCAGTGATTATGGGATTTTCTTTTGGGTTCTTGACTAAGTGAATCAAGAACTCATAAGTCTTGTGCTTCCACGAATACTGCTTTTGATAGCACTGTAACACCTCTCACACCTTTAACTTTGTATCTTGCTTCTTTTCTTGCTATATTGCTTGTCTGTTGCGGGATTCTTTGTTTTTTGTGTGCTCTTTATTGGTGTTTGGGTGTTTGTTTCTCTGCTGTGTTTGTGTGCGCCCTTGACCTACCACCTTGAGTGGCAAGGAAAGCCTGGGAACTTCTTTCTCTCCTTCTGAGTGCTTGTAGTTTGTTTTGTTTGTTTGTGGCATCATGTCTTTGCATGGTTCTGAGCATAGTGCATCTACTCATAATGACGATGATGCTGAGGTTGATAATGTTACTCTAATCAATAAATTGGATTTAAGTCACCATTTGCATTTACATCCTAATGACTCTGCTTCTTTAACTGTGATCTCTATTAAACTTAAAGGTACTGAAAACTATAATGTTTGGTCTTGTGCGTTATTGTTAGCTTTGGAAGGGAAAAATAAGACTGGCTTTATAGATGGTACTTGTGTTAGATCTAATGTTGATGAGGTTTTGGGGAGGCAATGGGATAGAGTTAATGTTGTTGTTCTTGTGTGGATTCTTAACTCTATTATTGAGGAACTCTATTTGGGCCAAATTTTTTCAAAAAAGGCTTCTAATGTTTGGAATGAATTAAAAGAAACTTTTGATAGAGTTGATGGTTCAGTTACATTCAATCTGCATGATAAAATTAACTCTTTAAGTCAAAATGGTACTTCTATTGCTGAGTATTTTAACAAACTTAGTACTTTGTGGAAACAATTTGATGCCCGGTCAAGTTACCTAGGTGCACTTGTCATGCATCAGAGGATTTTAAAAACATAATCGACTTATGAAATTAATGCAATTCTTAATGGACCGGATGACTCTTATATGCAAATTAGAAGTAATATTCTAGCTAGAGATCCTTTGCACGATGTGAAAGGTGCTTTTCTCATATATCTAGTGAAGAGTCCCATAGAGTCATTGTGTCGGTTTCTAGTGCCGGTCCTTCTCAAAGGGCTCGATCTTCGTGTTCTTTCTAATGTTGGAAATAAAGGGAATTCTCGTGAGGTCTCAAACTTTGGGAATTCTTCTAGACCTAGTCTTGGACCTAGACCTAATGATTTTAGAAGAACTGCTGGGGGTTCTTCTCTTGTGTGTGAACATTGTGGGTTCAATGGACATACCATTGATAGGTGTTTTAAGTTGATTGGATACCCTACTGATTTTGGTAAAAAGAAGAATTTTCAAAATAATAAAGGGAAAAATATTTCTAACAATTTTGTGGGTACTAGTCCTTCTTCTGCCTTCACAGATGATCAAATGGCTACTCTTATTTCCTTGATTAAAGAAAATTCTGGTTCTGGACATGGTGTACAGGCCAATATGACATGTACTTTTTATAACTGCAGCAGATTGTTTAATGAAAACTTTGAAAAGTTCTTTTGTTCTAATAGTCAGTTGCATAATAATCTTGCTAGTAAGGGTGTCATTACTGATTCTGGTGCTAATCATCACATGACCTATACTGATAAGTTTCTTGTGAATGTTGTTGATGTGTCTCATCTTAAGATTAAAGTTTCTCATCCTAATGGTACTGAAGCTTTTAAAACTAAAATTGGGAATATGCCTTTGACTAGTTATTTAACTTTGTATGATGTTACGGTTGTTCCAGTATTGTGTTAGTTTACTATCTGCTCATAAGGTTGCCGAGGATAGTAAGTTGATATTTGCTTTGATGAGTCTCATTGCTATATCTTAAATCGTGACTTGAGGCGTGGAAAATTCGGGACCGATCGATTGGTGGATTATATTACTTTGATGGAAATCAAGGTAAAGACCTTGAGAGGTTTTCTGTTAACACTGTGTGTTTTTTATCCAAATATACTTGGCACTGCAGACTTGGCCACCCTGCAGACCAAGTTTTAAATGTTTTGAAACATGTTTTGGGATTCTCTAACAAAGACTCTAAAATGTGATGTGATATTTGTCAAAAGGCTAAACAAACAAGGGAACCTTTCCCTTTAAGTGATCATGTATCTAAAAATTTGGGTGATTTAGTTCACTTAGACTTATGGGGGGCTCATAAAGTGACCAGTAGGGATGGATATAGATATTTTCTTACTGTTGTTGATGATTTTTCCAGAGCTGTTTGGGTTTATCTCTTGAAAAACAAGACTCAAGTTTTGAAAACTTAATGGTTTTTATAATTATCTAAAACTCGCTTAATAAGAAAGTTAAAACCTTCGTATGATAATGGACCGAATTTGTTAATCAACAGCTTACCTTATTTTGTGAGAAAAATATGATTGTTCATCAGACTTCATGTACTTATACCCCTCAACAAAATGGGATTGTTGAGAGGAAGCATATGCATCTTCTTAATGTTGCTAGGTCTCTTTTGTTTTAGGGAGGGCTTCCCCTGAATATGTGGTCTGAATGTATTTTAACTGCTACTTACTTGATTAACAGATTGCCTTCCTCTGTGCTAAATAGGTTTTCTCCTTTTGAACTTGTGCATAGCTTTGCTCCTTCTTTGTTGCACTTGAGGGCTTTTGGGTGTCTTGCTTATGCCACTATTCTGAATAGTAATGATAAATTTGGTAGTAGGTCTGAAAAGTGTGTCTTAATTGGATATTCTAATTCTAAAAAAGGGTACAAATTATGGAGTCTTGATCAGAAACATGTTTTTTTCTCTAGGGATGTTAATTTTTTTTGAGGATATCTTTCCTTTCAAACAAAGTGTTACTGTTTCTTCTAAGTCTGATCAAGATCCTAGTCACCTAACTTTTTTCAATTCTGATACTCTTGATGACCTACCTGACCTACCCAATTATGATCACAATAATGATCCCAGCCCTAAGAGGCATGGCGCACCATCTCCTTGTCTAGGCGGTCCTTTTAAGTTACCTACTAAGTATGTTGGGGGGCATTCTTCTAACTTAAATGATTCTACCAAGGAGGATGAGAGGTCTGCGACCCTTGAGGAAAATGTAAATAGTCCAAATTCGAGGGTAATGAGTCTCTTATTCAGCCTCGTGAAAGTCATCAAGATATCGGTTTTAGAAGGTCTTCCAGCCTTCGCTTTTTTCAAAGAACTTTAATGATTTTGTGGTTGATTCCAAGGTTAAATTTGGTTTAGAAAAGTATGTTAACTATTCACATTTATCTAAAGATAACTATTGTTTCTCTACTACTTTAAATCAACTATCTCGAACCAAAAACTTTTGGGAGGCCTCTAAACATAGACATTGGAATGATGCTATGAATGATGAAATGAATGCTTTACATAGAAATGATACTTTTGAGATTGTTGAGCTTCCTGCGGTAGGAAAGCTATAAGCGATGAGTGGGTTTTAAGGTCAAATATAAGTCTAATGGTGAGGTTGATAGGTTTAAAGCTAGACTTGTGGCTATTGGTTTCAATCAAAGGGAGGAATTGATTTTGATGAAACCTTCTCTCTGTTGTTAAAATTGTTACCGTTAGATGCCTTATTAATCTTGATGTTCGTAATGATTGGAGCTTGTTTCAGTTAGATATTAACAATGCTTTTTTATATGGTGATCTTGATGAAACTGTGTATATGAAATTGCCTCCTGGTTACTATGATTCTAATGATAAAAGAGTTTGCAAATTGAAAAAGAGTTTGTATGGGCTTAAGCAGGCTTCTAGGGAGTGGAATACTAAGTTGACTACTGTTTTGATTGAAAATGGTTTTGTGCAAAGTAAAAGTGATTACTCATTGTTTACTAAAACTTGTGATAATGCTTTTGTTGCATTACTGGTTTATGTTGATGATATTATAATCAATGGAAACAGTTTGCATGAAATTGATAGTGTTAAGGAGTTTTTGAAAAGAAAATTCATGATTAAAGATCTTGGCAAACTAAAATATTTTCTTGGTATTGAAGTATTAGAAACTAAGAATGGTTTATGTTTGTCTCAAAGAAAATATTGTCTTGATCTTATTTACGAGTTTGGTTTACTTGCTTTGGAAAGTCCGCTCGCTTCCTTTGCATCCTAATCTTGCTCTAACTAGTGAGGCTTCGATATCGATCCTAAACTTAAGAATATTACCGAGTATCAAAAGTTGATTGGTAAGCTCATTTAACTTACTACTACTAGGCCTCGATATTGCTTATGCGCTTGTCTTAGTCGGCTTTATGCATAGTCCTATGAAATCTCATCCGGATGTTGCTTTAAAGGTAATAAGATACCTTAAGGGGTCTCCGGTAAAGGGTTAAACATTGAAAAAAGTGCTAGCCCAATTATTGAGTTAAAAGGTTTTTCTAATGCTAATGGGCTAGATGTGTTGTTACTAGGAAGTCAAGAATCGGTTATTGTGTTTTATGTGTGGATGCTTGGTATCTTGGAAAAGTAAGAAACAAAACACCATTTCTAAGTCATCATCGTCGAATACGAGCTTTATCTTCTCAGAACTTCTCGAAATTGTTTGGATTTTGAAAATTTTGAAAGATTTAAATTGTAAAATCTTTTACCGTTAAAGTGTTTTGTGACGAGAATTCAAAGAATTAAGATTGCCGCCAATCCTATATTTCATGAAAGAACAAAACATTTGGAAATTGACTTACATTTTGTAAGAGAAAAGATTATTGTTGGGGTAATTGAAATCGAGAAAATAAGCTCGCTAATCAAATAATGTATGTGCTTACTAAAGGATTGATACAAAACAACATAGCTTGCTATGTTCTAAACTTAATCTTATTGATCTTTTTCAGAATAAGATTAAGGGAGGGTGTTAAAAGTATAATCTTATTCTGAATGGTTTATATCTGAGGGACTTATTCTGCATATTTTGATATTTCAGTTTTAGTTGTTTTTGGGCTTTTGGATGTATTGGACAAGTCTCAAAGTTGAAGGATTGTATGTGTCAAGTGTGCAAAGTGGTTGCACTATATAAGCTGGACTTTTCTCAGGTCTTTTCACTTTTCAACATTCAGAAATAAAGATTTACTCTTCTCTCAATATTCACAAACCCTAAGTTGATCTTGTTAAGATCTGTTGATATTCATCCTCTTTTGTTCTTGGTTGTTTGTAATTGAACTATTATCAAGTTAGATATTAGATCTCCACCTGAGTAGCAGTGGGAGATTGTTTGGTTGGTTTGATTGATTCTTTTCTGGTAACTGATTTTTTTTGGGTAAAGGGGAGTAATCTTGCACCCTGGTAACTGATTGAGATAAGTTTTATTGTCAGTTGAGGTTCTTGATATTGTTCTGGGTTTGTGATTGTGATTAATAGAGGTTCTTGGTTTGAGAACCAAGATTTGTTGATTGATTTCATAATTTGTTCAAATATGCCTCTTCAGTTTAAGTTTTGAACAGATCAAACATGCATATTTTGTTCAAGAAATTTGTGTTGATCTCAAAGAAAGCCTTTGGTTAGAATATCTGCAGTGTTTTTGCGATTCAATTTTGAAGGTTTAATTGTTCCTTCAATTATTTTGTCTCGATAAAGTGGAGATCAATTTCAAAGTGTTTGGTTCTATCATGAAAGACACGATTAGAAGTAATTTGAATGGCAACTTTATTGTCACAATACATGGTGATAGGTTTGGCAATTTTGATGTTTGGTTTTTCCAGAAGATTGGTTAGCCGACCTCACATGTTGTGACAACCGGCAATTTAGGGAGTATATTTTAAACTAAACCGAGTTTTTGCCTCTAACATTATTTTTACCAACCATGACTTGATTTTATATCGTCTATTGGTTTTTATGGTTTATTTTATTATTGGACGAGTTATCGTGTGAGTTTTAACTCTTTTTGGTTTCGATTCGGCACTAGAAAAGCCTAAAACGAGAAATAATGTAACTTTTAGACCGTAACTCGAAAATTGGCAAATAAATATTCAAAACTCGTGGGAAAACATAAATAACGATAATAGAAAGTTGAATGAACGTCGTGGGACACTTGTAGGACGATATATGAGCTCGGGAATGGGTAAACGGGATAGTTTACCAAAATTGACGCCCACGGCCCCTCCTCTTTCCCCTAGCCGGCCACCCCTCTCTACTTTTTATTTATTTTGAGGTCCCTACTCCTAAATATATATACCCCATCACTTTTCATTTCACCTCTTCACTTTCTATCTCTAAAACACACACACTAACACCTTTCTCTCTCTCTCTCTCTCTCCCCAAATTATATAAACCCTAACCCTAAACCACCACATTGGCCCTCTTTTCCGCCAAATTCCGCCACATTCCGCAAGTGGTATCTCACCTCTACCACTATCTTGTATATCTCCTTTCCTCTTTCTATCCATATATAAAACTCTCACTAAAACCTCCATTAACACCTTCAAATCTTAAGATTAAGATTCATAAAATTAGGGTTTTCATCAAATATTGTAGATCGGGCTTGAATAAGGTAAATGAACCATGGGTAAAGCTTGTTTGAGTTAATAAGCCACGACAACCCTTTTAGGGTTCGTACATGCCACCTAATTTTAGGGATTTTGGTTAAACATGGGATTAATCTAATTGGGCAAATGACAAATAAATGCATCGAACTTAACACTTTATGTGATTGTGTGTAATAACTATTTTTTCTTATTGTATGTACCGAACTTTCAAATTTTGATTATTATGTGTATTTTGTAACTATTCAGCCATGTAAAATGATCATTTTACCCTTCAAATTTTGAAAAAAGTAATGGTAAAATGATAAAAAAATACACACAATAATCTAATTTGAAAGTTCAATACACAATAAGAAAACAAATAATTGGCTACACACAATCATAAAAGTGTCAAGTTCGATGCATTTTTTTGTCATTTGCCCAATCTAATTAACACTTAAATAAACATGTAGCTAGTGTTTTGGTATCATGTGATGTATCATATTGTTGGGTTTTTGCATTTTAGGTTAAGTTTCATGTTTTTGATGAGGAATAGATGATGGGTTTGATGTTTGGTTAATGATTGGAGGTTGATTGATTGTGTTTGGTTGTATTGGAAGTGATTTGGTAGTGTTTGGATGGGATGGAAGTGGTGTACGAGCCACATAGGGCTCGTACGTGTGCTTTGGGTTACATGCGTGACCCACTTGGACCACGGGTCCGGGTTGGGTCGTTGTGGTAGCTTGTTGGTTGATGTTGTTGGCATTTGGATGAGACGCGTGGAGCCGAAAAGCTACTAGAGCTTGTTTGGTTCACGTGGTCTTAATCAGGACCGTGTCATGACCATTAGGGTCATAACATTGGTTTCGTATATTTGGTTGGTTGATTGGTTGGCTAGATTGATTGGAGTTGATTAGGGATTGAATTGCGCTATTATGATTTTTATTTGGACTTGATATATATAAATTGTCAACTTTGAACAACGTCGGTGTTACTTTGA